>JANVCC010000125.1:2618893-2795902 GCA_025345505.1 Todiramphus chloris collaris | reverse complement strand
AGAAAGAAAGAAAGAAAGAAAGAAAGAAAGAAAGAAAGAAAGAAAGAAAGAAAGAGGAAAAAAAAAACCCTTGCAGTTTCTAAAGGACTTGCTTTGATAAACAGTAATAAGCCTAAGTCTATGTTTAAAGGGAGCAGAGAACTGGACATGAAGTGGGTGAGGACTGAGCATGGTTACTGACTCAGGAAGCAATACTCCAGTATCAGTCCTATTGTGACCAATCAGTTTTTTGTGGTGTAGCAAAACTTACAGACGAGCCCAAGCTCAAAATGACTCAGCTGACCATTTCTTTCCAGCATCTGACACTGTTCCTGTGAAAATTACTCAGTGATGTCACCCCCTAAGACAACAGAAAAAGACCCTGTATTTGTTCAACATACTCTTCCCTTACCAAGGCCTGTTTCTACTCTTCGAAGTGAGGAATTTCTAGCAGGGCCCTCTGTCAGCTTGATGTCTTGCAGATTAGGCATACTGATTACCATTCGCCTACTAAGTGTGCACTGTGGATTAAATTGTTTAGAAGCTATTTTCTCCATAGTCAGTCTTCTTGGGGTATGAAACATCAAGTTTAACCTGAGAAAAAAGAAAAATAATGTATAACTGGTTTTAAAATTCAGTAGACATAGACACTAAATCATGATGTGGTTTTTATTTTTTGTAGAATAGTAAGAAATCACTGCTATAGTACCCATTTGCAGTTTCAACAGCCATGGCTGGACATGTTCCTATCACCCTTTTATAGTAACCTTAGTAAAATGGCCTATCAGTTAGTCATAATCTTCTTCACAGATGACCTGATCTCACACCAACAGAGTCAAAAGAATTGTTACTGATATCAACCCAGAATAAGGAATGAGAGAACTGTACCTATCCTCTTCAGACTGGGTACTCAACTCCAGTTGAGCGAAAGCGTCCATCTTTCTGTTCAAGCGAGCTTTAAGGAAAGAGTGGAACATGTAGGTCTCTAAAACCTGTGAGACACAAACTGGTTAACTGTGGATCATTTACAAATTACATTTTTATTAGCATGTTTTGCTCATTTTTATTACCTTTACATATGCAAAGCTGATGACTTCCAATTTAGCAATCACATAACCAAATATATTTGAAAGCTTCAGCAACAGAAAACTAACTCAGTTTCCATTCATCTTCTGATATCTGCTTAGTGGCAAACAGTAACCTCAGATCACCCTCCAAAAGATGAAGCCAAACAAAAATGAAAATTACTGAGCAAAACAGAGTTCTAGCTACAAGTTTAACAGTCTATTTTCTGCCTTTAACTAAGTCCTGATAATATTGTCTATGCTTTGGAGTAAGAAGTTTGTGGCACTCTAAATTAACATTATGCCATCAAACTGAAAAGACAAATGAGTCACCTTTTCTCCTGGTAACTCCCAAAATTGTTCCCTGCTCAGGTAATTATTGTGGTGTCATCCAGAAATAATTTCTAAAAGGCCAAATTGCTACTTTTACATTGAGGACACCATAAAAAAAAAGTCAATTGTGAATGAGAAAGAGTGGAAAGCTGCCATGTCCCACCATGGCTACAACAAGGGGAAAGCTAAGATATGAGGCAATACAACACATGTACTACACAAATCTTAATTCTAGCACAGGGCTTTTCACATTATTTGAAATAATTCAGAAAACTAATCCATTTAGCAAAGGAAATGCAAACTGCATCACGAGACAATATTGTTGTAACCAAGAACCCTGACTTTATGTTTTCACAACCTCCAGCCTTGACAACCTTACTAACAGAAAGACAGTTTATCTTTCAACTTAGCTATGAAAAATTACTTTGATTAACAGTCTATCCCAGAGGCTTGCGTTAAGTACCCTGTCAGTCTTGGAGTTGGCCACAGGACAAAAAAAAACCCAATCCAACAACCCCACTGATCAGACATCAGTGTATTTCTATGATGTTTTTAAAAAGCAAATAAGATTCATAAGTTATCTGAAATTCAGGGGAGTACTCCACCAACAAACAGGTCATTCTTATTCAAGATCCATTTGCAAAGTACCCTGTAAAATGGCATCCACAAAAGCATTAAGTTTTCTGGGGTTAAGTGTGTCTCCAGCAGATGGCATATTTTGTTGGCAATTGTATGGTCAGGAGATGACAGAAACGAAAGAGCCCTTTCTGATCGTTTTGGGAGTTCTCTTGAGTTGATTTGGCATTCATCCTAAAATGTAGATTAATAACAAAGAATCACAACACACTGAGCACTGAATTTACCTTTCTGTAAAATGGTTGGTCTCCAATTGCCCTTGTTTTCAGAAACTCTTCACTGTTAAACACTCTATGTTCGTAATTTAGATGGTCTTTTACCTCCCTGGAGACAAAAATAAATAAACAGACAAATATTCTTGGAGATTTGTAAGCAAGTTGCACTTCTGCAGTAGCAAACTGATTACACACTTTTTTGCTGCACTCAAACTCTGCTCTTAAAACCAGTGATTAACTGGCTACTGTGTTAAACAAAGGAGACAGAACTATTGAAAGAAAAGAGAAAGCAAGGTAAAGAACCAATGCACATTTTAGTATGTGCATGGTCACAGAGGCCCTATGCTATCTCCAGAAAACCAGACATCAATAGTAACTACTGTGCCCTAAAAGTGAGCCAGAAAAAGTTGTTTCAGGAGCAGAAAGTAGATTTTTCCAGAAAAAGTTGTTAAGTTTATGAGTGGGAAATGCTACATTAGTTATGCTAGATATGTGCTTATTTCATCTGCTCATGTTGGGTACTGAGGAGTAAGAAATTCCCATGAAAACACGAGTGAAGAAAATAAGCTGGTGAGCTAAACTTCGAATGTAAGCACAAAAGGGGCATCTCATACTCATGCAGAGAACTGAGAGGTCTACACACCACTCATCCTTCATAGATCAGTGATAAAAGCCCATTAACAGTTTATCAAGCCATATGGGTTCAGAAAAAAAAAGATGGTTAGCAGAAGTACAAAGTTCTGTATAACTCTACATAATTTAGGATTATTTGCTTTCAATGTGAAACCTCTCTGCACACAGAAATACTTCACTGGAGACAGTAACAACTGCCAGCACAATCGCATTGGAGATTTACTTTCCTTCACTCCTGGATGCCAGTAGATAGAGCATTAGAAGGTAGAAGAAACAAGGCTGAAAAAAAAGAACAAAGAAAGAAAGTTTGAAGGAAAGGAGAAAGAAAGCAAGAGAAGAATCAATCCCTTTACAAAACATATTATCTTTTAGAAAGCAAAGCATCTGTTCATTTTTTGTAGCCAAGCATTTAGTGCATTAAAGAGTTCAAGCTGTTAGCAGCAAAATGCATTTCTCCTCATCTTAATCCAGAATGTACTCTTGCCAGACACCGAAATCCACCAAATCCCACGGTGGTAGCACATCAGCTTGTAAATGCAGTTCAGTTTCGAAACCCAGCTAAATGAAAAGTCTGTTCTGTCCTCCACACCCAGCAACTACTGTCCTCCTGGAGGGCCCAGCCACTTGTATGACCACTCCCTAAGCTGATCTACCAGAAAAGAGCAGGTTAACAGAGACTTGGCATTTGGACTTTACAAATTAACCCAGCACCTTCTGACTGAAAGCGTTAGAGAGCATTCATGTGAGAAATCTGGTAACTGATCCAAAGCTGATCCACTATCTCCAGCAAGAGGCAGCAAGACACAGCTGGGGATGGTTATCTGCCTGGCTATTTGCAGACCTCTGTCCATATGATCAGACTAGAAATGCCACGTGGCCAGTTTGATTTTCAGGGTCGAGTATGTTCCTATCTATGTAAAAGAAATCAAGGGTATGCAAACCAACCATCCATTTACTGCACTTTTTCGTAGAGATCACCTACCACCCTGCCATTCCCTCACCACAGAGAAGCAAGTAATAGAAGGATTCACAGTCAGTACCCAGACTGATAAAGCAGCTGTGGGTATTAACACATTACATTAGATTAAGAAGAAGGAAAATAAGCACAGCTGGACGTTTTGTGGTGTTTTTTTTCTTCTAGAAGAACCTACTCCACATCATTATTAAAACATCAGTCCCAACTTCACCCAAAACCCAGCGTTTCTGGTGCCCTTCAGCTTGAACACCTCCTCTCCCTCCTTCATTCTCACATGGCTGCACTCTCCAGGTACCTCATCCATTCTCAGCATTTGTTCAGTTGGCCATGACACAGACAGGTGTTCTCAGCTCCTGATCCTGCTTTCAGCATTTCTACCCTGGCCCAGTCTGAATTCATTTTCATCTAAGAAGAGGTAACTGGACACAGTCTTGGTCAAAGTCTTAAGCTTTTCCTAATTACAAAATATGAGGACTGCACTTCTCTTCCTGGAATCTTCATACAAAAGGCATACAAGTTCAAAATTAGAACAGTTTTATCTAAGACGTCCTAGGAATGTGTATGTACCCAAAACCATTAATTATTGATACTCCACCAGGCTAGCAGGACCTGCTTCTCATAACAACTTAAGAGATTTACAAAGTAAGACAAAATAAGTATTTTCAGTGACAGTGGGTATGTTTTAACTGGTATCATATGCTCTTATAATAAAAAAAAACTATATCCACTCACCTGAAGATATTAACAATTAACTGCAAAGCCATTTGCTGAACTTCTGTATTCAGTTTCTGTTGCCAAGCCCTTCTACGCATTCGGAGTTCACCAAGATCTGTGCTGGCTCGGAGATGACAGAGCTCTAGATCATAATGCAGCTGAAGACTCTCCACTCTACACAGAGAGGAAAACTATCAAGTTACATCCTAACACCAACAAATTTTTTCATACCTTTTAAAGAAAAAGTCATTTAGGCCTCACACATCTTACGGCTGGAGAAAGTGTGAGAAGGAGTTTCGAGGGTTGACGTTTTTTTTACTAGTAAATCACAGTCTTCTCTGTAAACCACAGTAAAGTTCAGAGAACAATCCATACCAGTAATAAAAAAAAGAAACGAGCATTCCAGGTGTTGCAAAATAATATGGTTATGATTGTAACTGCTTAAAGCTACCTGCGTATTAATTAATCAAAGTTTCCAACTTTCCCTTCTCTAATCCAGTGGGTTTTATATGAATGAAATAATATGGTAATATATAATATATAGTAATATAGTAATATAGTAATAAAATTACAAAGTAAAAACTTAGAAAGAGCATCAAGCATGATTTTTCCACTATGATCAACACAACATCAACAGCTTTTCACCTTTTAATGAAAGTTTCTGCTGCTTGTGCTGGAACATCTGGAATTTCAGGTTGCTCTTCAGCCATTTTTGAATGTGTAATATCTCCATTATCTATGTTAATTAGAATTAAGTCTTCAGCTTCCTTTTAACAAAAGAAACCAGAATGACTGTAAATATACTTATATTGTAAAAACATTTACTTCTTTATATAGTCCTCAGGCAATTAATTATTTCAGCAAGAAGATAAACCAGAAAACAACTGACTCTTTTCCTTCCCAACTAGAAGATCACGTGACTAACTAAACAATTACTTTCAAGAAAAATAAATGTCATTAAATTAATAATCTGTGTACACAAACATTTGGTAACCAAATATGCTCTTAATGCAGTATTAAATTAATGCTAAATCGCTAGGCTTATTCTTGAAAAGGAATATATACAAAAATACGTACAAATCCATACATATCTACACAAAGATCATCCCTAAAAGCTAATGTAGTGCATGTACTCCTTTATTTACCTTGCAGGGTAACTGAGAGAGGGACTGTTTATGTATTAAGAGTCTCAAACACAGAAACACATGCCAGGGACAAAAAGTCATATGGAGATAAAGTCCATGCTGGTCTTTAATAACCCTAAAGATCAGACAGTTTGTTTATATATAAACAAACATAAAATCTATCAAAATATATCAAGAAAGTACAGATTGAAAAGCATACTTTTATTTCTGATAGTGATATCACCTTACTGCAAGCTAGAAAAAAAAAAAAGAGAAATTATCTTTGCTCATTTTGGACTTGAAGAGATGGGCTAGTTTCACTTTGGCCTATAACCAGATGGATTCATCTGATATAAACTTACACAGTTTTTTTGTGTTTGGTTTAAAACACTCACAGAAAACCTGTGTGATACCCTGAAAAAAGTATATTTGCATTAGCCCTCCCCTGTGAAGCTGAGGTTTTCATAGATCTTCCTGGGTAACCAAAATTAATGTTACCTATTGAAAGAGTCTTAGTTGAATAAGATTCTGAAAAATAAAATAAAAAAAAAGACAAAAAACACTTTCTGCATTGCTTCTTCTTTCTTATTTTATTAAATACTTTACTCGGCCATAGGGAACAGCAGCATCATGAAAAGTATTTTCACATGAATAGTCAACCCAGATTGCTGGAAAAAGCTTCTAATTCATCCCGAACAACTCTTAGCAAAAATAACCTCAGCAATCTGAAGGAAAACTATTTATACTCCACAAATGACCCAGAGGTTGACTTCTTCCCAACAAAGAAACATGAACTCACAAAAATCATGATACTATCTTGTAAAGAAAAGAAAGGTGAGGGACATAACAATAAGCTATTTTCAATAAGCCACTGGACACATCAGTATGGAGAAATTTAAAGTAATGGAGACACTTCTCACACGACTGAGTAACAAAAGCAAGTTTCTCAAAGCTTCTCAAAGTGAGGGGGACAAATGCACCGCAAGTGAACGGCGAGAGCTGTAATAATCCAAAAGGTACCTTGCTGACTTCATCAAAATGATCAATGTGACAGCCCATAAGGAACGACGTCGGGGCCATGACAAAATCCAGCATTTGGCGAGACAGAATAGGCACAAAAGTGTGTTGCCACTGCAGAGGATGAAGGTACAACATGAAGCATTCGGCAACGAGTGTCAGCAGAGCCCAGTCGGAAGAGAAGAAAACTATTCTCTGCTCAGTCAAAATACAGGTCATAACCTGGAAAAAAACAGAACGTACCAGACAGGCGTAAATATTTCATCTGATTGTGAAATTCAGGCTCACAAGCTCTGTTTTTAATTAGCTACCTTATGTATTTGTAAATTGAAACAATGCCCACTTAAGGATTCTTACAAAACTATTCAGAGGAAAATGGAAAAGGAGAGAAAATTCAAGTGACCCTGGGAAGTCGATGAGAGTTTTGCCACCACTGACTGAGGCTGGGATTTAGCTGGAATTACTGAGAAGACCTGTCACCTTTCACAGTCTGAGACCATAAAATGCCTGTAAAAAGTACACAGGTGAAGAACATAGAATCATAGGTTTGGGTTGAAAGTGACCTTTAAAACTCATCGAGTCCAACTCTCTTGCAGGGAGCAGGGCCATCTTCAGCTACAGTAGGCTGCTCAGAGCCCTGTCCAACCCAACCTTGAATGTTTCCAGGGATGGGGCATCTACCACCTCTCTGGGCAACCTGGGCCAGTGTTTCACCACCCTCAGCATAGAAAATTTCTTCCTGTATCTAGTCTAAATCTACATTCCTTTAGTTTAAAACCATCATGCCTTGTTTTGTTGCTACAGCCCCTGCTAAAAGTTCTGTCATAAGCAAACAGGTGAACACAAAGACCATCTAGGTCTTGGACATCTCAGCCAACCATCTACTCCAGATGACGCTAGTCAGGTTCCTTATAGTGCCACTGTAGAAACAGAGCAATTCACAAAGCCATATGGAGACATCCAGCCTCTTCCAGTGACAGAGAGGAGCCCAATGGCAGTGAAGCACCAGATGCCTCAGCTTAGGTGAGAGGAATTCAAGCCAAGAAGACTAATGCAGGATGTGGGACATCTCACGGAAGTGCTAACACCTAAAACTCCATGCTCAAGACGTGTCAGTTGCAAAGGATCACTTGGGATTTGAGGTAGTTTTATTCACAATATGCACATGTGGGCAGGACTCCACGTGGATGGAAGAATGGACATATCAAAAAAACCCCAAACCTGCCTACATTCAGGACTGAGGAGGTTTACAGTCATCCCTGGAAAGAGGCCTCCAATCTGCTCGTTTTAGAGGAAATGGCATGAATAATACTGATGACCTTGAGCAACCTAATTCAACCTCATAAAGTGGACTTTCAGCAGGGAGCTGGATCAGGAAACCTGCAAAGGATGCTCTAAACTACGATTCTATGAAGCACTGAAAAAATTCTTTGCAAATAGCTTTTGTTATCTTCTTCTCTTTCTACACCATTTACAGTATTTTTATGAGTGCCAACTGTTACCAACCCACCCTACGGGGATCTTTCTCTCACACTCAAAAAGGATTCTTAAGAATCATGTAAAAATGCATTTTATGACAATTGACAATAAATTCTGTCAATCAGCTTGGGCATTTGTATTTTAAAATATATGCTTAAGAAATCTAGCACCTCTTGCTAAATCACAAGTGAAATAAATCCAATATGCCTTAATCTAATCTGGTCTATAAATAGCAAAACATCTTACTAGCAAGCGTGTTTTATTGTGCCATTTCTCCAATATGCAGAACTAACACTAACCTGAATTCCTGAGTTTATAATAGTTTTGGGGTAACTAAAACATCTTGATGTTTTTTTAAACCACAAATTACCAGTATTGTGAATCTCTAACGTGTTTTCAAGTACCAGTTAGTTTTACCTGCAGCACCTGCTCTGGTTTGAAACACAGCAATGGGAGATGAAGATCCAAGTCAATAATTGGACTGTCTGGATCCTCACATGAAGGAATTATTATTTGAAGTGGTTTCATATTAAATACCTGTAATAAGAGATATTTTTCCATTTACTTATTAATGAATATAACCATAAAATATTGAGAGCAAGAAGTCAGATGTTTGCATCTGCTTCAGAAAACAGAGGGAAATATTAACAGTAATAACTAGTTTGAAAGATTAACATGCGTTTTGTCTTCTTTCATTCCCATAGGTTGTACAGCCAATAGAACTTTAAAATTAAACATATTCTTTTAATAGAATTAAACTATGTTATAAGCATAATAAAATAATGGAATTTATATTTATATAGATAAAACCAGGAGATCAAAGGTACTGATAAAATTCATACAGGAAATAGAAAAAAATAGGACCAAAATAACTGAGCATAGGTGCCCATGTTAAGAAGAGAGAATGAGCCAAAATGAATGAGCTCTTTCAGTGTTCCAAACACTCCAGCCCAAATCCCAGGGCAGCAGATTCTGCTGCACGTGCTGCATATTTCAGCACTTAGCAGCTGGTTTAGCCAATCATTCAGATAATTTTCCAGCTATGCTGTTTTTGCTCCACTCCTAAACCCTCATCCCAGGGTCAAGGAAAGCAGCTAAGGAGAAATATGTGGCTGAAGCACTGCTTCCCTAGAAAACATTTTAGTAGATGAAAGAGAGGGTGTGCTAAAATCACTGACTCAGATAACATCTAGCTTGACTTGGGAAGGGTTATAAAGAAGAAAATACAGCCCACACATCTCAGCTTCTACACTGAATACAAATGTTTATGGGAGTTTCTCCTCTCAGTTAGGTTTTAGCCTAACAGTAGCCAATTCAGAACATTTAATCCACTACACACTGTTCTTCATCACCAGTCATTCAGACATAAGAAAAGAACAAGTCCAGAGCTGCACGTGTTGTTCCAGCAGCTGACTTCCTTGGCCTCTTTTCTGTCACAGGGACTGCACTACTTCTCAGTCACACCACTGCATGTCCACCCATCACACAATCAGGATGACAGCCAGGAGCATCTGCATCAGGCAGCAGGTCTTGCTATTAGACACAAGACAGGGAAGTACCACACTTTGGCTGAGGGATAGTTACATGATTTGCTGGAGTTTATACCCAGTGAGATGGCAATGCCATACTGTTCAGGTGACAGGCCACCTTCCATGCTTTTAGAGCAGTTATGGGCTGGAGATTCCAACCGCTTGTAGTAGAGATTAGATGGGCTGCCCCTCTAGAAACCAAAAGCTGGATGATGCTGTTCCCAGACCTACCCAGGCACCATCTCAGAGTGTAAATAATTGTCATGAGCCAAATCCTTCCCAGAAGAGTATTAAAAATTAAACAGCATGACCAACTAGTATGCCAGCACTCCAGCCTGGTCACACTGTTGTTTCAGGTACTGATAACACACAACTGTATTTTCAAAGCACAGGAATTGACATCAGTTTTAAATCAGGAAGCACAATCCCCTACCTGACAGTGAAGAATGTCCCCCAGTTTATAGAAAACAGCATCTTAGGTCTTTGTAACACACAATGTTGAAGAAATGAAATTCATCATCAGTAATTACCAAGTGGAGTGGTCCTGGTGGCGGGCTGGGTATTAAAAATAACTTTGCTGCAAATTCTTTTATATGCTCCTCAACATCTAAATCCTTGAAAAGTCGCAGTTGCACTAGTAAGCTGAAATTAAATTACAGAAAAGCACTTACAAATAGTAACATGCAAACAGAAAAAAGAAAGAAAAAAAGCCTTTTAGGTGATAACCTAGAACTAAAAAATCCATACTAGGAGCAATGAAGCTATTATTCCAGTTAATTAATTTCTAATTTACTAGATGCTTTAGAGGCTCCATTTTATTTTAATGATGTTGCTGTGTCAGAAGCAGGGAATTTTTTTTTAACTTCCATGCATAAAATACTGCTGCATCATGTGTATCAGAGGATGCAGGTGGAACACTGGGTCTCATGATGGTAAAGTAAACGTAGAGGGTAGAAGCAGCTAAAGGAAGTGTCTCATAGAGAAAAAAGGAACAAAACACCCACAGCTGCAACATAGTGCCATGGTGTTTCTCCCATCCCATGCACCAGACATCAGCTCTGGGATGCAAAACAGAATCAGAGGACAAGAGAGGTTATAGGCACAGGCTTAACTGCAAAGGAATGAGAAGCAAGAGACACATTTAGAGTATAGCCTAGGCCTGCATGAACACTGCTCTTTGCTACTGTACCTACCCAAAGAATAAATACAGTTGTGCAAACCTGCCAAATGTTTGTGCTTTAGAACTGTATTACCCTAACTGTGTCAAAGCCACAAAGGTCATGCAGTTTATATTCTATGCCAGATCAATTCAGGGACATTTAAACATACATGCTACTAAGACTGCAAATGGTTAAGTCTCTGAAATGTAACCATTAACAAGTTAGATATTTTCATTCAGAAAGGGCATTTTGTTCAATATTACATTCACATCCATGTTTATAACAACAAAAAAAAGCAAAACCAAACTACAAACCTTTACAAAATCAGAAATTTAAGCCTGCAAACGTGTATATATAAACTAGGAATTTAATATGGTTATATTCTCCCTTAAGTTTTTATTTCAGTTTGTAGTTTTACTGGTTTTCTGATGAAGAATGCTTGCTCTGCAGGAAGAAAGTGGTCTAGAAAGCAACCGAAGAGGTCAAGAGATATATAAGAACCCAAGACATCATATTTGTGTATGGCATTTAGATTCCTGGATAAAAATGTTCTGTCACATATTACTGAGCTTTTACTTAGATTAATGAGACTTTTAAGTTCACTAAATTCACATTTGGAAACTGCCCTGGTCTGAGTTCCAGGCTGTTACACATATCCCAAAAAACCCATGGGTTATTCAGGGGAACAGTGGAGGCTGAGAGAGGGGAATTTAGGAGTTACCAAAGAAAATCAGACAGTAGAGTCAGCAGTTTAAAAAAACTACACTGCAACAGTTCGTAATGCCTTAGATGTGGCCTAACAGCATAGGTAGCCCTGCAGCTATTTTATTGTGGTTTTTTGAGACAAAAAGCACATATCAATACAAGCAGTAAATGCTACAACAGAAACAACCTGACCCTGATGCTGAAAAACCAGCAGATGTACAGAAAGGACAGTCAGAGCTCCCTAAGCTGTACCCTGTGCCTATTACTGCCAAGTAATAGCAGCTGACAGCTCTGTCCTGCAAATGTCTGCTGGAATAAATGAAGTAATCTCTGAAACGTTCAAGCAGAGAGCTAAGAAGTTTATGAACCTTCTATTACCTCTATTAACTGTCCACAGACAGATGTTTCAGAAAGCAAAAGCATCTAAGAATAGTTCCTTTGTGCTCCCTCAGTGCTGTGAGCTATTTACACACTTCCACCTCTGCTCAAGGCAACTGAAAGGACTAATACACAGGCTGGGAGATTTGCTGTTTGAATGGAGCCTATTCATCCATCCATCCGGGACAGGAGTTGATCCAGAAGGAGATCACTGCCAGGAATATTCCACTTTTCGTGTAGTGTAGCAGATGAAGGTAAAACTACCTGTGCAAAGTGCCAAACCCTCTCAATTTAAAACATAACCTTTGCAAATAATGATGCAGAATAATCCAACAGCCGCAGCGTTGTGAGATGGTCTAGGAGCACATCTGCTTGCTTTGGAAAGAGGCAGGCACACTCCACCCAAATTGTTCCTGCTACACTAGCCATATGTCAATTAGTTATAAAATTAATTGTGGAGAATACGAAGACCTTTGTTACTATGATGAAGGTTTGCAAGTTCCCCTTGCAGTTTAAAGCACCTACGTGGATTTCTTGTTCGACATTGCTTCTGTATCTCAGTTTTCAGCTGGGATTTCTTCTATTCTCTGCCATTTGAAAAAGTTTAGGAACACTGGGTTTATCTGGGAATGCTTATGATGATAAAATACCTTTGAGGATTGTTCTGGAGAGAAACAAGTACCACACCACCTCTAAGCAATCCTGTACACTGCAGGTCCTGGAGAAAATAAGCTATGCACAGCAGAATTCTGGAGAAAAATGAAATACTTTGCTGCAAAAAGGTCCAGAATGGGAGAAGAACCCTTTTAGATGTTACTTTAACATCAGGATTTCATTTGCAATAACAAACAGCTTTTTTTCCTGCTAGTTCTTAGGAGGAAAGGACTACACACTAGAAAGAGGAGGCTTGAGGTCAACCAGCAAGTGTTTTCAAATCCCTGGATTCTCAGAATAATTAATCAGCTGGAGCATCCTGCAAAACCCCACTGAACTGTACCAAGGATACAAGTGTGCTTTTGAACATGGTATTATTTGTTAAGTCTAGGAGGCAATACTACTTGAGGACACTCACTCAACAAAAACATTAGATTTTTAACTCACTGGCCACCTGATTACAGCTAAGGCATCCCAAATGACAATAACTCCCTTTCCGGTTTACAGGAAAACAACATCAGTGTCTTGTGATGTTACAAAAAGCTGAAACATCCCCAACTGGACAGGGCACTACTCTCAAAAGATGTCATAGAGCTTTCTACTGTAATTGCTTATATCCCATTCACAACAGCCACACATCCCAGTAGCTGTTTCATGCCATATGGAAAAAATTCAGTAACACAACCAAACTAAGGAAAAACAGTCCCTCTCTGCCCTTTCCTCTCCTCCCACTCAAGTATACTCTGGAAAAGTAAAGTAACTTTTGTGAAAACCAAACCAAACCAAAAAAAACAAAACACACACACAAAAAAAACCCAAACCAAAACAAGACCCAAACCAACGAATTCTGACATTATCTATCTAAACAGTATCAAGGAAAACATGTGGTAATTATGAGATATATATAAAAAAATAAATTCCATTAGAAAAACATCCTGAAAACTTAATCAGTTGAGTTTCCAGTACAGTGGGAAACACTAGGAGCTTTGGCACTTGCATTCCCCCTCTCCTGCCAGTTACACACACCAACACACTTGCATCTTAACATGCAGATGCAACAGCAAAAAGAACAGAGAAGAGCTGTGCAACTGTATGCCAGATTCCCCTGTTCATGACCAGGAAAACACACAGCACGAACGTGGAAGGCTCCTGGCCTGATGAGTGCCCCTATAATTAATCAGATAGTAACAAATCACTGAAATCTTAGATGGTAGGTTACTGACAAACCTGAACTCAGCTTAAAGGGAAAAGCCATCCATAGCAGTTAGCTTGGATGTGACTGCTTTAAATAGGTGCAGGGGACTTGGGACTAGATGATCTCTAAGGTGCCTTCCACCCCAAACCATTCTGTGATTATTTGGTAATGCCCAATGTACAGAGACAGGCTTCCTCACACAAGGAGATCTTCCTCTACTTGACAACAGCAGCACATAGACTGTACCAATTGAACAATAAAGCAACACACAACCTCAAAATAAGTTTAATTACTAAATAATAACACAGACCTAGGCTCATTTATCTTTCACCTCATCTATACTGCAGAGTATTTGAGTACTTCCAACCAGGGAAGTACTCTGTATCCTAAGATTTTCTTTCCTAGTTCTGTGACTGACCAGTAATCACTGTACATCCCTTAAGTGACCTGGATTATTTAAAGAGTGTCATTAGCTGCTTATTAATTCATCTTCTTACAACGTTTTTTGGTGCACTATAAAGAGGGGTTTGTGCTTTTAAAATTATTTTCACCAGCGTGGCAAAATTGTAGTTAAGCCTCTTCCAGAAGACACAAAGTCTTTGAAATTTAGCAAAAAATTGTGAATGAGCATTTTCTAGATGTACCAAAAACCTAAAAAAAAATAAAATTAATAAAAGACATCATAACTAATTTCCTTGATATTTAGGATTTGCTCTTACTGTCTGCTTACCATTCACATTACATTTCTTCTTTTCCTCTCCCACACCATCATAACTTAAAACTAACTCCTGTTTTAGCATTACACAGCTATCCTGACCAAATTCCTGTAGTAAAACCTGCCCAGTTATTTCAAGGAGAAACACACAAGATAGCAAATCTTACCAAGAGAGACAATCTTTGAGGGCATTAAAATATGGATATCTGGATATAACACAAATGGCAAATGGTACAAAACAGGCAGGCATCTTCCCAGTCTGCAGGGATTCCCAAGGGGTCTGCCCATTCAAGGAAATACAGCCATCCTGCAAGAAAATGACAGATTAATGTGGTTATGTTAATCACAAATTGATGGCTGATATTTTCTTGAGAACCCTGGAGATATGATACCAAATTCTCTCTAAATTTCAAGGGGATTTAGATCTCTTATCTCCCTCAAGTTCTTCAGAAAAATGTCAGCCTACAAGACTTAGACATACATATCAAAAAGAATGTCAGTGCAAAAGGTGTTTAGAAAGGACAAATCTTCACCCAAAAAAATGTTCAAAGTCTGCTCCTAAATATTCAAAACTCCTAACTGAAATCCATAATGGTTTTTCCTAAGTCAATGCTCTTCCAGTGTACGCAACTTATAATGGCAATACAAAGTACAATTTGTTCTGTAATCCTACTAACAGAAAAACATATGATAACTAATTTAATAAACTGAGCCTGACGTTATTCTCCAAGTGGTTTTTAAATATATTTTAATAAAAGCATGAGTCAAATCACATACTTGCATAGGCTGGTAGTACTGTGCAACAACACCATACGTTCTGTTACCACAGACATCTGTGAAGACCAGGAAATGAATGTGATCCTCTTTTGATTCAGAAGTTACATAAAGTCCTCCTGCAATGAAGGCAGAAAACTTCCTTTTAACTACATTTTTAACTACAGCTGCTTGAAAAGCAATTTATGACAAAACTTGCACATTTCCACTTAATTTCCACAGAAATGCCTCATTTTAAGAGATTAAAATGAACACCCACAGTTCATTTAATCTGAGTTGTTACAAAGCTGCACAGCACTGAAGAAGCAAAAATATTATGTAACTATTCTGCATTTTAAGAGGCAAAACACAATAGATGGGTTTTGTTCTTTCAAGGTATTCATAAAGTCTGCAATAGCAACATGAATATTAAAAAATCCTGCAGTTAAATCTGGAGGAAACAGTCACTATTTCAGGTATATCTTAATACCAACTGAAAAGTGAAAGAGTACTCAGTCATTTTGGGGGAAAAAAAGAATTTTACAAGTGTGTGCACGTCACTGAAACCAAGATTCACCAGTAAGAGAGAAAGGGACTTTCAGCTCCCTTCTCTTGCAAGTGGTGCAGCTGCTATTGGTACTGGAGCTGTTTCACACCAGAGAGGCATGCAGAGCAAGGGCAGCCCAGTCAGGTAAACGCTGCTGTCATCACTGCTCAAGAGCAGACATGGCTTTACACAGTGAAATACAGAGACAGAGAAGATGATCATTAAAAAAATAAATGCAATTGGCTATGGGTCAGCAAATACATAGTGAAAGAGTTCTGATGAAGCACGAGCCATGCTGTACCTGGGAAGCATAGCTGTGGCAAACCAAGGAGATCGATGTCCTTCGGAACAGCAACATCTTCAGTGTCAGGTGCTTTCTGCTCCCCGTTGAGACTCTTGACATTTTCAATCTTTGGCCTCTCTTTTTTCTTTCGGAAAGACCGGCGCTTATTTTTATTCAAGTTATTACAAGGATTATTCACCTGAATGTCATCTCTGCTGATAAATGGAGGCACAAATACAGAAAGAACTTCTGGGTCGAGGGGAGGAAGACTCTTGGGTTTTCTTTGAGTACCCTGTCAAAAGAAATCGAAACAAAACATACAAACAATCACTATGTTGACACTCGATAGGTTTTTTTGATCCATTTTTAACCCTGCTTCTCCCTACCCCTAAAACTGTGAGTTTAGAATACATTTTTTTTTCTTCCTAAATAATTATTTTTTCCTTCTAATTTCTTGCTTTACATATATTAATGCAAGAGGAATACTCTGGGTATTTTCAGCAGGCAAAGAATCATTCTTCATCATTCAAAATACCATTTCAACATTATGCCTCTTGGCATAAGAAAACAAACAAATATCAAATACAATATTTCCTCCTTTGAAGTGCCAGGATAAAGTTAAGCCATTCTTAATGTAAACACTGGTAGTAAGAGAAACCAGGCAACAAATAAATTAAAACAAATTAAAATAGCTGAACTCCCTAGGTAAGTCTTTGTTCACCTTTAGGAAAGGCTTCATTTTGACCCAGGAAGACCTTTGCAGGAAAACAAAACCAACAACAACAAAACCCACACAAGCTTTCACAAGACACCTTTTAACTTCATAAGGCAATTAAGACAGTGCAATTAACTACAACAGTCACTGTTACAATAAACACAATTTTAAGAAGCCATGAAAATCTCTCGATATACTGATGACTAACTGGAACATGCATCCCAACAGGATGTGCATAACCACAACCTTTTTTAGCAGGCAGCTTTGTAAAGCACTCCTGCTCTGCCAGACCTCACTGCCTTGCTACAAAAACCCTGGGGAGATCAGAAGTGGAGATTAACTTGTCCTTGGGAGCACTCTTTGGATTCTTGACCATAGAGCAGAGACGAGTAGCTGCATTTTCAATGACTTCACTGCATTTTTAATTCTTCCTGCAAAGTCAAAGCAGCAAGTAAAAGCTTTGTTTAGTCAACGGATGTTTGGAAACAGGAAAAGGCGAGCCTCACTGGGGCTAAAAAGCTGTTTCATTTGCAACTTTTTGCCAACAGATGCAGAGATAGCTGAAGCATACCTGCTGCTTTCACCTTCAGACACAATGCATTAGCATTGCTTTTACGTGAGATATTCCTCAAGAACCAAAGCTGGCCTGTCTTGTCATTTCCCTACTTTATAAAACACACAAAGCTGTTGCTTCACTGAAGCAAATCTTCCACCGTACGAGTTTTGGAACAGAAAGTCTCAGTTTATTTGTCCTATTAGATGAGTCCAGCACTAGTCTTCCTCACATTTCAGCATCATAGAGAAAATAAGACAGAATACTTATCTTCAGGATGTATTAGTTACTGTGTCTTAAGCTCCACCATATTCTATAAGAGGACACTTGAAAGTACTTCAATGAAAATAAGGAGTGAAAAAGCACTCCTTTAATGAACACACAGAGTCTGACTAGAAAGAAGTCAGAGTGTAAAAGATATAAGTTCATAAAAGCATCCACTGGGATATTCAAACGATAGGAATGACTTTAAAAATCACATCATAAAGTGGGGTACTGAGTGCCATGTCCTGCCGTGCTAAAAAGCTGAAGTGTCATTTTCCTTAGCTGGCAGCTCACAACCATCCTAAGCGAAGAAACTGGAAAGGCAGATCAATCCAACACGCTCATTCTCCAAATAACATGCAGCTAAACATTTCAGAATGCAATTAAGAATTCAGGCTCAGCCCCGAGGCTGTTATGCAAGAAAAACACAGACCTACTCGAAGAGTCGCAATCTTAACTTGGCAGATTTGCCCCGCGGAGGTTTTCTGACAAAGCTGCTTTGACAGAGCAATCCCCAACTTAAACTGAAAGCATCTCTGTGCTACAAAGTGCTGGATGACAGCCAGCGATTTAATAGCCTCCCAGTGGAACAGCTTCTAAAATGGCAGGTCCTTGATGTCTTGAACCAGGACAGAGGCATTAAGCATCATTCTCACACACGCACAGAGAACAGCACTGGGACTGACCCAGTGACTCAGCTGTCAGCACTCGAGTCTGCTCCCGTTAACGTCTACAGCCAAAGTCATATTTTCTTCCACTTTCAGTTCAGGGATAGAGAATGGGCAGCAACGGAACAATATTCACTTGTTCTACAATTCTTTCAACATTTTAGATTCTCTGCTTCTACTGTTACTTCTTCGTTTTGAGATGCTCCTCTTTGGTAGCTTTTTACTATCAAATCTCCTTGCATTGTACATAGCTTCTTATAAACACTAATGCTGTTTCTTTCCTGTAATTCCACAAGATCCCAGAAGTCAGGGATTTTATTCCATCCCCATTTAATGCTTATGATCCTGTAACAATGGTGCCATATAGGACACAGATAAGAGACAGACATTTTACACTGACTGCACTGTTTCAGACACAAAAGTAGTGTTGAAACCACATCCTGGAGTGTGATCTCAGCTATTTGGTGTTTCCTTGATCTCATTCTCCTCTTCCCATCACTCAAGAAGTTAATTTCACTTTGAATGTCATGAAAGAACTGGCTTCTTTAAGGAATAATTGGGCAGGGAAAATTATGAAACCTTAGAAAAATTAGGCTGCAGGGGACCTTTGTAGGTTCTATTGCAACCCTTTGCTCAAAGCAATCACAGGTTTGAAATTGGATCAGGTTGCTCTGGGTCTCATGCAGCCAAGTGTCAGAAATCCCTTAGGAAGGAGATTCTTCCCCTTGGTGCTCCAGCCCTCATATAGTTTGGCAACCTGTTCCAGTGCCTCAGCACCCTCACACCGAAGTACTTCTTTACATCTAATCTAAACCTACCCTCTTTAAGTTTAAAGCCATTGTCCCTGGTCATACCACAACATAACCTTGTGAAAAGTCCCTCTCCAGCTTTCTTGCAGGCCCCCTTTAAGTACTGGAAGGCAGATACTTGATCACATCTCATCTCTTTTGCAAAACTTGACACCTAGGAGGGCATAACAGAAGAAGGAAAAAAATGGTTTGGTGGTTATGTCTGCATTGGCAGGGCCAGAAAGCATGATGCAGACACTGTGAGAGGCAAGATCTGTACCACTGACTGTGGTAGGCAGATACAGAACTGAATGATGGGAAGATCTGAGACATCCCCCAAACAGGCTGCACATCATACTCACCATATCAAAACCCCAGCTTTATAGCTGAAGATAACAAAGGGAAAGAAGTCTTATCAAAGGTGGTTGTGGGATATTTACTACTGTATATCTCATTCTTACAAAATACACACTGCCAACACTAAAATAGTAACCTCAAATTGAAGTCTTAAGACCGACAACTGCCTTGGCAATAAGGACAATTGATGAATGATACCCCAAAAACTGCAGTTTCATGAGCTTCAGTGCAAGACTGTATCTTTCTTCCTGGAATCCCCATCAACAACAGGTCTGTCATACCAGACTTGTGTTTCTTTGGGAGCAGGTTCTATCATTCCCACTGACCCCATTGACTTTATTGTTCTATAATGCAATAAAGAGTGCACAAACACACCTGCAAGACCAAGACCTGAAGTATTATCAAGATTTTTACCCTGCTGTTTCACCTGTGAATATGATCAGAGGTCCACTATTTCCTTCCCACTGAAATGTTCTCATTTGCTCTCAGCAAGGTCTCTTCTTTCTACAATCACTGAAATTAGACACCAAACATATTCCACCATTGGCACACATAGACAGTGCTGCAGAAGGGAGTGGAGTAAATCTATAAACTAGCCCTAAGACAGTGACTGAAATCCCAGTGGTGCAACAGCTTGCAGGGACATTACCACAGTTAATCTTGAGAAGCACAGGGACTACTTTCCTGTCTGTTGTCCATTCTACACCGTGAGCAAAGAGACAATTCACAACCTGCCGTGTGATCCGAATATTGGGGTGGCTTCTACTTTTTGTAGACAATTTCTTATTTGTTGCTCTACAGGTTTTTTGGAAACAATGAGATCAAATTGACCAGCCCAGAAAGAAAAAGAAATGCACTTTCTTTTGGGTTTACTTCTCATGCTGGTGCTGAAACGCCACACACACGCTGATTTCCAAAGTCTGGCGTTTACATTTATGGCACAACTATTTCCCCAATTGAATGCATACATGAATGAGATCCTGGAACCCTCTGCTTAGCTGATATCACTTAAGAAGCTGACATCAGCAAAAGCCACCTCCTGAACGAGCGAGCGGCAACAAGTTTAACAAAGACTCCTTTATCTAATGCTATTAGAGCGCACAATCAAATTCAAGTGCAAGCAAGACAAGCGAGATCCCTGGGAACAGCTTGGCTTTTCAGCACGTGCTGGCACCACGGCTACTCCCACAAGCTGGGCAGCTCCCGGGTATGTGACAAAACCATCAAAACGTTTTAACAGAGCAAAAATGAGGAAGAAGATTTTAACTGTTAACTCACGTGTGAAGCGGCTACAGGCATAAAGAATTTACAAACCACATATTCAAAGCAGAAACCAACCCATCAACTTCTGCCGAGAAACCAACCCATCAACTTCTGCCGTATTGGAAGTGCGCGGGTTATGCCAAATTCAGAGCGCTAAGGTCACACAGAGGGATTTAGATTTCGTGTTGTCCTAAGGATAGACCTTACCGGGCTTTACTGCCCTGTTATCTTCAACGGAAAGCGGGAAATGGGATGTCACCCAGTAAAGGATATGCACTGTTCAAGCATTCTGCTGCTCCTGCTCGCATAAAGCCACACTGCATTCTTCATTCTACACTACACTTCGTTCCAAAGCTCAGACCTTTGGAAAAGTGTAATCACTTCACGCCCCTACCAAACTGTCCCTGCTCTGTCTATGACGGCCTGTCAAAACAAGCTTTCTTCAAATTATTTCGGCTCTATCCCATGACAACAGCAACGAGGCAGCCCAACAGTTTTACTCAAGACCGTACGGGGGAAGAGAGGCCCGGACAGGAACTGACCCGGCGCAGACTCCGCTTGGACCTCCGAGCAGAGAACGGCGCGGGCAGACGCTGTCCCCCAGACCGGCCGGGCCGCTGGGCACCGCGCAGCGCCCCCCCCCCCCCCCCCCCGCCCCCCCCCGGCCCCGGGCCCCCCTCCCCTGGAGGAGCGCCCTCACCCGCTCCCTGGGCACACCGACCAGCAGGCAGATCTCCAGCAGGCCCGAGGGCAGCACGTCCTCCATGGCACGGCGGGGCAGGGGCGGCCGGGACCGAGGGAGCTGCCGCGACTCCTTCCCCGCGGGCCGGGCCGGGCTGCGGCGGGCGGGAGAGCGCGGCCAGGGGAGAGGGGCAGCTCGCGCACGGCAGCCCCTCCCCGCCCCTCAGGGTAACGCGCACGTTGATTGGCTGTCCTCCCCGTCGCTCTGAGGGCTTGTGACCAGTCAGAAAGCCGGGACGTGCCTGAGGCGGCCTCGCGGGCCGGGCGGGGGCGGGGCGTCGCCTCTCACCGCCCTCTGGAGGGGCGGGGCGCGAGGCTGGGGCTGCGGGGGTTCCCGCCCCGCCGCTGCCCGCCCGCTGCCGCTGCCCGCGGGGCCGCCTCGCCTCGCCTCTCCTCACCTCGCCTCGCCTCGCCTCGCCTCGCCTCCTCGCCCCACCGGGAGAGCCCCCGGGGAAGGCGCTTTCCCGATTGAAAGTGGGGGAGTTCATTTTTCCTGGTGCTGCTGGCCCCGCGGGGCTGGAGTGCCTCCCGGGCTGCCGCTCGCCGCTGCGTCAGAGGTGGGTGAAGTCACGGCCTGGTCGGTGCTTTGACAAAGTGGCGCCGTTCCCTCCTGTTTGCTCCAGGTGACTCAGCAGGGCTATGTGACTCCCACTAAATAAGAGCCTTGTTATTTATCGTGGGTCATAGTTTCAGTGACCCTCAAGCACAGGGCTGATCTCGGGCTGCCGCGGCGCTTCCCGCTCCGGAGCAGCAGAGCTGCCTGCACAGAGAGAAGCAACACAGCAGGCACTGGGACTTCTGTCTGAGCTGTTGAATCGAAGCAGACAATGGGTCACACAATCACTGGATGTTAGGGGTTTGAAAGGTCCTCAAAAGATCATCGAGTCCAACGCCCCTGCCAGGGCAGGGTCACCTAGAGCAGGTCACACAGGAACAGAGCCAGGGGGGGTTGGAAAGTCTCCAGAGGAGACTCCACAGCTTCCCTGGGCAGCCTGGGACAGTTCTGTCACCTTCACTGTGAAAAAGTTTCCATGGAACCTCCTGTGTTCCAGCTTGCACCCGTTGCCCCGTGTCCCATCATTGGATGTCACTGAGCAGAGCCTGGTGCCATCCTCCTGACACTTGCCTTTTACATATTTGTCAACATGAATGAGGTCACCCCTCTAACTCCTGCAAGCTAAAGAGCCCCAGCTCCCTCAGCCTTTCCTCAAAAGGGAGATGCTCCACTCCCTCCATCATCTCTGTGGCTCTGCGCTGGACTCTTTCCAGCAGTTCCCTGTCCTTCTTGTACTGAGGGGCCCAGAACTGGACACAATATTCCAGATGAGGTTTCACCAGGGCAGAGTAGAGGGGGAGGAGACCCTCTCTCAACCTGCTAACCACACTCCTGATACACCCCAGGATACCATTGGCCTGCTTGGCCACAAGGGCACATTGCTGGCTCATGGTCACCCTGCTGGCCACCAGGACCCCCAGGTCCTTTTCCCCTACGCTGCTTTGCAACACGTCAGTCCCAAACCTATACTGGTACCTGGTGTTCTTTCCCAGGTGCAAGACTCTACACTTGCCCTTGTTATATTTCCTTACATTTCTCCCTCTTCCAGCTCTCCAGCCTGTCCAGGTCTCTCCGGATGGCAGCACATCCTGCTGACGTGTCAGCCACTCCTCCCAGTTTGGTGTCATCAGCAAACTTGCTGACAGTGCACCCCGTTCCCTCATCCAAGTTGTTCATGAATATACTGAATAGTACTGGTCCCAGTACCGACCAGAGGGACTGTGTCTGTGTTGGCTCTGTGTAGATCTTCACCAGAGGAATGCATTTCCTCTGGGACCACTGTGTAAAGTACTTGAAAGTGAAGAGAGATGTCTCTCTGAAACTGAAAGTACAAGGTGCAGTTTCATCACAGCCACAAACTTTTTTTGCTGACGAGTCTTCACGTATTTTAAATGAAAAAAAAAAAAATTTCCCAGTTGAAATGGCTCCAGACTTTCAGGAGTTTGTCATCAGTCCAGGGTTCAAAACAGACTTCTTCAAAAAGTACAAAATACGTCAGAAGCACAAGGAGGGGGTCTTTACGGGAGATTTTATTATCTGAATTTTTTTAGTGATAAAACTCAGGGTTATGCGGCCTCCGGTGCTCTCAAATTTAGAGGAAGTCACGGATGCAGAATATAGGAAATTGTTCATATAGCACTGACTAAAAGAAGGAAATTCCTGAAAAACTGGAAGTTCAGGGATCACTTCTTCAAAGTGACAGAAGAAGGTCATGGGCTCGAAGATTTCTGTTAATGAATTTTAAGGTCAATAAGGGATTGTTAAAATAATGAATTTTAAGGTCAATAAGGGATTGTTAAAATCATCTTGTATAGTTTGTGTAGCCCAAGACACAGAATAAGAGCACTTTCTGTGTTCAGTTTGTAACTTCTGGCTGACACCATGAGTTCCTGCAACAGGAATTGCTGACAGTCACTGTTAGAAAGTAGGCATCTCAGTTTCAGTGTCACTGTTTAGCTTTTTGCCACTGGATCACGTTAGTTTGCCTGTTGCTTGAACAGATTCTTTACTATCAAAAGATTGCTCCTTGCAGAGTTCAAGATTATTAAACTTAATTTATTTTTAAGAGATAATCCAACTCATACTTTTAAAATGTCTTTCCTAATCACTTGTGCCCATCATCTCTCAACCTTTTCAGATTTTTCCGGTGTTCTTTTTGAATTCTGAACATCAAAACTAAGCTTTGCTACTGCTGAACATACAGTGGTAAGTCACGTTGCTATTTCTAACTGATATCCACACCTAATTAAAACAGAGAAAGACTGATATATGAATCATTCACAAAGGGTGTAATGTTTAATTGGTTATCCACTGTAAACCTCTATGGTTTTCTTAGGGTTATTCCAACATCACAGTCCTACATCTTACATTCATTGACCTATGACTATGACCTCGTATTTCACCATATTAAAAGAAAATTACAAATTAACTGAGGTTATTAACTAATCCAGGTCACCCTGTAGTTAATTAATCTGTATCATGATTAGTCTCTGATTTCCCTATCTGCAATGATAAATACTGGATGATTCTTGTTCATAATTAATGTATCCCTCAAAGCAAGGATACGGTGAAGTTATTATCAAAACAGAACTACAACATGAAAGGTACTAATATGAATCTGATAAAATCTCAAGAACTCTGGAAGTAGGAACCCTGCTATATGGGATCCCTGGCAAGAGACAAAATAATTCACATAGAGAAGAATCCCTCTGTGCTACAAAAAAGATCCATGTAATAAAATCATTTTTTTCCCTAAGAAAAATTAACCCCTCTCCCTTCCCAAAAGCAAATAAGGGACAGAGACTTACGGGTTGGAAAAGAAAACTAAAATCACTGCAGTGATTAAGGAAAATAATGAAATATATACAAAACCAGCACCGAACCCAACCCCTCCAATGGCAATCGCTTTACTGTCACCATCGATGCTGCGGGGCAGGCACTGGGGAAGTCCCAGGCTGGACTTAGTGGCAGACAGGAACCAAATTCCAGAGCTGGATTCAGGAATGCTCAGATGGGGATCAAAGGCAGAACAGCCTTTGTATTCCTCAGACACCAGCTATTGAAGAAGAGAGCTTGACCCTTGTGATCCTTCAGCTTTATGCTGAATATCACTTACACGGAGTGGAATCCCTTGTTGGTCAGTTTAGGGTCACCTGTCCTGGCTGCTTCTCCCCAGAGGTGCCACCTCTTGCTTTACATCATCCCAGCATGGTACACAAGATTTAGCAGTGACCTTGGCTTCTATAGGAGCAAATATAAGCAAGAGCATTTCTGCACACACCAATCCTTGTCAGTAACTATAAACATTGAGTGTTACCATTTCTCTGCAAAAACATGCTGTTAACTTCAGAAAGTGCAGTTACTAGAAGAGACTGTGCTGGAAAGTGAAATCACCAAATAGAGATTTGTTTCTCACTATTGTGAGCTGAGAAAATGACAGAATCATCCAGCTCAGAAGGTCACAGCAGAGCGCTGAATACAAATAGAGCAAGAGGGTTAAAACTTCTTTTATGAAGGAAACCAACTGTTAGAATTCAAGCCAACCACACAGGGAAAATCCTTGGCCAGTTGTATAGTCAATGACCTTTCAATTTAATACAAATTATTTCTTTGTGTTGGGATAACTGAGGCCCAAGGAAATAGCTTTGGGTGTCAATGCAACACTTATTCCTTATTTTCTCTGTATTTCTGATAAAGAGGCTGGCCCTAGTTTTATTTTTCTGAGAAAAAAATAATCTGTTGAAAGTCCTGGAAGGGGGGAAGGGAAGCTGAGCTTTATCACAGCTGCTGCATCTAGAGAAATATAGCAACGCTAAACTGTCAGGTCTTGGCAAAGAACCAGACTGCTCTGAATATTTGAAATATTTTGCATTGTAGATATTGTAAGATATTCCTGAGGCTACAGAAGAGCTTATTCCTGAATCTAAGCACTCCAGGGTCAGTTTTAACAGTGTTTTATTTACGTGGGATGCACAACATGCCCCTCAAATCTGACTTGCTTAACACGACGTTTTTTATACTTACAGTTCTTTACCATCTGGCACAATCTCAGGCAGCCACACTGACTTTGCAGCAGCTTTTCTAGTAGCATTAAGACTTCATAACATTTGTCCTTTTACTACAATGGTGTAAAAGAAGTGCAGATTCTGAATTCCTGACATGGTGGGACAAGATTGAGGAGACATCAATTAGTGTACAGACAGTCAGATACAGAAAATAAAATTTCAGGTAGAACAGGGTTTTTTTTGTAATAGCTTCTTGTGTAAGTCAGTGTAAGAAACCTTAAAATGCATAAGCACAGATATTATAATTCATAACTATGAACTGCTTCTTTATTTAATTATTTTTATAAAGTAAACTTGGTTTTGTCCCTGGAATCTGAAGAATCTTTTGAGATACTCCACTGTGTTCAGAAAAGGTCTCTCAGCTCAACAAAAGCACGATGCAGTAAACTTCACTGGTAATTAATGTTAGCTTAGTGAAACGTGTATTAAAAGCCAAACACTTTCCCTCTTGATCTTTTTGTAGCTGTCCCTACATCACTCTATGAAAAAACAGCATATATAAATGAAATTAATTTTGTTATATAAACTGCAATTGTCTCTAAGCTTGGGAGCTTATTAAATATGATAAGTTTGTCCATTCACCCACATGGACACCTTCCTGTGTGACCTAATCTAGGTGACCCTGCTCTGGCAGGGGGGTTGGACTAGATGATCTTTTGAGGTCCCTTCCAACCCCTAACATTCTGTGATTCTGTGATTTTGAAATATTCACATTCAAAGGTTGTTGAAGAAGCTCAATCCAGGTTTGGATCCAGCCAGATTACCAGTTTAGCTCCCAAGTGGCCTTAGTTTATCCCCAGATAGAAAAGCGTGTCAAGAAGAAGCGCAGCAAGGCACCATTGTGGAGCAAGACCTCATGAAAAACATTTCTAAGCATAGAAGAGACAGAAGGTTCCTAGAGGCAGTGAGCAGGGGTTTACCAGGGACAATCATGCCTTACCAACCTGCGTACCTTTTCCTGCTCTGAAGGAGAGGGAAGATATGAATGTCATAGAATCATAGAGTTGTCAGGGTTGGAAGGGACCTTAAAGATCATCTGGTTCCAACCCCCTTGCCATGGGCAGGGACCCCTCCCACTAGAGCAGGTTGCTCACAGCCCCATCCAGCCTGGGCTTGAACACTTCCAAGGATGGGGCTCCCACCACCTCTCTGGGCAACCTGTGCCAGTGTCTCACCACCCTCATGGGGAAGAAATTCTTCCTAATGTCCAACCTGAATCGCCCTATCTCTAGCTTTAATCCATTCCCTCCAGTCCTGTCACTGCCCCACAGCCTAAAAAGTCCCTCCCCAGCTTTCCTGTAGGCCTCCAATTTACCTTCTCATGAGGCATGACACAGTCAACCATCTTTGTTACCCAGAAGATATGGTGGACCACAAGGCTGATGAAAACTGTCTGGATCATCAGTTTCAAAGGGCTGGGGTGAACAGTGTCACATCTAACAGCTGATTGTGAGTTGCACTCCTCAATATTTGACACTGGGGTTAATAATACTTAGCATCTTCATCCTGACCATGGACCATGGTGTGAAAGCATCCTCAGCAAGCTAGTGGGTACCACTATGGGGGAAGACTGAAGGGCAGAGCTGCCCCAAGAGAAGGCTAAGGAGAGATCTAATTGCCAACTACCTGAAGAGGGGTTATAAAGAAGAGCAACACAAACTCTTCTCAGAGGAGCAGAGTGGGAGGACAAGAAGCAACAGTTGAAAGTTGCAGCAAGAGATATTCTGATTGAATATAAGGAAAAAGGCTTTCACCATGCACTTGAGCAGGTTCCCCAGGGAGGCAGGGTAATCCCCTTCTTCAGAGATTTTTGAAACTTGGCTGGATGAGGAGCAGGGCAACTGGATCTAATTTTGAAGTTACTGCTGCTTTAAGCGAAGAGCTGGACTAGAGACCTCCAGAGGTCCCTTCTAAACAACATTTCTCTTTGATTCTATAACTAATTAAACCCATGTTGTTTTATTTGCATCACAGGGTCCTAAGAGATTTAAAAGCACCACAGACAGAGAATAAAGTTGAACCATTTGCATAGCTAAACACATCGTATACTTGTAGGTGTACTTCTATATTGCTATAAAAGGAGCATGCATATATATATATATATTGCCTGGCAGGTCAAATATAGCAATTAGGCACGTGTCGCTGTATCATGTGTGAGTGAAACTGGACAAAACGTAACTTCTCGTAAATAATTAACTCCTGTTTAACTTCTCCTGCTTCAAAACCCATGATTTGCATGAGGACATCGTGGGGCAACGTCTTCCCTGAGAGCAGGCACGTTGCGCTGCCGCGGGGCCAAGGAGGATTCCGCAGAGCTGACTATGTAATGAAAAACTGCAGCAGTACAAACACCACCCAACAGCCTGTGCTTGGTTTCCACGTTGCACTTCTAATATGAGGAAAAAGAATTGCCAAATTTGGGGTTGGACAACTTAATTGACAGTATGTCCCCACTGCCTTGTTTGCTGGGGTTGCTGTGTATTCCCCTGTCATGGCTATTTCAGTGTTCTGTAGGGTATCTGGTAGTTGAAGAGCAGAGTAGAATATCTCATCTACAAAGGTGGTGTTCGTCAAAGGTGTTTTAAGAAATCCTTTTCAGAGCCATTTAGGCTTTCTTTTCTGGCACAGCTGAATCTAATGCTGTTCTTTGTTATTTTAATCTATCGTTCATGGCGTTTGGAGAATATTTCAGAGTTGATTTACCTCAAATTTGCAAATCTAATAGGAGAAAACCACCAAAATACAACATTTTGACTTGGTAAAGCAACACAACCTGGCATAGATGGAAATTACTGAAAATTATGAAACTAGGTTCATTAATCTCATGTCTAACTTTCAAGTCCCAGAAAGAGCAAACTGTTTCTAACAACTCTGGCCTTCCCAGCCAAAGATGATCCTTCTGAAGGGTGACTATTAGTTTTCTGTTTGTAAAGCACAATGTCAGGAGCCCAGTTTGCTCAGCTGCCAAGTACCACGATGATACATTAACACAAGTGCTGACAGTGATTGTGAAAAAAAGAGAGTTCTTTGTTTTATCAAGAGTCGTTGTGAATGCAAAGGCAGTTATTGAATTCTAGAGCAGAAAGAGAGTTTGTCATGTGATTTGGGAAAGCTTCCTCTTGAGAGAAGCAGTGACTCAAAACCCACTTCTCACAGGTTCTGTAATGCCACCAAAGCTGCAATAGGAAAACACATAGAATTTTTAGAGCTTGTATGAAGTACATTTGCATGAAAAACTAAAGATAGATATAGCCCAAGCTAGACCTGGAAACAAATTTGTTAGTACTTCCACAGAAGACTGTATTTATTCTGAAGTCCTGGCTAAAAGAGACAGACTTCTTATGAATTCTAACATTATGCAGACCAACGGAATAAAAGTATTCTTATTAGCTCTATTCTTATCTACATTTTTATGCATTGGCAGCTTCACTTGCTGCATCTTTTCTAAAATTAAGCCTTCAGCCCTGTTTCTACTTCAGGATCAAGCCCACACAACTCATGATTGCACTGCAACCTTAGACTGTAGATGCCTCGGGGTAGGAGGCGTTTCTCTAAGTGCAGTACAGTTCTCCTGCAGAGCAGGGCACTGATCCAAGGCGTGTGGATAACGGCACGACAACAATAACTAATTGCTCCCCAGTATTTCTTTGTTCTGCCGTTGTTTTAAAGGAATGCTGACTTGCATCTTTCAGCAGATTGCATTTTGGCCCCTGCACCAGACACGGCTGGAAGTGACATTAATATGATTTGTAAAGCACATCATTCTGCACTGTCCCGCATCGCACCAAAAGAGAGGTCATTTTGAAAGCATGCTAGGAATGTGTAGTTGGGCACAACCACGGAAGGCATTCCCTTTCAGGCCTTTCTTCAGGCAGTGCAAGTTTCTCCCAGGTCAAAAAGTCGATCATACGCTGATAGAATCCATGTGTCTTTAATGACCAAAGTGCATGCTTCTAGTAAAAGCTGGCTCCACAACGTTTGTTGTGTCTTTCCTGTGTTTCCTTGGCTGGAGTGAGAAGAAAGCAGCATTGTCCAATTAAGAAAGCACATTAGTGGAGTTCATAAATAAATCTATGAACAGATTTTCCTGCCAAGTCTATCCTCTAATTCATATTTCTCCTGGATTTAACAAGATTTTTCACAGAGGCTTTCTTACAGCGATTTGCTGCTGATATATTGCAGCACCAGTAGAGAGCTAACTGACTTCAACAAGATACAATCACCTCTTCATAATGACATGCATTATTACCTCTTCAAATCATGTAATTATGATAAAGATTTCAAAGCAAAGAAGGTAATTTATTTACATGCTGTCCAGAAACATTCAGTCTCTTGACGCAGAGCAAAACCTGAATCTCAATACGAAGAGAGTTACTCTTTAGAGTTACTGCAACAAGACCCATCTGAATTAACCAGGATGGAATCAAAGGTGGTATTACTAAAGCAGCGCCAAGAGAAGTGCTACAGGGCACTGTGCTGAAATGTGTATTTAGGGTATGTTATAAAAGCTACGTTTATTTCAAAATTAACTTCTTTAAAAAGCAGCAAATCTCATTTGGCAGAAAGCAACCCTCAAACTGAATTTCTGAGTGATCTGGACCTATCTGAATCTTGTGAAAGAACAACAGCCAAGCCTTCTGTTTTTCAGCTCAGCCAAAAAGCAAACCTTAAACATAAACAGTACAAAAGCTTTGGCACTAAGCAGAATCTCTAATTCAGCACTGAGCCAGCTAGCGAAACCTCCATACAATATTTTTGTACTCTGATCTATTTTTCCTAACAACCAAATACCCTGTGGGGGCTTTAAACACCATTGAGGCTTGGTGCCCTATGGACCTATGGCATTGCCTTTTCCCCAAAAAGTGTATAGAACCAACAGTCAAGCAACATGGGCTTGTTTTGTCTTTATTCTCTGAGTGCAGATGGTGCTCAGTTCTGCTGAGTTAAATATCAGAAATATAACAGCTACATCCTCCAGACAAGTGATTGCATAAATATGTAGAATTTGCAGCCTTGCTTTTGTATTAATTCTCATATCATCAGGCAATGTTTCCCCCTTATTAACTTTCACTACCAGTCTCATTTCAGACAGCACAGGCAGCTCCAGCGACGTGCCAGCTCTGTGATAACAAAACATCCATGGCTACCTCTGTAGTCTATGACAAAGCTCTGAAACATTGTGCTTACCACTTCAGCAAGAAAAAGGGAGGTGTGTGAGATGAAGAATCAGATGTTGTCCGCTCATAACCAAGAGCTACTGATTTCTACTTTCCCAGCTCTTCTACAAGACCATCTCTTCAAACTGTGTGGATGCCAATACTGATTTCTCTTCAAACACAGCACTAATATCATGGCATTCAGCCACCCTCAGTAAGGGCTAACTCTGAATTGCAAACTAGGTTCTAGTCTTCACTCTTCCTAGCATCCACTCATCCAGTTTTACTTCCTTAGTTGACAAAGAGAGGTGGTGGAATTTCCATTCCTGGGAAACAATCTAGTTTCCATGTTAGTCCTGTTTTGAGAAGGGGATTGGGCTAAAAACCTCCAGAGATCATTTCCAACTTGATGTTTTTCTCCGATTCTGGATTTTATAAAAGCAGGTGTATTGGGTGTCCATGTCCAGGGGCATTCTCAGTGAGAAGAGGAAAGCTGCACCTGCATCAGACAGAGCCAGCTCCATCCAGCTTCAAAATGGACCCACCACAGGACACAGCAGAGCCCATTAGCACCTCTGGGAAAATATAGTTAAGAAAGCACAAAAAAAAGCTTTGCAGCAGCTGAAAGGAATGAGAAAAATGTAAGAGAAACATGATGTAGACATCAAGCTCAGTGAAGAATGAGGGAGAAGGACATGCTCCAGGTGGCAGAGGAGAGATTCCCCTGCAGGCCATGAAGAAGACCATGGTGAGGCAGGTTGTTCTGCAGCCCATGGAGGTTAACAGTGGAGCACATATCAGGTGCAGAAAGTCATCAGGATGTGTCCTTTACTGCTCTCCACCATACCAAATCCCTTGAGCCTGTGCACAGCAGAGCTCAAAAAGTGTTGCCCTCTGCCACTCACAGTATAAAACGCTAATGCATGAAAATGCCTGTATCTCATATGCTACAACTGTAAACCTCTTTATGAAGCCATTAAAATGATGGTAATGGATTTCAGTGCCAGCATTTTTGGTATACAATGTTGAGGGAAATGTAAGTGAAAGAAAATCTTGCAGCAAGGCTTTTCTGTTTACACTTGGACTACTTAAATCATTTAATATCACTTGAACCGTGCATTCATTTCCTAATGTAATTAGCAAACAATAAAACTTTCAATTAGCAATTTAAGTTCTTTGCTTTCATTGCTGATCTTTTGGGTGAATGAAGACAAGCATGTTACAGAAACGTAACACAGACTATTTCTCAACAGGGTTAAGAAAAACAAGAAACCTCAGTAGTAAAGCAATACTGATGGCAAACCAGAGTTACTCCAGACTGAAGAACTGATGGGTTTCACACACAAAGGTGAGCAGAAGTCATAGTTTTCTCCCTTCCTCCACTGCATCTATATTCTTTGTAAGTTTTAATCCTCTGCTCTCACTAGTGTCCACTTTTCTTCCAGAAAGAGGAAAACAAAAATCATTTGGTAGCACTGAGTATAGAAGGAAAAAGGAAAAGGCTGTGCACATTTACTGGTGAGTACTGTGTAGCATTTATCCTGCACGTATTGATAAAACCTGCTTCCAGTGTTTCAAAACTGGGCACTTGCAGATCAAACAAAAGCAAAGCTCCAAAAACTTCGCAGCCGTAGAACAGAGTTATGTACACTGGCAGCAGCTGCAGGTAAAGAAGAGGTAAAAACACGTGCGTTGGTAAAAAAAGCTTGGATGGAAACATGATTTTCCCTGGGGAGGAGAGGGGAAATGGTCTGTTGTTGTTGATGTAGTTAATATGACAGATACAACAGCTGTTTCTGACACTGCAGACATGCAAGGTCCTCCTGGAAGGAACCTCTCTTTGTACATTTGTGCAAACATCCTGGATGCAGGTCATGAAACTAAAGATGGAAAGGTCTGCTTTTGCCTGCTGGTGGGGTGGGCAAATATGATACTAGAAAATAATAGTATCTCTGTAACCAGATGTTGCATGTCTCCCAAGACTACCCACAAGTAACCAATTCTGCTGAAAGTGTTCACACTAATTTTCATAGAGTCCTAGAATACCGGGTTGGAAGGGACTAGTCTAACCTTTCAATGTAAAAAAAAAAAAGTTTAAATGAGCTGTCCCAGCACCCTGTCAAGCCAAGTCTTACAACTGTCCAATGTAGGGGAATCCACCACTTCCCTTGGGAGATTATTCCAATGTGTAATTGTTCTCATGGTGAGAAATTTTCTTCTGGAGCTCAGTCAGAATCTCCCCAGGAGTAACTTGTACCCATTATCCCTTGTCTTTCCCATGGGACTCCTCGTAAAAAGGGAGTCTCCATCTTCTTGGCAGCCACCTTTTCTGTCCTGGGACATGGCAGTAAGGTCTCTCCTCTAAGCCTTCTCTTCTCCAGTCTGAGCCAACCCAGTTTTCTCAGCCTTTCTTCCTATGGCAGGTCTTCCAGTCCTCTGATCATCCTCATGGCCCTTTTCTGGACCTTTCCAGCCTGTCTGCATCTTTTTTGTCTAGCAGAGACCAAAACTGAACGCAGTACTCAAGGCGTGGTCTGACCATTGCTGAGTAGAGTGGGATAATGACTCCATGCATTATAGTTATTTGATTTCTCTAGTTTATAAACAAAATACTTGCCTGTGCACCACTGTTCACCACAACTTGCCTCTGTAAGACCACATGGGAAAAGTCAGTGCACTGCTTTCCTCTCTATCAGTGTTGGCTGCCATCATGCCTTGACATTCAGGACCAGAGCTGTGTGCTTCTTTGTTTCACCTTCTGTGCAGAAAAAGCAGATACAATAGCTCCACGGGATTTATTTTTAACCAGCTTATTTACCTTCCTCCATCTGTTTGAAGCAAACAAACATTGTGAACAGGACAGGTAAGAGGCTGGGCCCAGATATATGGAGGTGGTTACCTCTGTTCTATTTTGTGCAACTCCCGATCTCCATATTTAATAAACAAGGATTTCTTTCGAGCCCTGTGCAAGCATTAACTCATAAACATTGAAAAGAAAGAACAGGTAAGAAGCAACCATTTTACAACTAAGACAACTCAAAATATGTCAGTTCTGGGTTGGGGTGGGGGAAGTATATCCTTAACTCGGGCTGTACAATTTGAGCTAAAATTGCTCCACTACTGTTAGTAGTAAGTGGATACTTGAAAGGAAAACTTGAGGATAAAACAAATCCCCTTCCCCGTTAAAATCCCAGCTGACTTCTCTTTATCTTAGCATAAATGAAGAGCATACTTTCATTCTTTCTTTGGAATGTAATCATATCCTAAATGGAGGCAAGGAATTTCAGAAGTAGCTCCTGATTTTGAGCATGGTTTTATACATTGAGTTTGAGGGAGCTTAAGAGAAATCTTCAGAAATGCTGTGTCTCTGACTGTGGTTGTATTCAATATAAACTGGAGGTGTTCAGCCATCGTGACTTCTTGGCAGCCAAAGATATCTCTGAGGAAGCTTGGGAGAAAATTACTTACCCTTTCTCTGAAAAACAGAAGTCAGATAAAATGCTGGTGAACGGTGAACTTCCCTTTGCTAGTACTGATGATAACAGAGGAGGAAGAGCTCTAATTATTTGTTCCTTAGCAGCATGTGTTCACTCTGAAATCAAAGCCCTCTCTTCTCTGAAGGACCTACTTGGAGTGAACTATTTCCTACAACTGAGATCAGGGTTTCCCTAACCACAAAGTACTCCTTTCATCTTCCTTTTTATGTTCAGTATATTCCAGCTGAGAAAACCCCAGTTCCTTTTGTCCATTGCCACTTAACTCTTGGTAGGCCTAGTTCCAGATTCTTGGGGAAAAATGTCTATTTGATTTTCACAAAGACTCAACAGTCCAGTTTTAGGTTTCACAGTGACTAAAGACAAATATACCAACACATGTGTCCACAGACACAGAGTGAGCTCATGTCTCAATTAGTTTCATCCTGAAATTGGAGCTCGGGACTTGATAAATTAGGTCCCTGTGATGTCCACACAGATCATCTAACCCACCACCTCTCTTCAAGAACAAGGAAATACTTCCAATGGTATAAACTTCCTTTTTGATATAGGGCAATCAGACTTAGAATTGTCTGAAGGAGGAAGAATTCTCCTGTTTTATGGGAATCCAGCTCTGAATCATAGAATCAGAGAATCAGAGAATCAGAGAATGTATTGGGCTGGAAGGGACCTGAAGGTCATGAAGAGAAGGCAGGAGTTATTTCAATCGGTAATGACAGGAAATATTCATTCAAATACATTCATCATGTCAAATGCCATGTTAAGAATCCTTTGAGGGCAAGAGAGGCGCAGCTGCAGGCGACTGCTTTTGTCTAGGCAAGAACAAGGCACAGAGGGGTCACGTTTGCTCAGGCCTGAATCATCTTGCACAAATCACACAAGGAAAATCTTTCTAAAAGCTTTTGAAAAAGATTGGGTTTGACAACCTCAAATTCAACTCTTAAAACTAGGCCAGACAAAATCTCACGAGTTTAAAAAATAATTAGAAACAAATCTTTGCAGTAATTAAAAAAGAATTTTGAAAAGCAGAGGATTTGCCTTTCAGAAAATACATTTTAGCTGCTGTTGCACGTCGCAAATAACTGTAACTTCATACAAAGTCTTTTTCACAGTGGTCCTCCCAGTTGTCTTCACTGCAGACAGAGGGCTGAGAGTCAGTGGGCTGTGTCAGGAATTGACTCTCAGGAGCTTTGTGAGATTAAAAATTGGAGGCCTTTAAAAGCTATTTTCTGTTCCAAATAATAGTTTCAAAATAAAATGTACGTGGCACTGAGACATGCTTAAGAGAAGTGTTGGGTTTAGATACGATGCTTCCGTCGTTACAGTTATGTCATTTGTGCCTAGATAGGCTAACTGCTTTGACAGTAATGTGCTGGCTGTAAGCCTTGCTGTGTATTTTAGTTCTCTCGCCCCCAGTGAAAGGTCTTTTACTCCCTGAAATCAACACACACACTAGGACTGAAGTCAGAGCAGTGACAACCAGTATTTTAGCCACTGCAGATGGAAATAAAACCCAATCTGATACGGCGGAGTCTGCAATTGCTGAAAAAATCCCTTTGGCAGTTTTCATCTTAATGACCTCTGCTCATATCAGAAGGTTATGGCCTAGCAGCTTCCAATTTCCTCGCTCATCGCCCGTATAAAATCATGCCTCCTTCTTTAAAATGATTCTAAGACTTTTCCCTGCAATGATTAATTTAACAATACTCTACTTTTCAATGGTATTTAAACACACTTAGACATGCTCATGAATTAACCTTCATAACCTCCATTACAAATTCATGGGTATCATACTTACTACACAAATTAGTTACTGTTAGATGTTCAAAAATCAATTTCATGCTTTCTCTCATGCTTTGGGCTTACAAAAATATTTACAGAGCTCTCATTAGCTCTTCTCAAATCTGTCATTAAACATTTTTTTTGCCGCAATACCGAAGCCTTGGCAACAGCTTACAGTGTGTGCTGGCTGCCTATCACACTGATCAGCATTGCTTCACTGTTGCCTCAAATCCCCTTTCCTGACTGCATCCATCTGCTGTTGCTTGTCTTAAACCTCAAAAGCAATTGGGGCAGGATTACCTTTTCATTACAGACTTGTATTGCTTCGGTCACAACGGGATCGCTTTCTGTGACTGAAATTCCAACGTGCAACACGCAGAATAGTGAGCGACTGGGCAGACAGATAGGAAAAGGCAAAACGAGTTGCCTAAAATATCCTGTGATGGTTTAAAGTCAGGGCACTGTCCATCTTTCTGCCTTTGCATCCTTTTTCTGACAGGTGTCATCCTTCTCATTGCACAGGAAGTCCAAGCGTTCGAGGAAGGATGAAAAATCAAATTTATAAAAGGAAGTAAGATTACAATGGGATTTCTAGGGAAAGGGAAGAGTTACTCATGCAATTTTCCGAGAGCTTCCAAACTCTATCTACCCAGCTAACACATGTCATGGGTGGTTTTAACCACTAGGAGCCGTATTCAGACCATCTCCCGCCCTGGCAAATTCTAGCGTTCAGGTCGAGGGGTAGACCTGTCACCCAGGGCTGCCAAACGTTGCCATCACCTACACCTCATCCATCCTCGTGTTTGGGATTGCCAAGCTCCCAAGAAGCCCAGAAACGCTCGACGTGTCCCATCCTGAGCTGAGATAGAAGCTCTGTTACAACATCGAGGGGCTACCTCCAGCCCAGATTTCCTCACTGTCCCGGTGCGATCTCATCACACCCAGCGCACGCAGCCGGCAATGTCAGACCTGGAAGGAGGGGAAGTCATTTTACTGAATCTTACACAAAACCTGTCAGCAAAATTTGCAGAGAGAGGGTTGTAGGCCTTTCTGATTCCAGAGGAATTTGTAGCTCTAACTCCTGCTTCTCAGGAAGTCAGTTCAGCTAATGGGGCCATTCTCATTAACGACCCATCCTGTTTTCACAAAGCTCTGGAACCCACAAAGGTCTGGAAAGGGGGCAAACATTGCTTGGCTGAGATTGTTAATTGCTAGGGGTTAATACACTTCTTTGTCACTTTTTTCAATCAGATCCTGGCCAGTCTGACCAGTTCACACACACAAGTCTGCAGGACAAATTCACAGGCTTGTACAGAATCCAAAACCTGGGAAAATTATTTAGAAAGCAAACCTTTTATTCACTTTTTAATTATCTGAGGAAGTAAATAATAAACAGATGTGCATTTAAAAATGCACGTGCCATTTTTTAGGTATGGCCATGGATTTGTGTAGCAAATTCCACATCCTCACTACATTGGCCACCTCCCTGGAAGCTGAAACACATCATCTCATCTTTCCCAGCCTACTACAGATGTGAGCAAGGAGGATTAATTCATTGATGCTTTGAGAGGTATTTAACTCCTGTGTGATGCAACAGGATTACAGTGCTGTGCAGTTATTATATAAAGAACAAGCACTTAATAAACACATGAATAATCTACAGAAATCTGGTCTCATACAGTTTAGAGTTCAACAGATATAAGCCAAACACCGCTTGCTACAACTGCATGCTTAAGAAGCAACACTGAAGGCATTTTTAAGGAAGTGTGTGACATCAGAGTGACCAGTGTGTCAGCTGTCAACTGCATCCATCTCTACCTGATCATTCAGGATATGGACTCATAGCTGGCTTCATATGCTGCTAGCTGCATCTCTTTCTTGTGTGCTGGTGGCTACTGAAATCTCTACGCCATAACCCTGTCGCCCTTGACGTGCCACAAGCCTTCAAGGATTTTACTGAAGTGTAATAGCTACATAAAACAAGCTGGTTCTGCATAACTTAACAGTTCTCTGCTCTTCATTTGCAAAGACTACAGAGCCAGAGCTTAAAGGCTGTTGTGCTGAGCAACCAAACCATGAGAACCAAATAAATGGGACCAGGCCATGGTGTGTGGCAGCAATGCAATGGATGCACACCAGCCAAAAAACTCTGTGTCTGCTGCACACTCCTCATGCATCTTCAGGGCTGGACATCCTTTCTCAGCCTGTCGTGTAACACTGAGCAAAACATTCTACATGCCTGCCACAGATATCTCTCTGTAAAATGAGAATGAGGCAGCTTCTTTCATCCATGGGGATCACTTCCTAACACAGTGCTTTGAGAACCTCTGATTAAAGGGGTAAATTGGCATGTTTTATTAAGTAGTATATAAATTATTTCAAAGATCAGAGTGCATTTGTAGCATGTGATGTTGATACACGGACAACCTTTTCTGAAAGGAAGCAGTGTCATGGCTGTGGACGAGGTTTTTTTAAACTAGCTACATAAAGAAGTCTTTCTAGCAACTGGAAAAACTAGCACAAGTCATTTTTGAGCGCCAGGAACAGTGAATCCTGGTTTCCTGCACTCGTGCCCTCATTGACTGCCACATCTGAAGAAGCAAAATCACCAGGTGAAGCTTTTCCCACAATAGCAGCACCTACAAGGTGTCTCTCCCACCTGGATTCTCTGATGATACACGAGCTTCCAGCCTTTGCTTTTCTAAGTATGCTTCAGGTGCTTTATTTGCTACCCAGCTGCCTATTTTCACAAAGGTGTTATGAACTTCTGTTCAACACGTTGTCTTTCTGTCATAGTTGACCAAAAACGGATTTAAATGTTACTGCCAAGAGAAGAAAGGATGGGGGGAAATCCATTAGGTGCCATGGTTCTTCAAGTCTCCATAGGAAACCAATCAGAAAATAAGCATTTAAACTCCAGACAGCACCAGAGAAAGATGGAAATACATAGCTCTCATCAGACAGAATGAAAATGCTCTGTCAGTAAAAAATAACAACTGTTTTACTCTCTGTGAAGGTCTCTTTCCAGGCAGCACAGAACACCCAAATGCGACCTTTTCCTCTGGAATCCAGCACTGACTGGAGTTTTTTGCTCAGCTTGCATATGTTGTTGCTGTACTCAGGAAGCACCTAGGCCTTTATCTGATCTCCATGACAAAAAGCAAGAATAGACAGGTAAAATTGCAAAATCTGCTTTTCATCTCCCTGCTTAGAGAAAATAAATTCTGTAGAGGGGGCACGGAGAAAAGGGCAGACAACTTTCTGGAGACAGCAAGAAACCTTCTTTGGCTATGTTCCCAGTAGAAAAACATGCATTGTCATGATGCTAATTGTGTGACACAATCTGTACCCTTTTATGCTTTTCAACGAGTTAATAGCTGCTGCCACAGATCCAGTACTCCTGGAAGTAGCCTCCCTACCCTGCAGGGTTAATGTTTGCAAACAAATGCACAATCATTTGTCTGTGCTCAGCTGCACGGACAATACGGACACAGTTATGTGCAAACAACACCTCCCCTTGTAGGCAGCCAGTCACATGCCTAACGTTAAGTGTAAGTCATGTGCAAACTCATCTCTGGCCTTTGGCCAACTCCCTGCTTACCCTTCCATATACAAACATACAACATCAGATGGCACTGAATACCTAAATCCAAACTCTCAGTTTTACTGCAGTAACAGACTGCAGCTCCTTTTGGTCTTTGTCAGCACACAGGTGGGAACAGTCATCTCAGTCCCAAATTACATGCAGAAAGCAGCACACTTAAGCATCTTACTACATTACTACAGCCTCTTAGGTGACTTCTAACAACAGTTCAGAGAAACCCCCCCACCCAGGCTTGGTAGAGCCTGGCCCCGTGGCTAGGGCTCATGGGTAGCAGGTGGCCTGAATTGCTCTCATGAACTCAGGATGTCATTCCATCTGTCACAGGCCCCATAAGGTGTGTCCACCCTCTATATGAAGCCTGCCATGTAGGGTGAGATGCCCAGCTGAGTCTGGTGTGAGTGGCTTTTGAGTTCCTCCAGCCCTCTGATGTCTCTGTCCCCCGGATCACTGAGCAGAGCTGAGCTCAGGGATCAGCTGAACCAGAGGAAGCAGCAGATGATCAGCAATTAGGAGAAGCCTAGTGCCAGCCCACTCCACCAAGTTCTGACCCTGGGGGCTCCTAAAGACCTTGGCCCTTGGCTAAAAGGCAGCATGGCCAGCAGGTAGAGGTTTTATGGTGTGTTCAGCAGGCCCAAGTTTAATACATGAGATGAACACAGACATAGGAAGCAGGTGGGTGAAGTCTTTGAAGTTATATGTTATAATAAAAGTATAATTGAATATATGAAATTGTATGTACCTAGACCTATTTTAGGATATAGAAAAAAAAAAAAAAAAGCACAACAAACAAGCTGAGTGTTATTCAGTGTGTTTTCCAAACTGCATATACAATTTACTCTGGCATTTGGGGAGGGGAAGGCCACTGATCAAAGTGCTTGCTGAGGTCTGGCTTTGAAAGGTTTTGTGTTTGCTATCAAAGTGCTGTTTGCTCACAACCCAAACCCTGCAAGGGGCAAGCCCAACAAACAGCACTCATCCAGGAAGAGCTACCTGCAGGCTGCCGTGGGAGGGGAGATTGCTTGTACCTATCACTCAGCAGAGCAGGAGAGCTACCCGAGTGCCGTCCCCTCACGTGATGGGCTTTGAGATGTGGTTTCAGTGGGTACTTGCTAATTTAAATCTTCTGGCTAGAGGTTGTAGCACTTCAGATATTCTTTTTAACTTCAAAAAAAGGCACACCTGACAGTACAAATTAGTCACAGCTAAGGAAAACCTAAGAAAATGCAGTAAATTAGAGCAAAGCCTTGGCTCCCAGGAGAGACTAGTGGTTTTGTTAGCTGCAAAATACAGATAAGATTTTGTGACTGTTTCCTATTTACATTTTAAGAGCCAGGGTTGCTGGGTATTCCCTTCAATCAGGAGCTCTTGAGTGCTTCACACCCCAGTTGTTTTCCATGATTTCTGCACTAATCACTTCTCTTCTGGAAAATTCAATTCAAGCCCATGTCTGCCTCTAATGCAGGGAAGTTCTAGGAATCTGAGGTATATTCTTTTTGCGTCACTCTATTTTTGTACCAATACCAACATTTTCCTGCTGTATAGGTCTGCAGTGAAGTCCTTGCTATGAAACTCTCATCTTCTTAGGTACAATAGAGAAGGAAACCCAAAGGGAAATGTCCCCTTTGGAGGTTGTGGGGAGGCCTTGTGAGCCAAGCCAAAATGCAGATGAGGTCAGAGGGACACACACAAGTGCCAGACATGTCCACCTCTCACCCACATGTGCTGGAGCAGGATATTTTGCCAGGAAGGAAGTCACCTCCTCACCCCTGCTGGGATTTCCCCTAGTGTGCAGATGGCTCTGGTGTGATGCAAAAGTCCCACTGCTTCCGAAGCAATTCCTCATCCCCCTCCTGTACCTTCAGCAGCTGCTACCTCGCTGCTGAGGCAGCTTTTGGGTTTTACAGGGAGACAGGCACAGCAAAGGGTACTGGGTGACTGTAGCAGCCTTGCCCAGGCAGCAGTATCCATGGGATGAGCAAAGATCTGGCTTTGGTTGATGGTGCAGCTCTAGTACCCTGCCAAGGAAGGATTTTGCCAGGTTATGTTCAAGACTAGAAATTAGACTTTCCAGATATTGCCCAGAGAGGGACTCTGGAGGAAGAAAAGAGATAGTGGAGTATTTTTGTTTAAAGAAAAGGCAGAAGATTGTTTTCTGACAGTTGGATTGCACTTAAAGAGCCTGGCAAAACCTTACATCCATTTTAAAGATGCATTTTACTACAGAGTGAATTTCTGCTACCAAAAAAACACTGGAGAAGTAGATTGGTTTTATTAAAATATTTTAAATGATCTTTCTAGCAGATGGAGCAAGAGAAAGGCAAGTTCCCCGTTTCCCATTGCCTTCCACCTGGGGAATAATCCATTACTCTCTGGCACGCGCAGTGCAGGTGGATGGGAGAGAAGAGGGTGAGCTCCTGCTGGCCATGGACGTTCAGAGTCAGAGGGAAGATGGCACATTCTTTGGTGTTGTGGTGTAGAGACAATACTTAGCCAGCAGTAATGTCCCAACAGCAGGAAGTACTACAGGATTTTCATAATGAAGACAGAGCTAATTAACCATGAAGAAACAATTAGTTTAAAAGACTGATAAGTGAAAGTTTACCTGAAGCCTCATATCAACACATTAATCAGGAGGAGAGCAAGGGACAGATCCAAGAATGAAGGAAACAGACAGTGCCAAAGCCAGTTCTATGAAGATAAATCACCACAGAGGAAAAGCATGAATATTAATTTAGTAATGAATATTAATTTGTGTGTGTGCTCTTTAGAGGCTTGAGATAAATCCCGTTTGGGGTGCATCTACAGGAGTCTTGTGCAGTGCTAGGGAATTTGCTCCTGAAATTCAGAGCAGAAATCAGAAACTCTGTGGTCATACGTATGAGAGCCTACATCTGTATATATAAAGTTTTACACTTTTGAGAGGTGGCAACCACTGTCTGTAATAGCTTTAAATTGCTTAGAGTTTATAGTGAAATAGACTGAAAATAGGAAGTGAGGGAAATGGGCTGGACGAGCGAATGACTCTGGACCAAAAGGTCTGAGTAAGATGACAAAGTGAGGATTTGAGCTAGAGATCCTGAAAAGACACTGGAACAGAACAAGAGCTGGGAAATTTTCTTCCTCTAGATATGGCTGACTATTCTTTCCACTGCAGCTGAGGAGACTATCAAGTCTCCTACCTATTTCTTTCAGCCCACCGTGAACAACACCCTGCAATAACTCTCACGTGGTTTTCAGCCAGGCCGTGGAGGATGCAGGACTTGGTACTTCTGGTTATGAACTGGCTCCTGATGTGCAGAAGCTCCATGTAGGGGATGTGCCAAGCTACCCACCAGACCACCTGCCCCCACCTGCCATCCTTCTCCAGGCAGCACCAGGCTTCTTGCCTTCTGTGTGGGGCACGAAGCCTCTTCCCGCACTGCGGCGGAGGGCGAATTTTTCCTCTCCTCAAGTCCCTTCCCTTCCTCCCTCTGCATGGGCGTTGCTGCCCGTTCGCCACAGCAGTGCTGGATACCAGCACTGTGAGTAAAAGCTGGGAGACTACCAGCAGAGGAAATGCTTTGAAAATGAGATCTCCTACTTCTGTGCAGAGGAACAGGCTATTTTAGGACCAGATTGTGTTGGAGATAAGGGCTGGGACAGGATTACTGCAGCTGCTAAAGGAAATGCTGTCGTATTCAAAGGTTCCCAATAGTCAAGGCAATAGACATCGTGTAAAGAAGCCCTCCAGGCTCACCAGTTCCTTTCCTTCCTCTTTGGCATGGCCTCTGCACTCACAAGTGGTAGGCAGGAGTGTCCCCAGTCACAGGGACCACGCTGGCTTACAGCAGTGTAAGGGAGCAGCCCTGCCTTTCGCACCTTCCTAGAAGAATAATTTCCACACAGGCTCATAACTACAGCAGGAAAAAAGGACTGGCCTGCTGTCAGTCTGAAGGCAGCACAAAGGAGAGTGCTAACAGACAAAATTCCATCAGTCTGGGGCACGTTTAGCAAAATCACTGAGAAAAATTCAGTCCTGAGCAGCTCCCAAGGAAATCACACCCCCGTGTCTGCAGGAGATTGACCGATTCCCCTCCAGCTGCAACTCTCCAGCCATTTAAATGACATCAGATCATTCAACGTACTATGAAAGCAGCTACAGTGAGGGTCAAAGCTCTGTTGGGCTTCACCAGAGGTGCTTCAGCTGAAACCTTCCATTCATAAACTTTCTCCTAAGCAGTCTGTTGGGACTGTCAGGCCACATACATTTATTAGCACCCATGTCTTCAGTACGTAGGTCCCATCTGCTGAGGCAGCAGCCTCTAGCATGCAGTACCCCAAAGCAATCCCAGTATCCTGACTTGGTGTATAGTTCTCCAAGCTCCATCTCCGTGCTAGAAGCAGGAGAAGCTGCAGGACACACTGCAGAGCCCTGCAGACCTTTGTCTGTCATTGTGCTGAACAGTCGCTCTGAGAATTACCTGCAGATTTATTACCCTTCAACATAACTTGAGAAGAGCATTGCTGTCTCTATTCTTACAGAGATTTACAGCTTATTCTGCCTAGAAATGGGGTTTTTTTTCCTTTTTAATTGAGTGATCTGTCTTTTGGGGAAATATTTTATTTTGTACTATATGTTTCAAGGTCTTTGACTGTGTCACTTGCACTTTATTTAGCTACCCTGTCATACCAGCCTTGTGTACTCCCTGTTCCACTACCCATGGCAACCTTCATGGCTCATACATTTATTTTTCCTTTTACACATGTCCATGATTCTTCCCAGACTGACTCTTGAGACTGGAATGTGGCCCCAAATGAGGACTTATCTACATGGGAGGTTTTTCCAGAGATTTTGGGTTAACTTCTCTCTGTAGAAAGACTTGCTGCAGCATACGTGTGCACAGCTGGAAGTTATACCAGTGCACTATCACAGTTCATGGTGTCTTTGTTCCACGGTAAATTACTACAAGCACTAACTGAGAAAAAGTCCTTGGCTGTTACTGGGGAAAGGTCAGTTAAGAACTGCATCTACTGTGTGGCTGCATCCAAAAAGCAAACGTACATGAGGCTATATAAAGGATGGATGAAGGGTTATGTAATTCAGTTACACAATGTATGTGATTGCTGTCATCAGAAGACTGTCTTCAGTGTTTGTTACTGTTTCAGAAATAAATAACAGGACTGGGGAGTTCAGGGACAAGCAGCATTCTTACAGCTATTAACAAAACTAAAAGAAAGATTGGAGCCATTTATCTGGGAAAGATAAGATGCGATAAATCAAATAATGAACAGTCTAGGACATGTGGATTAAGAATGCCTGTTTCTGCTTTCATAGAATAAAAGAGTAAATTGTCATTCAAAGAGATGAGAAATAGGAAATTACAATTCTACAGCAGAAACCCTTGGGTGACATAATTACAAACCACAGAGCTCTGGAATTTACTTAAAACCTGAGAAATCTTGGTATGGTAACAGGAACATACACAGTTGCAACACTGAAAGCTAAAAAAAACCCAGAAGGGAGATAAATGCTTTGGGATCTATTATATATAGCAGATTGATATGACCTTGTCATGGAAAAAAAGATACCAGAGCTTGTTTCCACCCTCTGCTGATCTCTCCATTACTAAACCCCCTCAGAAACAAGCCATGCCACCAAACGGCCATGCATCCAACAGGACAGTGCTGTCTGTGTTCCCATGGAACAAGAACAGCACTGAAGGCAAAGGAGCTGCCTCTTCCAGAAATGTGTAACATCTGCCTATTGTGCCCTTGCTGATGCTTAGCAGGGCTGCACACTACAGCCACTGTTCAGAAACAACTTTCAATGGTGCCAGTTCAGCCAGCGAAAAATATTATGTCTGAAGGAGCTCAGATTTGGTGAACTTTCATCAGAGCTGAATTCCAGCTCTGGTTGCCCTGGAAACAGTGGGATGCTGAAGATACCTCATCTCAGGGCAGCTGTGTCTGAGGGGTTTGCTCGGTGCCAGGAGCCTTGGCCACTGCAGCACTTGCAGAGACACCAACGAGAGCATCACTTTCACTCTGCAACTGCGGGATGGGCCATACTGCTCCTTGCTGGAATTGATATTGGCTCACATCCAGCCTAGACCTTTTGAGCTGAGTTTTCTTCAATCAAATGCACATCTGTGCCACATGGCAGCTGCTCCTGGCTTTGAGTTCCTCATTTCCCCATGTCGGTGCAGACACCGTGTCTTTTATTTGCCCTGACAAAGCGGCAGAGGGAGCTCAGACAGTTCAAACATATCCTAGAAGAGAGCGAACAAACATCTGGCCACTGTATCATGGTTTGCTACCAAGCACACAGCTGTTCTCCAGTTGTATTGCGAGATGGAGCCAGACCAACTATTGTCAGCTCCATTACCAGTTGTCCACTGATCTTCTCGGCTGCCTTGGCCAATGTGTTACATGAAGCTGAGAAACTGCAGCGTTTATGGTTTTCGTGAGGAGTTGTGTGTGCTCAGTGCCTCTCGGACCGGGACGCTATTTTATTCTACTCTAAAGGATGATATTTTGTGGGGTTTCCCTCAATCTCAAGGTTTGACAAAACTCTTATTAAAATAAAGTCATGTAGCCAGGATCTAAATCCCCAGATTATGATGCACTCTAGGAGTTAATCATAGAATCATTTGGGTTGGAAAAGACCCTTAAGGTCATTGAGTCCAACTGTAAACCTAACACTGCCAAGTCCACCACTAAACCACATCCCTCAGCACCACATCTACATGTCTTTTAGATATCTCCAGGGATGGTCACTCCACCACTTCCATGGGCAGCCTGTTCCCATTTCATCTGCCTCTTTCTCCGGGTTGGGCAGTCTATAAGAGACTCCCACCATGCTATCTGCCTTGTTGTCCTCTCCTCTCATTCTTATCCATAAACACTTACCCCTTTAATCACCATGGTCAGGATCTAGACAGTCAAAACCCTCCCTAACATACAGGGCTGTCCTACTGCCCCTCCTTCCTTGTCTGTTTATGCCTTCTGAAGAGCTTATAGCCATCCATTGTGGCACTCTGGTTGTGTGAGTCCTCCCACCATGTTTCCATAATTTCAATTGCATGACAGTTTTCCAGCTGCACAATGGCTTCCAGCTCCTCCTGGTGTTGTGTAGACCAACTCATGATAAAAAAAAAATCCCACAAAATTCTGCCAGTGACACCAGCCACAGAGACAGATATGGACCAGCTGGGTCTTCCTGTTTCTTCCCTCAGCATTCCCTGCAACTGGAATGACATAAGAAAACATGTGCACTGAACCCTTAAACAATTGTCTCAAGGCCCTGAAGTCTCTCTTGACTACTCTTGGACTTCTTATCATAACTTCATCACTGTGGCACAAACTGCTGGACCCATCCCACAGTTCAGGAGACCCCCCTGTGCACAGAGCTCCCAGATGTTGATCCTGATGGCACCAGAGCTGCTCCCTTCCGCGATGAGCAGGAGTGTCTTCACTGCAGAGCATTTAGTAGTTGGGAGAGTTAACTGATGGACACATGTCAGAACATCATGACTAGGACTCACCCATAATTGATATGTACTTGTACTTATAAAAGAAGCAAGTAGTTAATGACTACCATAATTAATTATGATAATTACTGTCCTCTCTGGAGTTCTTTCCACTTAAGAATCTCCACAATCTTTTTCTGCACTGTTTTAATTGATGGCCCTGTTCTGTGAGGTATATGGTATCTTAGTCACTTAGCAGCCCTTTAACTTCCACATTAATGGAATGAGGTTAAAAAGAACATCTTGTTTTACTGGCAGGAAGATACTATTCAAGATTATGGTATATTCAACTTAGAAGGACCATATGAGTACCTAAGTAAAGAGACACTTAGAGGAAAGCACCAGAGCTTGAAGCTGAACTGTCCTCCACACCTGCTGCCCGACTACACCAGTGGCATAGCAGCTTGAGGCAACCCAAAGAGCATTTGGAAACTGCCTGCGGGCGAGGTTTCCACAGATATGTTTCTGGTAAATGCATTCAGGCTAAGGAGCCATAAGGACTAAACACAAGCTTTGGTTTAGATTTTTGTTTTCTCAAGCTATCCAACCCGAAATGGGCTTCCCAGTTGTCTCCTTGGTAAACAGTCCATATGCCAGGAATATATTTAAGGTTATGATGAGGTAAATAAGATTAAAACAGGTTCAAACAGTAGCTCATATCTACCTGGCTAGGGAAGAAAGCCACAGAATTTCCTCCATTTCTACTAATTCTTTTACATAAATGGGGGGAAGTGTCTGTGGGCTAGAAATCATGAAACTCTCAGCTCTGTTTTGGATTTATTGTCTGGACAGAGAAAGAAGGAACAGTTTGAAAAACTTGGGAATATTTCCAATTTTATTCAATGTTAGATGTAAGAGTGGAAAAGATAGTGTTTATATTTCATGTCTAAGTCCATAACTCTGCAAATTATAAAGTTCTTTTCAGGTAAAAGCATTGATAGGGAGCACATATCACATTCAGAATGAATGAATAAGAGTTTCATTTGCAGACAGATATTCATGCCTGATCTTTCATGCCCTTGAATATGCAGGGAATGGAAAAAGCATCACATTACTTCTCCAACTAGGTGGAAATAATACAGCCCTAATGTTGAATCAATTCACAGAATAAACCCTGTGAATAGCTGCTGAGGAAATCAATATGAGGAAATAGTGAACTGAACATCTATTCTGTACATAGTCAGAAAAACTAAAAACAGATTTTGAGTGTCCTGCTTTTTGTATCCCTGAAAAGTGTGAGCCTAAAAGCCAGCGGGGTGCCCAATTCCTATCCAGATTAAGAAATTCATTGAGAACCAAGTGGGGAGGTTGTAGAGAAAGAAGCATAGGAAAGAAATTGAAACAATAGAAGAAGGGCAATGGAGGGAAGCTGGGCAGTTACAGATAAGCAGTACCATGGTGAGGATAGGAGTATCAAATGAAGAACTGTTCAAAAGAAGGAGTAGAAAGAGGAAGTAGGATGGGGTTAAAGGCAGCAAGTAGAGAAAAAGTTTGGTGTTTTTCTTTCTGATACAAGATGAGAGTATCAGCAGTGAGTAGCCTGTAAGAGTAAAACTTCCAAACAAAGAGGATAAGACCTCTGAGAAGGTGGAGGGGGAAAAGATACCAGAGATAGAGCCAGATGTGGCCGTTGGATTTGATGACTGTGTAGCATAGACCTTAAATTTCACTCTGCTGCTCTCTCCCTTTTTAACTAATGTCAGATCTCCCTGAAGTGCTGCTGGCAAATGCTCTTGGGTATCTGTGATCTTGTCCATGATAGAGGAAGGATTCCAGGGACAACACAACAAAAAGAGAAGGACAGGAAGGTGATGGTTGCAAGGAGTGAGAGTACACAGAGGTTATGGGAGAGGAGGGTCAGAAAAGAGGGAAGTGTTAAAGATGAGGAAGAAAAACAGTGTAAATAAAACTTTATGCTGGTGAGAGAAAGGAAAGAATGGTCTGGAGAAAGAAAGCAGGAATGTGGATTAGGATGACATCAGAAAAACTGTTGGTCCATTGATGCTGACACAGCAACCAGTTTGCCCAGACTAGAAATAGATAATTGATACCATCCTTTGGGAGCTGCTGTTCATCAAAGCCCTTTAGTACCCTAGAAAATACCACTCTTTCCTTGCCCTTAATTTGTTTTAATGGAACACTTTTTCTGCCTCTTCCTGTGTTTTTTAAGCAAATCCTTGCCACCTTTCTTTATCCTCAGCACTTTAAGCAAGTGATGAGCTGCTGGTGACTTTGTTTGCCATTTGCAGTTCATTAGAAGTTCAGTGGAGGCAAAGGCAGCGTTTGTGTGCAGGGTGAATTGTTGAGCAAATGTATTTGGTCTGAGCCTTGTCTGCCAGTCACTTATAGGTGCCACCTAATCCTGATCAGTCAGCACTCACTGGAGTTTCTTGCTCTACAACTCTAATGTCAGTGGTGATAACCACTGAAACGAGGAAAACCCCCAAGTATTAGCTGCACAAAAAGCACAAAGATAAACACAACGTCACCGAGAAAAACAAGGTGCAGGATAAGTGAGGCAGGAACAAGACCAATGAAAGCTGAGGATATACTTACCCATACTTACACACTTATCTTACACGCTCATCAGTTGGCACCAAGTTGCAGGTTGCCAGGCTGAGTCCCACTCCTTCCTTTCACACTCACCAAAATGCCACTCAGTGAAGGTGATGATTTTCAGTGCTCCACTTCTCTCTGACCTGCAAATTCTTCAATGGCAGGGGGCCTGAAGAGCCAGGACTGAGCCTCTCTCTCCTAGAGCATGGACCACATACTCTATCCTGCAGCTGGGCTGGGAAAGAAAAGTGGAGTTAGATGAGCAATAGGGTTAAGAGGTTTATATTTGGAAACACAGGGATGCCCATCTCCACTGGGTTTGGTGCCCTAATTGTATATATGGTGACCTAATCATATATACAGTGCAGTGCAGCTCCAGGCACAACCCTAAAACCTTTCTCAGCCTTTCTGGTGTCCACTGTTGTTCCCCAAGCAGCACCTTTAAGTACTGCAAGGAGGCTCAACAGGGTACCAGAAGGAACTGCAGCAGTTCCCATATACTCTGAAAGAGATGCAGGATTTTAATTTCTAGAAAAGACAGAATTTCTAGAATTTAATTCCTAGAAAAGCTGTGGCTCAGCCATACAACTCCTTACTCATGACCGCTGCTTTCACCTAGCACAGGGGGAAGTTGACTCCTCAGTGCACATGCCCAGATATTACCCAGGATCTTTCCTGATGAAATTTCACAATGTAATTTGTTTTACATTCCATGACTGGTCCCTTAAGATGGCACTTTCTGAGTGTTTGTGCTCTTGTTCTTCTTCACGCAGCTCCAGAGCTTTATGCTGACACAGTGGCCTCCTGTGCTGGGGATCTGCATCTTTGGACAGTGAAATTATGAAGGGATTCCTTTTTCTCCCACTGCTACTCAGTATGTTCATACAACAGATGTACCAAACCAACCTAAGCATCTCCTCTGTTGTCAGCTGCTCTGTGTTTTAGAGTCTTGTGTCTCCACAATTTGCTCTTCTTTTTTCTTTAATCTGCCAGAGGGAGGTAATGAACATTTAAGTACTAGGTGTAAACCCATCTGTCCTGGCAGAGTGGCTGGAGTTGCACAGAGCCTTGGAGATGAGGATCATTGTAATCAGCCCAGTGGATGGTTCTGCCCGTGGCCAAATGGATTCCATATGTGAGATCATCTGTCATGCAGAAGACATCGTTCATTAGCTCTCTTTCTAAGAAGTCCTTCTGCTCTCCTAGATGAAATACACTGTCCATTACCCCAGCATGTTGACTTACAATGATGTTGTCAGTACGAAGTGAGTTCTTCTTTGTTAACTTTCAAAATCACAATACATCTGTTCATTTTTTCACCACCACGGACAGATAATGTTGCTCTTTTATTAATTTTATTCTTCACACAATTTTAGCCTCTGCATGAAAATGATTCCAGTGTCCAGATACCATTGAGAAATACCATCTGGGGTGAGGATAGTAGTCTGTGTTGAAGATACACCATACCTGTGCTTTTAATATTACACTTACACCATTTACCAAAGAGTAACATGCTGCCACTCTGCATATCTGTGTAACATGCTGGACAGTCAATCTACTGAAGCCAACATCTTCATTCTCATTTCTCTTTTTATAAGGAAAGCAGGTTCTCATGCCCAGAGTTCCACAGAGAATCTTATATGACTGTGGGCAGCTGTGGAAAGGGAGAATGCAAACTGCTCTCCATGTCTCCTGGGGGTGGGTCAGGTGTAGCAAGTTTAAACTGAAACAGAAGAGTTAGAGGTGACAGAAGCCTGTTTGACAGAGGAGAGGACAGTGGTTGAATGCCTGGGAAGACTGTGAAACCTCTAGCACTGGCAGTTTGTCCAATCTGTTTCTCATCTCCCAGGAATTAGTTAGGGGCTAGCTCATCTGGATTTTTTCCTAGCCAGTTTTTCAACTCTGCTTTCTGCTCTTATGTAGCAGCAGATGTTCAGACTCTAAATATTTTCCAAAGATGCCCAATTATTATTAAGTATAATTAATACCAGAATCCTTAATCCATAATCCTGCTTTAAACTGGATCCAGGCCTATTCTGTGTTTACAAAATAAATCCTCAATGTGAAGATCATCTCATTGAAAAGCAAGAAGCAATCCTGGCTCTCAGTCTCTCTCTGTGAGGCAGAGAAATACTCATAGAATACAGAAATACTCACAGAATACAAAAATACTCATAGAATACAGAAAGCAAGGAATATTACTAGAACAAGTAGCTGTTTGCCATAGCAGTTCCACAACTTGAAGAGCAATTGAGGGAGCTGGGACTGTTTAGTTTGAGGAAGAGGAGGCTGAGAGGAGACCTCACCACTCTCTACACCTACCTGAAAGAACATTACAGAGAGGCTGGTGCTGGGCTCGTCTCACAGGTAATTAGCGATAGAACAAGAGGGAAGGGATTCAGGATGCAACAGGGGAGGTTTAGCCTGGGGGGTTGGACTCGATGATCCTCAGAGACCCCTTCCAACCCCTAACATTCTGTGATTCTGTGACATTAGGGAAACATTTTCCACATAAAGAGTATTCAGACACTGGAACAGGCTGCCCAGGGAGGTGATTGAGTCCCCATCCCTGGATGTGTTTAAGGGTCGTTTAGATGCTGTGTTGGGGGATGTGGTTTAGGGGTGAACTTGTAGAGTAGGGTTAATGGTTGGCCTTGATGGTCCCAAGGGTCTTTTCCAACCTGAATGATTCTATGGTTCTAACTTAACACTTACAAACTCTCCAAATTTATTAGTGCTGAATTAATTGCTTAGCCATATATCTAAACTCAAATGTCCATGAAAGTGATTAATATTACTCAGAACTACCAGTTTATGGATCACTGTCTGTAATCAGGTTGTGGTAGCTCGAGGTCCACGTTTCCTGTGGTTAACAATGGATTATTCACATAGGATGTGTGGCATAACTGTGTTATGGCTATGGAAGCAAACACACCTTTTGGAATTTGCCCAATATGAGTCACATATAGTTTGGTAAAGATAAAATTGCATAATTCAGGTGTATTTTTATGCACTTGCACTAAACACTATGGTCCTGCGTTTTGAAGAACAGCAGCAATGTGATGGGAACAGTCTTGGTTCATACTGGTACAATAAACTAGAAGCACAACACAGTCTTTGGGAGGTTTCAGTTGGAAAGCTATTTCAAGAAACCCATGAGGATTTCACTAAACTCTGCAGCTGCAGTGTGTGCAGGCAAACAGGATGCTGTTCTATCACCAAAGGAATAACAAACAATTCCAAAAGAGGGGGTAATTTGGTTAAATATAGCACTTGAAATAATACACTAAGAATTGAAGTCTTTTGTGGTCATTCTACCTTTTTGTGCAGTGGATGGGAGCAAAACCCTCAAACTGCTAATGACTGCAAATGGTGTTCCCATAAGAGGAGAAACAACCATTTGGAGATAACAGTCTGAAGGACAGTGAGGCAAGCTCTAGGAAATAAGATAAAAAGAAAAAAACACCCGAATGCCCTAGATTGTTGCTTTGTCTGCTTCCTAGATCAGGTCCTTGAGGTCCTCAGCACACAGAAATACCAGGAAAAATGTGCAATACTCCAATCATTGTGAAGGTGTTGATGGTCAGTGCACCAGCTTATTCCCTGATTTAGTGCAGCCCGAGGACTAATCTCTTTTGTCTCCAAGAATCCTTCTGTGACATCAGCCAAAGTGGATGCTTCAGGAAGAGGGTAAGAATTGGACAAAGCAGACTCCCAGTTTGCAATCAGATGCAGTTCAGGGACTTCCTGAAAAGGTGGGCTCAGTATATTAATAACCCTAAATCTGTCTCTCTTCCTTAAAGAGACTGCTTGAAGGGATGCTTTTGAAGTCACATCAGCTTTCAGTTCCCAAAACACACCGTGGCAGGAAGTTCCAAAGTTTAACTACAGGCATGAAGAGTCGCTTCCTTCCATTTGCTTTGAGCTTGTTCTCTCCTACTTAAAATTGCTGCTTCCTTATTCTTTTATTGGGAAATGCAATGAAAAATCCACCTCTTCCCCTTCTCCACGATGTTCATGATGTAACAGATTTACCCTGGTCACCTCTTAGATTGAAGAGGTAACCTATTTAGTTCTTCCTTCTATTGAGTAGTTCTGTGCTCCTGTCATCCTTGTTATTCTCATCTGAATCTTTTTAGCTCTGTTGTTTGCTTTTTATGTGGAGAACCAGAGCTTCACACAGGATTCAATCTGGAAGAGCCATAGATTTGTACAGCTGAGTAACAACACTTTCTGTTCTGTTCTCTGTTCCTTTCCTGGTGATTCCTAGCATTTGATTTGCTTTATTGATTGCTACCAAATGCTTTGCTGAACTTTTCATGACATTATCTATTATAGCCCCAAGTTTTCACTCCTGGCTGGTAGCAGCCAGCTCAGGGCCACATGTGAGCTGAGTGCTGCTTTTCCCCTTGTGCATTATTTCACCGGCCAGTAACTGAGCTTCTGCCATTCTTCACAGTCTGAACTCACCCTTAATACCCAGAGTAGTTTTGTGTGGTGACTAAACCTCGTCACCTCACTGTTTACACCTTTCAAGCTCACGTAGGAGTTTGCTGAGCAAGCAGCACACATCTCCAGGGGACACCACTACCATGGGGGATCAACCTCTACCACAAGACCTGACCATGAATTCCCACTCTCTGTTTCCTGGGGTTTTTATTCATCCAGGGACCTTCCCATTTAACTTTCCTTAAAAGCCTTTGGTGAGAGATACTGTCTGCAGCTCTCAGGAAATAAAAGCTGGTTATATCAACAGGATATCCTTAATCCAAAGGCTCTTTGACACCTTCAGAGAAGACCAGTGGGACCATATGGCAGGACTTCCCTTTATAAAAGCCATGCTGACTCTTCCACAGCACATCGTATTTACCCACTATTTTTTTCACTAGTCTCTACAAGTCAGCAGCACAACACCAATCTGCACTTAGCTTCTTAACAGTGCTGGAAGAGCCGAGACCTCACATTAATCTGAAAGTCTGGGACAAAGTGCTCCCATGGGATCTGTATTTTCCAGGCTGCAACTTTCAGGTGCCAGAAGAGCAGGAGTTGGGATATTTTTTCCAGTATTTCCTCATAGTGTTTATTGTTGTTTTCAGTCAGGTCTACAAGTGAGTGCACAACACTCAGAGAGCATCACTGTTTCCCCACGTTAGGATTCCTCTACCTACCCCAAAATGTTACAAACAAAACTCCCTGCTGTGTCCAGTCCTCTCCACACTGCCAGGACTCCAAGAGAAGCACTCGCCTCCCTTCAGTTACTTCTCCAAGGGGCAGGAAATGCCCCTTTCTCACCAATCTCCTAAAAACCTGAGGGTGGGAGTCCTGCCAAACAAGGGGAGGAAGAGCCAGACAGGTTAGTTGCTGCCAGCCATCAGTTGCAGTCAGTCCCCAAGGGAAAGCAATTATTTAGTGTGTGCTGAAATGATTCTGTGGGGTGAATCAGGAACACGTTTATAGCTCCCAGACAGCCAAACTTCCCCCTCCCTTTTTAGAGGGAAGTTCATGCAGGTGACAGTCTGCCTTCATCGAATAAACCAACATGAATTATGAGTCTGGGTTTTGAGGTGCAGATTCATCAATCAATTTTTCTGCACTGATTGCCTGAGAAAGCAGGGGACTGGCTAAGTCATCTAACCAGTCGCATACCCTTCTTCTCCTTGGAGTGGTAGGGTTCTGACTTATTTAAATTTTGGAAAATATTGAAAGCAAAATAAATGGTGGAAAAAGAGCAGCTGCTAAACAGCTCAAGAAGGGCCTTGTGGTCATTTCCTCAAAAATAAACCACTGAAAGGTAAACAAGCTTCCCTCTCATGAGGAGTGCATTTCATCCGTTTCTAGGTTTTAACAACTTTTGAATGAAGTGAAACAACAGGACTTTTGGGACTTGCATTGACTGGAAAGATGTTTCTGGAGCCCTGAGCTACCCCACGGAATGTATTGCTCTGACTCTTTTCACAAAACCCATTCCCGTATATTGCGCTGGGCTCACATCACAAAGTTGACCCCAGGAAGCTCGAAGGGGTGTCAAGGTTTTAGCAGACACACTGCAGAGTGACTCACATTACAGAGTGCTGCTGGCAGGAACACAGATGTGCAGGAAGCAAACCTTCATCAGACTGAGTAATTCAGGTGAGCACAAGCATGACACCCGAATGCACGTAGGTGCTTGGTGTGATGCATCAGGGTGGGTAACCCAGTGTGTCCTCATGTAGACCTCAGGAGTCTAGATTATGGCTTCCTAGTATTTTGAATGTGAACCACACCGTTCCCTGTCATGGAGAACATGTCACTTGCCTGCCATGCCTCCTGCCTCTCTCCCATCAGTGCTAAGATGCTCTCAGATTATCGAATCAAGAAGCCTCTGGTTTTGTTCAGAAGGTTCCTGAGATCACCTGCTATGAGGGAAGATGGGATCTGTAGGCTGGCAGACCTCAGGATTCATTTTATTCTTCTGCTTATCTCATTCCCTTTGGAAGAGCAGAGGTAGTCTAAATCCCATCTGATTTACAAGGAATTTGGACACCTGGTTCTGATTAACTTCAGTAAGGTGTAACCATATCCCATAGGAAGTTTTGAACACCAGGCTCTGACATGTTTGGATTCAACCCCTTCCAGATACATCAAGTAAAGAAGTGACCATGAAGGGAAAATAAAGGACTTAGGAAAATCTTAAACAAACCCCCAAGCCTTATGAATTCAGAAGACCAAGATCCACCCACAACTTTGACTGTAGGTGAATGGTGATAATAAAATAAGTAATTTCCATGCATCTTTTGGAATAAATGGAAAAGCCATTAAAGTAACACAGGCCACAGTCTAAAATACCAGTACAAGCACAGAATAGCTGCCATGAAAGTGGCATAATAAATGGTCATGGAATCTGAAATGTGAGTTGTTGGCAAAATTGCACCTTCATTGAAAATAATGATTAAAAAAATCTCCTTTCACTAATTAATTTGTACTCTACCTCCAGGGGAACAGGAGCAATGCAAAGTCGTTAGTCTCTTCTAGGCTCCCTTCTCAAGCAATCAAACCAAAGTTAGTATAAAATTACCAGTTAACAAAGTGACACCTTGCCCATTTGTTCTAGAAGAAGGTGACCATGCAGGACAAATTCCTCCAAAATGTCCTGGAAGAACTTTCCAGCAGGTAAACACCTAGGCAGTTTTGATAAGGAGAATAATAAATGAACTGCCTTGTGAATCGTGTCTGTCCAGTAGGACTCCGAAGTACAGGAGAATATTGGATTAATTTGCTTTCCAATTTTAGACTTTTCTACTCCTGTGTTACTTAGTTCATGAGGGACCTGTACAAAGCATACATTGTATGCACTGGCACATGGACTGCCAAGGAGAAAGAGAGTTTGAAATACAGCTGCTCTGATGATCTGCTGTGCCCAGTCTGCTCTGTTCTTCCACGTATCTATGAGATAAATTCCAATATGCAGAACAGCCTCTCCTCTTTGAAGTGCAAAGAGCTGTCCTTGTTCACTCATGCATGGAAACCTACCTTGAAAGACAGGGGCAGCAAAGGAAGTTCTCCTAGGGAAAATCACAGTCTTGTTTTAAGATCCAGTCTTTGGTCCAGCTACAGGGTTGATTGAACATCTATAGGAGCGATGCAGAGATGAAAACAAGTGGCCTTATGAAAACAAGCAACAACAGTAGAGGATGGATGGAAGGATGGATGGATGGATGGATGGATGGATGGATGGATGGAAAATCCTGCAGCTGCCACTTACATCCTTCTCTCATCAAGCTGTGATTCATTTCTGTTACAGAGGGTTTGCTGTAGGAAAATCTGGACTATACTGAGCTCCACTGACTCTCCTTACAGGCCTTGTAAAGCTGTACATGGTGAAGAGTACCTCAACTCCAACCACTCAGTCCCTGTTTCCAGCTCATGTTTGCTACTTCTCGCTCGCCGCTCAGTTCAGAGCGAGGAATGTTCACATAAACACAAACTTGAAGGAAATGCCTAGGGAGCAGCTGCCTGCCGTGGAAATGCATGTGGAGGTCATTTGTGAATATCCACAAAGGAGAGCTAGCTCTGGATTAACTTCTCCAGCCACAAAAGGTAAACTTGGCTTGTGATTCATGTGGCCACTCAAAGCTGACAGCACACTTCAGTTTAACCCATCTGCCATGAGCTGCTAATTGATAATTGATAAGCCATGGCTTACTGAAAAGAAATTACATGAGAAATATGAAAGAAATGTGATAATAATAATAACCTGCTCTGTTAGCTCCTGAAGAAGAAAAGAGATTTGCATTTGTTGAATAAATTCCAATACATCATTTCTCACACGGGAACTGAAGGGCAGACACTACAGGATACATATCTCCCTAAGGGTCTGGGGGGTAACTGGGATTTTATTATACAGTGGAGCCAGCCTACCTTTAACCACTGTCAGGAAGGATGTCTGGCTTTCAGGTGCTGTCCCTGACCCCAGCACGCATCCTGCAACTTCCATTCCACTGCACCGCTATGTCCCTGACCCACACTGTGCCAGTCCAGAGAGCTAAACCAGCATGAAGCCCTCCAGTTTTTATGCCACGGAAAGATTTTGCTGGTGTAGTTCCCAGTGCCAGCAAGCAGCAGGATCTGCGCAATGGAGGTAGTGGGTATGTGCAGCCTGGTGAGCCTGACCATCCTTTCCAATAACAGCTACCCATTAATTAGGATCAAAAATACTATAAAATCTCATTCTCAGCCTCCTAATACCACCGGGCCAAACAGAGAACAACAGTGGGTGTCAGGGAAGAAGAAAAGGGCTGTAAGGGGAAGAAATGTGCAGTCATGAATGACCGTGAGAATTAATTTCTTCCATAAAATACGGCTCATAATATGAAATGTCTGAAAACCATCCCAAGACCCTGTCCTCTAGCAGTTAATTTAAAAAGTATTAGTTATGGCTTAACCTACCTGAAAGTACGCAAATGCCTCGCAGCACGGACTGACAGGCAGGGCTGCAGACCTGGCAATCTAATTAACACTTGGCAGCATCAGGGCCACTGTCAATTAAAGAGAAATGCAGGGACACAAGGTGAAGCTCCCAACTGCAACAAGTACCAGCATGTGGCCTAATCGTGGGCACAGTGTAGTAGTTTCATCTACAGGGAGGAGGGAGAGCCTCCAAGGTCTGGCGGTGAAGCGACCAGAGGAATAGCTGGCCGATGGTGTTTTCAAGTTTTCTGGAAGTTTTTCCTACTGGTTCTCCCCATGGAGATATGTGGGGAAAGGGCACTTGCCAGGGAGGAATCTGGAGGAGAAGGGGCCGCAGCACTCTCCCTGCTCTCAGCATGGCCTTGAACTGCTGTAGGAGCTGATGCAGAAAGCAAGCGTACCAAATGTACCGATTAGTGACTGGGCTCCTGTAACTGCCAGAGTTACATGAGGTGGGAATACACGTTATGGAGAGGCATTTCAGTTAAGAGAAAAACTAACAACAAAAAGACCTTTCTCTTCTTTATAGATGATGGCAGAAGAGAGTTATTTCTAAACCTCTGCCCACACTGAGTCATATTGTTCACATAAATTAGCCTGGCCTGAAACAGAAAGTTCAGGAGCTGCCAACATCAAAGCCAGGCATGGGTATGAGCCCATGGGATGTTACCAGGCCCGTTGAGTTAGGCTGCTCCCATTACAGATGGGAAAGGTCTAAAGAAAAGCTGGAGAGTGTGAAGAAAGTAAGTTGGGTGACCTGCTTCCATCGGACATGGTGCTGAGACAGGGTCCTTGTGCAGTGATAAAGAACCCCTCTGGGTGAGCAACGCAGCCTAATCACATATGTAACAGACATTGTGCATCCTTTAAATGCTGCATCCCCCCCCAGCCTGGCAGATCAATGGTGTTATTCTGCTCCAAGCAGTGCAGCAGGAGACCACTCGATGCAGATCCACTTTTACATTCGAGTCATCCCACAAAATAGGAGGCTTGCTGTCATTTCCAGAGATGATGCTGAAATTCCATTAAACTCCCTAACCCCTGCTCGAAGAGAAACTATTCAGGCTTTCCCTGTCTACCATTAGGGACTAGTGTTAAGAATACTCATTGCTTCACTCTCGCATCTCCCTGCTCATACAGCATTCCCAAGCTGTGTGTGTTTTTCAAAGTCACCCAGTCTATGTTCATCCATTTTGGCTCTTAAGTAAGCTGTTATATGCTGACATCCTCTAAACTGAACCCAGAAGTGTTTACTGGACTGAAAAAGACATCACCAGATGGCTCCAATATAAGCCTAGAAGGATTTCTGTTCTTCCACAGGCACTAAATGTGGCTGAAAAATCAGCAGGCTGTAGAGTGTCTGCATAGTGAAATCACCTCTAAGAGGCTTTGTAGCTGCGTTCAGTTCTGCTGTGCTGGAAAATGAGGATAATGAGCTCAATGTATTACACTTAAACTGGGGCTAGACTCCATATATAGTTGTAATAAGAAACACAGACTGAGGTTTTAAAGACAGCTAGTGAGGCTTAGCACTTGGACGCAGTGGAAAAGGAGATGCCAAGCTACCTTAGTTCACTGGAGAGTCACAGCCATGAACTCCTAAGTTTCCAGAAGTCCCCAGTAATGGGGGATCATCTAGCTCTGTTCTGAGAAGTCAAGTCTTGTGCTCTCTCTAACAGTCAGGTTCACACAGTGATCTTAGGCTGAGAAGCTAACAAACCACACATACAAAACCTGTTGGCATTTTTTGGACATTCATAGAAAAAAATTGTTATTTTGTTAGTCACTGGATTTAAGGCTACAAATTTCTTTCTGATACTGAAGCTTTCTTAATTATTAAGTTGTTTAGTTTTGTCTTGCTTTTCCTCGCTGTCATTTCCAGCTTTCATTTTCTGGCTCTGGGAACATGAATTATGCTGAGGAGTTTTCTAGGAGTTGTCCATAGTATCTATTGAAAAGTTTTGAACACGTTTCCATGAACATCTCTGTGTGTCAAGTTCTTTTCAACAAAACCTAAAAAAGACAGGGCCTTCTACTATCTTTTTTTTTTTTTTTTGGTGCACTGGGTGGATACGTCAGTAGTAGGTAAGTCGGTGAGTTTCACCACTGGGTTTCACTTCCAAGGAGTACCTATTCTTCATGCTGTAGGCTGGCAAAACAGTTTTTCTAGCTACTATTCCAGTTTGAGCAATCCCAACATCTCCTTGTGCTGCCCACCCAGTTGTCCCATGGGCTGTCCAATAAATCTTGCAGGGATGGATCTGCAATAATATTAACCTGACCAAACATGACTCCCTTTTCTTCCTTACAGCTCTTTTAACCCTTGTTGAGTTTACCTAGCTCAGCACTACCACTAAAAAAATTGCACACCAGACTGCGCCAAAAGCAAAAGGGAAGAGATTTGAATGTTGCTTTCCAATTACTTGTGCAGGTCAACCAACCGTATCACTGTATGGAAATTCAGTGCAAAGTCTAATGTACCCATTTATCATCAAGCTTGGATCAGAGACTGTGCAGCCTTGCAAACTCTCACTCTGTAGTTGCAGCCATGTCCCAGGCACTAAACAACCTATTATTATGTGTCAGAGCAGAGACTTAGAAAACCTCCAGCAAAATTGGTCCCACCATGGATTCAAAAGCCCAGTGAGGGATGCTGAAGTCCTTCATGCCAGGCATTTTGCACAGGCAACATAACATCAACAAACACAACAAACATTAACAAACAAACGGCCCGGTGTAGGACACTCTGAGGCCTTTGCTCCTTGAATGTTAGTGGAGAGGGTCATCTTAGCCCTTCATCACCATTGGTGGCTGGTATCTGACTCCTGTCAGCCCACTCCTCCCAAAAAATCTATGATGTGGGCCACAGGAGGTCATGTCTTTCTTATCACAGCCTTGTCTGTAAGCTTCAACAAAGCCTGTAGAGAAAGACAGCATGTGGTATAAGAGCTACTTCTGGCTCACATCAGTCAGGCTGGCAGCAGTGCCCTCTGTGGTTTCCATCTTTTTGCATCTCCTTATATACTCATTTTCTCATCTGTACCAGGTAAAACACTATGCAATCACCCAACACTCAGAAACTTTCTTCCCATCACAATTACCTGGAGTTGCACTCCAAGCACTAGTTCCTCCAGCCACTCTGCTTTCTGCTGCCTAACGCTTCCTTGAAGCTGGCTGGACATTTCTGTTTAAGCCAGCCTGTAAGTCCCTGCCCAGAACAAGTTGACTGTTACTGCACAGCCTGCATCATTCATTTGCTTGGCTCATTCAAGACAAATCAAATAACTGGGTACTGCCTCATGCTGCCTGCAACTTAAATTAGAAAGAATAGACCACAGGAACAACCTCAGCGGTAGAAGTAACTATAAATAAGAAAAGGAAAATGTTTCTCTTAGAAACCTTTGTTCCACAGAGGGAAATTGTAAAAGTAGTCCAGGATATTTTTGTTGCTGCTTTTAAATTTGAAATTTCATCTCTGGAATCATTTACAGACGTAGAGTGTTGTGCAATGTTTTTGCTGCAGTATGGGGATTGCTAAGATTAGCACAGTAACAGATCTTTTCAGAGTAAATTGCATATAATTAATAGGAAACAGAAGGAAAAAAGGAATGATTGTACTTCAATCTAAATGCAAGTTCAGTTCTCCCAGAAGGTGAAACTAACACTAAGACCATGCTAAAGAGAGGCCTTTTCGGTTCCTTTCAGCTGGGTAATAAAGAACAATTACGTGCCAATATTGCAAATTCTCATTTCCAATTTGAGATGAGTTTTACCAAAGCACAGGGATGCTCAGAGATGGATTTTGTTTCAGGGCCTTCCTAGTGACGCTGGAGGTTATTGCTTTGTGCTTCTAGCTTGTCTCCCATCCAATGTCAAAACATGGTACAGACATTAAAATGTTTCCTTGTGAAGGGGTTATATAAAACCTATGCAACTCAACTTACATTTTGGCATCTAGGGCAAAACTTCCTTGGTAATATAAACTTGGCTTCAGTTCATCGTTTCTGAAGCGAGGCCTCAAAGTCCTTTGGAAGGAAAGAGCAATTCCTCTCCAGGTGGATACCCAGAGAATAAGCCCCAGGACTAAAGTTCCTACACTCCAGACAGGGTTTCTATGTGTTACAAACCCTGTGACACCTCACAAGAGAGGATCCCATCTCTCATTCCAGCATGAGTAACCACAGCCTTCTCCCCAAACCCTTTTAGAGCTCATGGTCAACAGGGGACCTGTGCTAAAGCCGCATGGCACATCTCATGATGAGCTCCTGTCTTCCATCCCACTGAAGCATTCAAATTTCCCAGTGGATCACTGTGTGCAGCAATAGGGAGGGACAACTCCACTCACCTGCTTCACTCAAAGCACTTCTCAGCTCTTCACTTCACCACACAGTCAACCCTCCCTGAAGACATCAGAGCATCACAATATTGCCAGATGCACAGCTCAGTAAAAGTACTGAAATAAATCACTGCAGCCAAGGTTTCACTTATCTGCTGTTATTAATCATTAGCAATAGCTATTGCTAATTAATGTCATTACACATCATGACTATTAATCATCATCTGCTGATGAAAGACATATTGCCTTTTGTAGAAGGGAAAGAGGAAAAAAACAGGCAAGCAATAACCAAACTTGAAAATAATGATGGGGACCATCTGCAAATTCACACTGCAAACTTCATGCTAAAAGTAATCCCACGTCCCTGCCTCGGTGCTGCATCTCAACTGTGTATAGGCAATGCCACTTGTCACAAAACCACACACCATGAATCTGGGCATAAAATACTATTTAGTAGATGATATCTTTTGATGATACAAGCTCTTAACCATGTGGGAATGTGATTTCAGTTACAGTAGTTGTCTCTTCCCTAGCTCTACACTGCTCCTCCCTCCCCAAGAACACCCCCATGCTGCTATCTTTACACCAAGGTCTTTCAAAAAAAGCTAAACTGTTCAGTTCAAACTGTTAGGCTGCATGCAAAACTCACCCAGAAAATGCCCGTGACCTTTGTTAGTTTGAAGGTGCGATTAGATGGCCCCAAAGATCCTTTGGTCCATGATGTTTACAAAATGCGACGGTGCAGCAAATTATCTGACACTGGAAGTGCTGGGTCTTTAGGATTTGTTTGTCATTAGGATTTAAACCCTCATTAATCACTTTTGGTTTTTATCTCATAAGGAAGGAAAGGAAGAATCCCTTCATTTTATACTTTAATTTCAAGTGGAAATTTAAATGCAGATGTCTGAATGTGAAATGCAGGAGTGGTATCAGTTCTGGGGCTCACAAAATGGATTTGCCCCAGACCTGAATTCATGATCTGTCCCCTTAAGCAGGCAGTCAGGAGCTGCAAGCACTCCAGCACAACTGCTTTCCCCACGGTGCCCGAGAAAGCTCGTGTACAACCTTCGTCTACCTGCCTTCGTACTGCTGAACGTGGACATTGCCTGCTCAGAAAGGAAATCTCCAAGCAGGAAGTTACTGGCAGTGGTTTAAACAAAGTCACTGCAATAGCAATCTCACAAAGGTGCGTGGCAGAGAACAGGACACATCTGCTGGCTTTGGGTCTGCAGGCTCAGGGGTAGTGGGGTGCCAACCATGTTCTTACGGAGAAGAAGGCGCCAGTCCTCTCAAACAAAAGTTTTTTTGCTGCACATTCAGATGGTCACATCTCCCTCTGCTACGGGAGAAAAGGCTGTTGGTCACGGTGGTGAGCTCATTAAAATGAGATCAATGGAGATTTAATCTAATGCTCAGGATTATTCAGAGTGGAATGCTCAGTTAAGTGTGCAGAAAAAAAATGTAACGCATCAAGTGAATCGCCAGCTGATTCTCCTGCTTTATTTGGAATCTAGCCCGCTCTCGAGGAGCACTGATAAGCTCAGGAAGAACTGTGAAATCCAGCTGATGCTGGGGGTAGCGATGGGCAAACACAGGTTAGATGTGCCACATCATTACACAAAAATTTTGCAGCAAGCTCCACAGGTACGCAGCATTCAGCTAGGATGACACACCTGCCAGCTGACACTTCTGCTCACACCAGTTGCTCTCAGAATGTTCCAAAGCTGCTACGGTGAAGGTTTACATAAACAGGATTTACCATTGCTCTTGGAAGATTGAAAGAGTTAAGTTCAATGACTTTTACAAAGCTTACTTTTTCTTTGCAGTTCTTCTGTAATCCTGGCCATTTCTCCCTCCCTCCTTCTCCATTCCCAAATCAAACCCACTGCCACCTTCCCAGCTTCCTTACCTCTCCAAGCAGTGACCACACACAAGAACAAAGACCATTCTGTTTTGAATGAAATATTTTATTCTCATGAATACACATGAAAACGCAGTACCAGGCAGTAAGCCAAGAAGCAAGAAAAGAGAAATATATTCATTAATTAAAACAAGCATTGCTTGCTTTGAACTAATAAAATCATGTTAAGAAAAAAAACTTGGAGCAATGAGTTCTCAGCCTCTTGAAGAGAAGAACATGCTCCAGCCCAGGCAGCGGCACAGCAAGCGCCTGCATTGCTGCCGGAGAGGAGAGGCAGCACGAGATGCCTTCCCCAAACTCTCTAATTGGCAGGCACAGGGCCCTGTGCTGCTTACAGAAGAATTAATCTTAACACGAACAGCTATGTGGCCGGCTGGCGCGCTATCCCCGCAATTTTTTTTTTTTTTTTCCCCAGCAAGAAGCATTTAATCTCTGCCCAGACGTTTCAAGGCAGAGCTGTCTTGTTTCTCCCATTATGGCAGGACACCTTCCCATGCCATTCCCCAAAGTCAGAATTTTTGGGAGCCCAGCAGGATGAGGTCCAGCCAATCTCGACCTCCCTCATGCATCTTCCCCTAAGGCTTATGATTGCCTCTGAGAAGCTCATCAATTTGCCAGCCTGAATATTTTGCCCAAGCTCCCACACTCCACCCCTGTCTGCACGACCAGAGAGGTTAAAAACATCCCGAGGCTGCACATTGTTAGCAGCCTATGAAGCTCTCCACATTGCTCAGCATCCTGGACTGAGAAAGGCCAGAGACAGAGCTACATTCTCCTGCCTGCTACCACCTACCCATGGCCCTGTTGCTTTGCTGTTTATCACTATTGTTATTGCTGTTTATCACTACTATTATCATCTCTATTTATCTGTGGGCCAGGCTATGCAGCAGGAGCCTTCCTCTGCACTGTTCAATACACTAAAGAGGGGATTTGTTTTATACAGTGGCTCGAGATGAGCTGTGGAGGGCAGGAAACCATGAGCCAAGGGAGTTAAAAGACCGAGTGGAACCTATGGCTACAGATTTCTCAAAACAACTGACTTTGGTATGTTTTGTTGCAATTACCCACCAACTGGGAACAGTGGTATTGCAGGGCCCTCAGCAGCAAGCTGTCTGCTGTCTCTTCTGCTTCTGGAAATTTTTTTCCATGGCTTTTTGCAAAGCTTTTTGAACTCAGAGGGCCAAGAGCTCACTGGCACCGTGGGTTGCGTTACCCTGTTTGGCCGCAAACTGGGGCAAATGCCCATGGTACTTCTAGCCTCTTGACATTGCCCTCAGGAGTCTCCCAACTGGTCCCACAGACAACAAACTGTATTGTCCTATGCTTATAATGCAGGAGACCACTCTGACGGTCACTCCACATCCATGCCTCTGTAGCAAGCTGGCAGAAGCTCTAGGATGATACAGAGAGATTTGATGGAAGTGTCCTTCAAAGGCTTCTCATAGATTTATATGGAGGAAGAGCATCCTGCAGGACATACTGTGGGATGTAGGTTACAGCATCTTGGCTTGTCCCAGCACTGTCTATGTCTGTGGAACTTGCTGAGCCTCAAAGGGAGCCAGCAGGGACTGTACATCTACCAGAATAGCCTGCTGGCTTCCCAACAGAGGCAAAACATCTCCCTGCTAGTGCTTCTGGTGTCAGCACATTGTCAAAAGCCTGTAAAGTCTGGGCTAAAAGCTCCAAGTAAGAGTGATATTTGAAATGCAGAAAAGTCCTACATCATGGAGTCTAGGCTCCCTGACCCCACAACAAACACACTCCGGATGCCAACAGATGTGATACTTTCTGTGGCAAGAATAGATGTGCAAAGAGAGTTTGGCAGGAGCTACCACAGGGTGCAAAGCAGAAATGGTTGAAGGACTCTCTATTTTAGTGATGGTGAGTACAAAACCTGTAAGTCCTTGAAGTTTGTACAAATTCAGCAGTTAAATACGAAGCAAACAGCACTCACTGGAGAAAAGGGTAAATGAGAGGAAAGAAAAATCCATCTGATTTATATATAGCATAGATCTGTATGCTCGGTGTTTTTACAGTCATAAATTCTACAAGACCTTCTATAATGTTCTGGCAATGTTTTGTCTCAGGGTTATTTTGAGGCTAGTAGAAGAGACAGAGAGTGCCCAACTTCAGTGAAATTTGAAGCGGAAGATGTAGAGTTGCTGGTGCAATTCTAGCTCGACCACGCCAGCACCTTGTGGCAGCCAAAGGGAAGTGGCACCAGCCCCAAGGCCAGCGTGCAGTCTGTCGAGTGCCAGGATCGATACCTTCATAAAGAAACACCACTGTGACTGAATGCTCCTGTCGAGCAAACGAGCTGCAGCTACTGCTTCCGCTCGCTGTGTCCTTGCTATAGCCATCATCAGGAGAAGCTTCAGAAGATGAAGATAAATGCCCAGGCCAGACGTTTTCAAGGAGAAGGGTAAGAAGCAGAACTCAATCCAGAATTGCTGCAGAGCCTGGCGTGTCTGTGCAGCCCCGAGCGCCCTGCATTGTCCCTAGTCATGCAATTCTTTAAAAACAAGCAACTTTTTGCAACTTGCTGGCACGCCATGAAAAGCAATGCCCCCTTCAATTCTTTCTTTCTGGACTTTTTATTGAAACCAGGCAGTCAAAAAAATGTGGCTCCATTGGAAACAGGACATGAGGACAATTTTCGCCTGTGTGGCAATTTTCTCCTTGCAGTCTGCTCCCAGCGACAGCCTATTCTTCTCCAGAACTTGAACAATAAAGGTCTCGAACAAAGGCTGGAGTCACACAGCTGGAGAAAGGATGCTCGAGGTCAGGGCTCCTTCCTTAACCTCCAAGTAGGGTCAGGAAGATGGGTTGTTGTGCCGGTCCTGTTTTCCTGGGTGAGGCTCACCCCAGATGGGGTTCACAGTGCTCTCTTAGACCTTTGAGGTTCACCCCCTTGTGCTGCACAGAGACTGTCTCTACCAAGGTCCATACCAATTCTGGACTGAGGGGCTCCCTCCATAGCTCTAATCTGTCTCCTCTACTTAAAAGGATAGTTTTGTCAGCTGCAGGCATTTTTAAGCCTCAGTTTTAGACTTTCTGGTTATTGGATTTATTTTTTTTTTAATCTTTTCTAAGCCAACTCCACCATTTAGGAAAACACACACATGCAGAAATACACAAATACATATTTTGCATGCAGCTTAATAACAGTTTTAGGGGTTTTTTTTGGCCTTGGGACTCCGTGCCCTTCTGTAACACAGAAAACCCATTTATCTACCTCACTGGGTACTGAGTGGTTAAATACATTAACTACGCTGAAGCGTGTTGGTCTGGTGTTTTCCTAGTCAGGGCATCAAGCTATCTGCACCACAGCCAGACTCAGGAAAACCAGTGAACCACACAAACCCCAGCACCTTCGGGAGATCGAACTGACCTAATGCTCAGTACATGCGAAACACATGGGTATTCAAAATGCAGGATGGAAAAGGAATGGATGACAGAGCCAGGTAAAATTGGCACAATCCAGTGTGTTTGTGTAGTTAAACTCCTATTTTCCCTGGCAAGGCAAGGCACAAATGGCAGGGACTATCTTTGCTCGCTGTTTTTATTCCCTCCCTGCCATTCAGTGCCAAAATGTCTTTTTTTGTTGGTGTTGGAAATTTTGTGTCGTCTGTCCCACAGGCGGGGCTTGGTGCTTTCCTGCTGCCTCCCCTAGCTGCTCTGGAGCCTTTCTGCCTCCTTCTCACAGGCACAGACACTTCCAGAAACCCCCCAAAGCAGCCACCAGGGCAGGCCCCTATTCTGCCACCTACCTTGTATGCGTGAAGTTCCCCCTCTGCAAACCTTGACACCCAGGGCTGATCCTCTCTGGCCACAGCTTCCCACCCTGTGTGCTTTGCCTAGGCTTTCAGCAGCAACGTGCATCTGCAAAGCCCAGAGAGATGCTTTCCCTTGGACATAAGTTTGAATTAACTGTAAAGATTTGGTTTTCTTTTAATTCCATCACAGGCTTTACTGTATAATTGATCTGGTGGGACTCTGACTTGCAGATCTAATGTGCTCTGAGCATTAAATCATAGAATGATTTGGGTTGAAAGGGACCTTTAAAGATAATCTGGTTCCAGCCCCCCAAGCCATGGGCTGGGACATCTTTCACTAAATCAAAGCCCCATCCCACCTGGCCTTGAACACTCTGAATGTTCAAACACTTCCAAACCAAAAGATATTTCTCTTTCCTATGAGTGATGTAAACACAGCCTGAAAACTGAGGGATCCAGCTGTTCCTTGTGCTTCTCACATCATCACCAGCAGCACAAACCTGCAAACGGCCAGCCTTGTGACCCAGCCAGCAGCCGAGGGCCTGGCAAGGAAGGGTGTAGCACTCTTCTGCTCAGTAAAGCCACCAGACCTAGCACCAGACCAGACACACTGGGCAAGAAGACACACTTTTCAATAGCCACTCTTCTTCCTACAGCAGCACTTTAAGGCACTAATGGCAGAAACACGATACACAGAAAAGGTGTGAAGTTATGAATTAATGCTTTCAGGACTATAATTTTTCAGTCCCTGGAATCTCACGTGGCAGAAGTTCAGCAAGAGCTGAAGGCACTTCTCTTTGCAAAGAGCATTGCAAGGCATTTCTTTCTCTTTGCCACCACATTTGCAGCAGAGCTACTACTTTCTTTTACTTACCATGTCTTTTTAACCCCCTTTTTCTCCAGCCCTTGCAAGAAAAGCTGCCCTCGCACTCACGCTGTGTGGTGTCTGGATGTTGGTACCCAAACGCTATTAGCAGCTCATCCATGGTGGAACCTTGCTTGAAGGTTTGTCAGATCTAAGACCTGTTATGGGCAAGCAGATTTTACCTGTTATTGGTAAAATTGTCATTTTGAACTCATGTGGCAACGCACATCTTCCCTGATGGCAGCTTATTAGTGAGTTTGGCTTTTGCTTTTCAGTAGTTGGGTTTGTTGAGGTAAAACACACAGTGTTTTCACTTCCCTGCACATATTCTTTTGCAACCACTTTGTACCTTTAAAGCAGCAACACAGGATGGTTTGGTTAGGAGTTGAGAGATATTCGGGTACTTCAATTCTGTCATTGTGTAAGATCACATCGTTGAGAGGTGCCTTGGAGCAGATTCTTGTGAATTCATCTTACTCTGAAATTCAGCTTACTCTGAAATCTGGATGTCGATGACCTGCAAAGGAGTTTTTGACTAAAGGAATGGCCCTACATTAGGCATCACTTTAGATGCATGTGGCTATGGCATTATTTGTAGATAAAACTCTGGATGCTTCCAGCTTGCACTCAAAGGGAGTCATGTCAGATAACAGAAGTCAAAAATGGTAGAAAAATTAAGGATTTTAAGACTTCAATATGAGAAGAATTTTTACCCCCATCTCCTTGTATGCTTTTATGGTACCAAAATCTATTAGAAAATCCCCCAGTGATGGTAGTAACAAAGACTCCTTCATGCTGATACACCAAGAACTCTCAGTGAATTCGTCATTAAGCAGAACATCTCTGGAGCATAATCCTGCAGTTCAGGCTGGGATGTGTATAGAGATGCCCACGTCTTTGCCCCTGGCAAAGAGGCAGGTTGGGCTCCTTACCTTCAGCACTACTTAGTATAAATATCTATTTTGTGGCAGCAGAAGCCACCTGCAAGCTCAGAAGTGGCTCCACCCCAGCTTGGAACTCCCTTCTCTCCTCTTACACTTGTATACAGCTGGAGACCAAACTGTATGTATCCCATTCCCAGTGAACTGCTACCACAAAACCATGTTTATTTTTCTTCCACTGCATTTGCGAGTGGGAGGCTTTGGTTCTTTCCTAATTCAGAATATTTAACATATTTTTAGCATGGTGACAGAAAGCCATCAGCTATTGCTGTTACATCAAAAAGCAAGTCAGCACCTGGTGGGTTTGGCCCCCGTTAGTATGTACTGGTAACTTGACTGTGTGAAGAGCAGAAGAGAAACACTCTGTCACTGAGGAAAAAAAAAACCAAGAAAAAAAGGCTTCCCCCTTGCCTCTCTTTGACTGTGAGAGCCCCAAAGCAGGTGGCAGCTGAGAGGGCAAGCACAGGACTTCACTTTGGTTTACAAACGGAATGTAGAATGTGGTTGCTCGCACTGGTTGGGGGCTGTCTGGTAATGTTAAATTTTTTAATAATCTCCTTGGCTGGATCCAGCTTCCCCTTTGATGTGGTGCTAGTTTCATTAGTGTTCGTTCAAGGTGAATGCCTGATTAGCTATGGGCAGCTGAAGGGGGTTTTCTTTCCCTTTTTCTTTTGTCATCCATAATACCTGCTAGAGATAAAGAGCACCCGTGCCCTTCCCATGTTAGAAATATAACAAGCAGTGTTAGACTAGAATAAGTGAGTTTGGATAGGTTTGGTGGTTCAAATGAACTAATTCATGCAGCCACAGATGAGTGTTTTGTGCAGGTTTATTCCATACTGCACTTCATGGAGTTCTCAGTCTTTTGGGGCTCTTCTCTCTCTCAAATCCAAGGCAGCTGCAGAATGGCTTGTAACAAATATTTCACTCCTCCTCAGCACAGTGGCTTTTCTGCACAGTCACCTTGAGGGATTTGTGAGCACACCAGGTCTGATTTCTACACCTGTAGAAATACAGCTAAGCAGATAGATGAGTTTCAGCAAGATCAAGATTCTTATTTTCAGTTTTCTGCTCAAATAGCCATATCAACCCACTTGGAAATGGTCCTTCTGAAATGCTAGGTAGATCCTTTTTATGCCTTCTTTCCCTGGGAAAGCACTGTAATAAGACACGGTTTATCCAGCATTATATGTGAGACCAAGGAAAGGGCTGCAATCTGGGGGAAAAGGGTAAGAAAACTGAGAACTCCTAAGAAAAAAATTCCTCTGACCACCTACAAAAACTTCACTGATTTCTCTCTTTGATTTCCTTCATGATTTTTAAAGACAGAAGACACAGTAATAAATACTCAGAAGGCTTTGCAGAGATGCCACGAGCTGTCAGCTGAATTTCAGGCCAGTTTAGATGTCACTCCTGCTCCCTTTCCAGAGCCCATCACGGTGCCGTTCTTGTGTAAGCGCAGTTATTGGCGCAAAGGAAAAGAAACTACTTTCTCCTGCTTTGGAATAATAATACAATCATAACAGCAAGCACTTAAAAAGCTGTTCTCCACAGGAGATGCCAACGTGCTCTGTGAAAGGCTGTTTTACAGCCAGGGAAATAGAGACATGGAAAGATAGTGACTTGCCTGTTGCTATTCAGCAGAGCTGAGGCAAGGAAACAGGCTCCCTGAGGGGGATGTAGTGGCATGACTAAAGTCAGCTTTGCATAAAACCTTCAGCCTATTCCACAATATTTTGCCATTTCACAGTATTTCTGAGTTTGAACTTTTCTTTTTTGCATTCTCCTAGCCTTCTCCTCCTGTCTTCCTCCCCTGCCACTCATTTGGCAAGTAGCTTCTTCAACTTACGTCCCCACAGAAAACAAGACATTTACTGTTGCTTCATGCCATATGCTGGGGTAGATCTAAACGTGCTCTGCTTTCTCCTCAGGGGACTTGGGCAGAATTGGCCATTTTTTGCTTCATGCCAGTATGTTTCTGTGCTCTCCAGGCAAAGCAAGAATGCAAGTACTACACAGCTGACAGGGGCGGTCAACATGTGGTCCCCATCTATCTAGAAAACAGCAATCAGGAAACAGCAGGAACCGAAGCAGTGCTCTCTGTGCCCAACATCCTCATTACATCTTTTCTCTTTCCCTAACAGCATGACAGGACTCCAGGACACAAGATTCCCATCTACTGGCTCCAGCCTGAGGTTTGGTACAACATGAGGCTCATTAAAAAAGCAGAGGGACTTTGAATAACATTCCCCAAACGTATCTTGCTTGAACCAATCTCTCCCAGCACCCTACTGAATCTGCTGCCTGTGACAGACAATGCTGTGTCATTCCAGAGAGCTGCATGGATCACTGAATAGACTTTGAGTAATAAAATATCACCAGTTCCCTTACCAGCTTCTTGAAGATTCAGAAGTGTTTTTAAAGGCAGGAAGAACTGCTGTCTCACTTCCCAAGACTACACAGCACAGTTTCCTCCTCTAGCCTTGTTTTCAACCTACTCTTTAATTCACCACACTGTGCAGATTGGTGCTGCACGTTAATCCAAAGCTATCAAGACAAGAAGAGTCCACCACTGTTCAGGTATCGTGTTCCCGTGTTTAATTAAACTCTCATTTCTCATTTCAATTTGTCCAGCTTTAACCTCCCAGCGCGGGCTGCTGTCGTGTCTTTCTGCCCAAGATAAAAGAGCCTCCAGATACCTGGTGCTTTCCCCACAAAGTACAAAAGCAGAGATGCTGAGTCATCCCTTGTTCTTCATTTGGATAAAATAAACAGACAGAGCTCCTAGATCTGGCTCTGTAGCATTTCCAGTGGGCCTCAGGCTGTCTCCAGCTTCCCCCTCCCACAACCACCACCTCAGCTCAGTCTCCAGCATTCACTAAACCTGAGCATGCAAACTGGTTTCAGACACCAAAAGTTCACCCCACCCTGCCCTCTGGCATGCCCGGGCAGCGCGGCTACTGTCACGTCTAACTTTGCATCTGTCTGCTTTAAGGTAGATTTTCTTTGTCCCAATCAGCTTATTAAATCTTTTATCTCATACTGTGTGACACTCTCTCTTTTGAGCAGGATGGGTTTTTAATCAAAATTGCCCTCTCACATCACTGTGAAATGGAGGTGGTTGGTCAGCTGGTAAAATCCTCTTACAGAAAGCCCAACTTTCATTCTTTCATATTCTGTTTCAGATCTGGAAAATTATCCCTTTTGAACTACTCAATATATTCATTACCATGTCAGTCCATCCTCTGCCTCTGCTGAAACGGAGTCCCAGCCATATGTTCCTAAGATACCGTCAGCTTCCAACGCATGGACCAATCTGTCAGAATGAAATCTGAAATACTGTTATCTCATGTTGGGTGTAATATCTTCTGGGCTAGAAAATGATCACACATCATTTGAAAAACTTCAAAGAGATTTATTTCTGGTTATATGAGACTTCCAGCATGCATCTTTGTGATTGAGATCTCCCATTACCCGGTATTTCTTTCCATTTATTACAGATAAAAACTTCTGGAGCAACTCATCTCTTAATGTGAACCTATGGTCTGTAATCCCCTCTACAGGCACATGCACACTCAGCCCATAACTGAAGTTATACCCCATAAGTTCATTAGTTAGAGCTTTAATATCTCTGCATTTAACAGCTAAATGTGTCACAGTCTCCTTCCCACGCAGCCTTTTCTCTTGGACACACACTACTGTTCACACACAGGTTGTAGTCAGCAGTTTTAATGCTCCAGTCATCTAAGTCAGCCTCCTCTCCCTCCATTTTGGCAATTATATCAAATTTATTTCAATTAACAAGCATTTGCAGTTCCTGTCATTGCCCACGTTCCTCAGAAACGTGAAGAATGAAGGAGAAACTGTTCATATAGCCACTGAATTTCAAGCCCTAATAGCAGAAAGCAGACAATTTGCTTGGGGAAGTGATGTGCCTTGATGGGTAAAACCAGTCACATTTTGGTAGGTGTTTTTAGGCAAATAACTGCCCTGTCCTGCTAGACCAGGCAGCATGGCTGAGGAATGCTATTAATTATTGTCAGTCAGTCATCTGGGGAATAATAAATAACATTTAGAGAAGCAGGGAGCTGCAGAAGCCTCTATAGCATCTGCAGAAGACATCCAACGTCAATCTTACACCGCCCTGCTCAGAGGAAGGCCCTTTGCCTTTGTTTGGACCTCAGCAGGAAAGGATGTTTATAGGTTGTGTGCTGAGTCAGAGGGTGTGTTTACATTTGGTTGTTGGGTGATTTTAATATCGCCACAAAGTCCAAAGAATAAATTACTGTAACAGAAAATAAGGTAATGTCACTTTTTTACTGACATGACAAATTTTAGTGCTGCAAAGATAATGGGGAAGGGAGCAAATCTGTTGATGTACCTGCTGCAGTGCATCTGCAGTGGTATTTGCTCATGAAGCTGAGCACTGGCAGGTCCACGGGATTTCGAGACAGAAGAACACACATGGTAGTACAGAACACTACCTTGCATGTGTAAACAGGCTGGGAAGGAGGAGTAGCAGTAATTACTCCAGGAGTAGGAGGCAACCATTCCTGAAACAACCAGAATTTCCTCAAAGTCTCCGAAAATACTCTTCATAACCAGAGCAAGAAGAAAATGGGACTAATTCAAACTAGCACTGCACCATGTAGTAGGATTCTTCTTCCTCGTGGGGTGTGATTCCCCACTGGCAGAGCAAAGCATCTTAGATACTTTCAACCAGCCCAGGAAGAGTTAAATCTCACTGCAATTCAAGGGATCATAGAATAGTTTGGGTTGGAAGGGACCTTTAAAGGTCATCTAGTCCAACCCCTCTGCAGTGAGCAGGGGCATCCCCAACTACAGCAGGTTGCTCAGAGCCCCATCCAACCTGTCCTGGAATATTTCCAGGGGTGGAACATCTACCACCTCTCTGGACAACCTGGGCCTAGGTTTCACCACCCTCGCTATAAAAAAATGTCTTCCTTATCTCTAGTCTGAATCTCCCCTCTCTTAGTTTAAAACCACCAACCCTTGTTCTGTCAGAGCAGGCCCTGCTGAAAAGACTGGCCTCATCTTTCAGTATAGGTCCCCTTTAAGCATTGAAAGGCTGCAGTAAGGTCTCCCTGGAGCCTTCTCTTCTCCAGGCTGAACAACCCCAACTTTCTCAGCCCTTCTTCATAGGAGAGCAATATTTAACCCAGACCTAAAGAAAATAAATTCTTTCATATCAAGCTGTAAAACTCAGCAAAATCAGATGCTGACAGGGGCACAAGAACACTCTCCAACCATCACAATGTGGTGTTATTCTGACATAGATGGTTCCAGGACATTTTGGACTGTAGAGACTAACTCCCCAAAGTGAACCTCAGTGCAAGCAGGAAGAATATCTCCATTTTCCCAACCAGCTGCTAAGAGCCTGGGCCTGGCTCAAAACAAATCAGTCTCTACTTAGCAAAGAGTCTTACACGTGTGTGAAAGCCAACTGAATCGGCAGCAGAAACGGGCAGGGGGGTTGGAGGTGAGATCTTGAAACAAGCTGTCTCTGTTTTCCTCGGGAGGTGCTTGTGTTCTCTTCAGAATTGTTTCCTTCCGTTACGTCTGGTTTAGTCTTTACTTTTTTTTTATACATCACTGATACAGTGGAGTCCTGCCAGAAGTGGACTCTGAAATGCCAAAAAGAAGGAGAGGCTCCGCCGGAGCCTTTCGGAGTCAGGAGGAGACAGGAAGCTAGGAAGCCACAGGCACTTCTGTTAGTGCACAAGTTCCAGCCCCAAACTGCTGCCTCTGGAAGCTGGATTTTAACTAAGCATCTGAATTCCATCCATAATGGTCCATCACAGCCTGTAAGCAGGTGTACTTTTACCAAGGATGCTAATTGCCCTGGAAATCATTCTGAGAGAGCTGCAGCCCAGAAGCCCAAGAGAGTCCAAATCCTCATGTGAGGCACTAACACTCAGTATTAATTTCACACAGAAGACCTTTTTCTGTTTGCTTTTAACATGAATACCATCCTTGGCATCCTATAAGACATGCTATATTCCCAGGAGGATAAATGGAGGTTTGTTGCAGCTTTGACTAGTCTCTTGTCAGACACACAACATCTAATTCACGATGGTATTTCTACTTGTCCTGCTTGGGTTGGACATACGTACTCCCACCACTACACTGCTACTTTTAGTTTGGAGGGTTCATATCTTCTTTGTCTGCTTTATCTCCTGTTTAAAAAAAAAAAAAAAAGGAAAAAGGGAATGATCTTGAAGATGAGCATGTGGCTCAGCCCCAAGGTCGAGGCAACGTATCTGAAGGGACCTTTCCATCTCTACACAATGATATAGTGAGGTGCTCCTCTCATCCCAACCTGCAACAGCCACAGTCAATTCATCTGTAAGTGCCTACATCTGGACTCAGTTTATGATTTGTTCTTTTAATCAGCGGAGAGAAGCAGGTTCACAAAGGATGTGGTTCATCTCATCTTAAATTTGGTGTCTGAACCAGCTCAGGTGAACTTCCCTCAGGATGACTCTTTGTGCTCATGAAAAGGGGAGACCAGATGCTCAAACGGGGCTGTTCTTAATGTAAGGGCCCACTCTTAGGTTAGGTCTGAGAAAAAATGTCGAGGTCTTCTGCCCTTCAATCATCCTTGCTGTGCTGGGAAAGAAAGAATCTCAGACACAGTGTATAAAACATTTCCCTTCCCACAGCCTTTTCCTCTCTTGTCATTGAGAAGATGACATTTATATTTGTATAGCAGTTAGCACAAGAGACCCCCACTCTCATTTCATCCTTGGGCGCTGCTGTAGTAAAAATAATAAACAGTTGGAAGCGGTGGTGGGGTTTGGGAACGATGCCAGCTAACATTTAAAGGACAGGGCCAGTTATTTCTTGATGAATAGCAGCATTTACAGAAGGCCTTTCACCCTGAGGTGCTTCACAGATTCTAAACACACATCACAGAATGGGCAGAATAGCCAACTTCAAAGTTTCAGATGGGAAAATCCCACACACAAGCCACTGCAGGGAGCGATTCACCTGCCAGGTACCAAAAGGCAAGGCACGGGAGAGGGTTTGCTGCTAGACTCAAGGCATGTCCATGCTGTAAAGCAGAACATAGGATCATCTTTCTCCTCTCTGGAAATTATTTGGATAACTCTCTACGAGTGTCTCCATTTAAAAAACGTTGCTCCCACACTGCCAAAGTCGAAACCTTCTATGCTTCATTGTGTTTCAACGTTTGCAATGTCCATGTGGTTGTTCACCTCTATTTCCTCTCCAAACAAGTGTTCCTCTCCACTTACTTCCCATGTGCTCCAGCCACTGCTTCCTTGCAACCAGCAGACCTGCAACGTCACACCAGTGCCAGGACCCACGGGAGAAACTCTGTATAAATATCTGTATAAAAATGGCAACTAAAGAGAGTTTTAGCTGAGAGTGTGTGAGGAAGATTCTGCTGCTGGGATTTGTTTTTATATCGTCTGAAAACCTCAGTGAGTGAAAGAGCCTGAAGCCGAGTGTGGAGGTGAGGAGCATGCCCTGAGGTGAGTCTGGAAGGACTTCCAGCCACCTGCCCTGAGTGTGCAGCCACCTTCCCTCTAACAGCAAATTTGGGACCGGAACAGGACCATGCCTTATGCAAGCTGCATCATAGACATTGCCCATCATCACTGACCACCCAGGCGTGTTCCCATCCATCTTCAGGAGCCTGGATGAGGATTGGCAAATTGAACCTCATGCTCCAAGTGATTCTCCTACAGAGGAATCACAGGATAGAAAGTATAAAAGTGTGTAAGAAGCCAAGGGTCCAGAGAAAAACTTCAACATCTCACTGGCATCTTTTATGTAGTTTATACTGGACTTCCCGCGTTCTACAGTGCTCCCTGCCTGTCCCAGTGAAGTTCCAGAGGCTTCGGTGCTGGTGGTGAAGGCAGAGGCTTTACAAGTGGGATTTTTCTCCTGGGATAGGTAGTGCAGTGCAGGTTCATTCTTCCTCAGCTGGAGCAGACTGCATTAGCAGATAGATGGTTCAGCAGAAGGTCACCATTACAGTCAGAAGTGAGCGGGGAATAATAAATTGAAATATTTCGATGTAATTGTCCAAAGGAAAATGCATATTGTGCATAAAGAAAAGCTTCTCTACGGTGTAATTTATGAGACTACAAAATAATCACACAAGCGAAATATGGGACCCCCCAGATTAGAGCACCTCAAAACCATCCTCTCCTTAATTTCTCCAGTGCTCTGATTGCACAGTTAGTTCTGCAAGGCCAGGTTTGTTTTCACAGTGATTAACGATTAGCAGCAGTACCAATTTTTTTTTTCAATCCCTTCTGCAGATCAAGGGAGGAAAAAAAAAAATGCAGCTTAGACAGAATTTCTGCCTGATGCCTCCTGCTTTCGGCAGGGCTGAATTCTCCAAACAGCAACGGAAGCTACAGGCGGTTGTAGCAAGAGTATGGCCACGAGAGGATTTGCTCCTTCTCATAGCTGACCCACCCACTCATCCTTTCAGAGCTGATGTTCCTTTTCTTTTAGTTCTATTAATTAACTCCACCCCAAATAGGACCTTGGATAATCTATTACCCATCTTCTGCGGCTGCCCCCGTTGAAATGAGATTTGCGTGTCATCGGGCACGCATTCCTGCGATTCAGAGCCCTCTCTAATTGCATTCTCGTGCATATTAACATGAATTAAAGCCTGGTTGCAGAGCTCGTGCCTCCCTATTTTGTTCCTGTAATGGTTTTTGTTCTGGCTGTTGCTGCTGAATAATCCTGGCTTTGGCAATCAAACTGAACCTGAAAGCGTTATTGGACTTCACAGCAAACGATTCCATTTTAGGCAGCAGATAAAGTTTCCAGTGGAACAGCATTGCCCTTGATGAGTTAACCTCCCTCTGCTCCAGTGCTTCCTGTTCTCTCATTGTCCTTTAAGCTTTATATTTAAGTTACTTCTAAGCGTTAAATAGGAAATTATGTACACTAAGAAGCACTGAAATTATAAATAACCTAATCCTAATAAATGTATAGAAATAAATAGGTAAGGAATACTGAAAAGGTACCATTAGAGTCTGTCCTTTTCAACCAACAGTGTAGAAGACATTATTATGCATTCTTATGCCAAGAAGTGAGACTGTATCATGCCCAGACATTATCTCATTAACATCCTGTTCATTCCCAAATCTAAATCCAGATTACAATTGTTTAATATTGTGTGTATATATAATTCGTGGGTTGTCCACCTTTTGGAGAAGTCAAGGGATCCAAGGCTACTGCAAATACATGAATTTCCATTCCCACAGAAGACTAGCATATTCCACCAGTCCCTTCTCTGAGTTCAAAAGCTGTCTTTGAAAAGGACAGTTCTTTGAATTAACCACTTTTTGAGGGAATGACTAAATTTGTACTGAACCCATACCACTTAAAGGTAACTAAAAATAAGTAGCATGATCTAAACCTTATTTCATTCACCTGTAGCAGGACAAGTACATTCGGAGCATACCATGTAAGATGCTGCTATAGCTGGAAAAGACAGCCTGCTCATCATCATTCCCTGAGAGAAATCACACCAAGCACTCTGGAAGGAGAGGATGACCACCCTGCCTCGAAGTTTCACTCCACCTGTGTTGCCCTCCAAGTGCCTGAGAAACCGGAGAGGTGCTGCACTTTGTTGACAGCTGAATGGAAGGCTGAGGTTACCCCCAACACGCCAGAATTCTTTTTATACATCTTCAGCTTACAAATCCTTTAAGGAATTATAAACAAGAGAGTCTCTGGTTACAAAAAAGGTGGCATTAGTCCTGGGAAAAACAGACTCTTCCCCAGGAGGCTGCTCAGTGGATCACATAACCAGCTTCCGAAGAGAGAGCTTGAAACACCAGCACCAGCACCAGCTTTTCACCTCGCCAAGAGCAGGGCTGCAGGGGAGAGCAGAGAGCAAGGGTGATTTATACAGCACCATAGTGGTGTAGCCACCTTGCTACTGGCACCTAAACTGGGCTGTTCAACGCTGCTGTGGGTCCCCCTGCACCTCCCATAACCCTGGATTTTAATGCAACTCCGGGAAAGTTTGCATTAGACTGCAAGTCTGGCTGATGAGGGGATTGATGGTAGGCTTCTGTAAGAAATGTGCCTTGTAACAGCACAGCACGTTGATGAAGTAACTAAAACAATATGAAACCACTGTAAAACAAGTTAAATGGATTAAGAACTGGCTAAGTTCAGGTCTCAAATATAATTATAACCAGAGAAATTTTCTTTGAGTGGGTGTGTGTTTGGAGGGATCCCACAGGGACCGGTTCTTGGCTCTACACTATTGTGTTTTATCAACAACTCAGGGAAAAAAAAAAAAAAAACCTTTAAATCATTTTCAAAACATTTTTTTTCAGATGAAAAAGGCTGGGAAAACAGTAAAAAGAAAGAATACAGGTCACTGATACAAACAATTAATTGGTAATCTAAAGGTAAGCAAGTACAAACATATTCAGTCACCGGATCAGAGAAAGAAGATCTTTGCCTGGTAGGTGCTGCAGAGGTTCTACACTGGAAAGCCATGACCAAAAAAGGCTTGCAAGTCATAGTGAGTAACTGTCCATGAACTGACCTAATCTGTATATGTATAAGAAGAGGAAATCCAGGGAGAAGAGGATTATGTTGTCTGAGTATCCCCCCTCTCCTGAAACTGCTGCCAACTCATTGTGCCCCGCTTGCGTCCACAAAGCAAGCAGGAGGTTGAAAAACTGGAGGCAATTCAAGAAAGAGACAGAAGAATGCACACAAGTTTGAGAAAGAGAATTTGCAGGGAGAGATTTAAGGAGCTTAGTCTATTTAACTAGTCAAAAGAAAGCTAAAGGGTGGCTGGACACTGATCCAAGAACCTCCAGGGAGAAATCCAATATCAGAAGTTGTCTCCAGTCTAGCCAAGAGGCATGTCCCATGTCACCAGGTCTGACTTCCCATACCAGGGGCACACCTTGGTCATGTCCTGCCACCGTAGGTGGGGAACACACTGACCTTTCTCTTAAAGAGAAGTCCAGATGCCTGATCCAACCAAGAGCTACACCACACTCTGACAGGTCCCCCATCTAGTCAAGCCAGGGACTGGGAGCCTGTTACGCACCAGATTTTGAGTGTGAATGTGGCCAAAGAATTTGGGTCCAGGATCCTCCAGCTCTGTTTTCATTCTGTGGTTTTTGTCTCTGTTCTGATCCTGGTGCCAAAGAAATGTTCCATTGTTTGAGAGATTTGAATCTGGTGGCATAGCCTGTCTCAGAACAAGCACTTTCAAAGCTCTCATCTAATCTCTGAAGAAAGAAGCTAAACCAAGAGACAAAGATAGCAGGCACGAGCAGGAATACTGCTGTGCCTTTTCCTCCCAAATGAAGAAAGGATTATGCGTTGACCAGTTTGAGGAAGAGAAAAATGGAAAGGTTGGAGAGCAGCAACACTTTGGAATGCTGTACTTGAGAAAGACATCAAAAATAACAGTTATTTACCTGGCCCATATTGCAGCAGCATTTATTTCCACTGTCCTACCTGCCCCTTTTGGAGACCTCTTACCCCATCACTTCAAAGGCCAGTAGCCAAACGTGACAGTTAAACAAAGGTCAGAAAGGGGTGGCTGACATCAGACTGACTCCATCTGGCTGCAGATACTGCCCTGAGTGCAGTCCCTCCCTTCTCATTTGTGTGGGTTTTCTTCTTCAGCTCTACTGGGACACGGCTGGAAGCACAAAGAGGGGAAAAATAACCGGTGAATACATAACAGGAACAATTTGTTCTTGGATTTAAAGCTGTCTATTGGAGAATACGTAAGCCAGTGTTTTGAGTGAAATATTTGACTAATGGAATAATTAAGGCCTGGAAGTGATATACAGGGATATGGGAAAGTTGGAAGGGGGTGTAACAGAGTGGGATTGAGGCAGTGTTTGAGGGAAGCCCACACCATTGAAGGTTGTTCTTCATGGGGGGACAAGCTGTGAAGAAGTACATGATGAAGAACAAGCTGGGTGCTTCAGCAGACTTTCAGAGTGTCTTTAACACGTTGTAAGGGTGGGTTAAAAGCAATGGTCCTGCATTTTGCAAGGAATCACAGAAAAGTTTTGACTTGCACAAGCTTTACACAACATTGCCAAAACTCAGGCCATTATACATAGGAATAATTGCATGAACTACTTAAATATGGAGACACCAGTGAAGTATTGTCCTGGTTTTTCTCAGCAAAGTGTTGCTTCATCTGCTTAAACCTTGTGTTCGCTGTAAAGATGACTTTCTCATGGCACTTCTAAAAGCTTATATGCAAGTGCAAGTGCAACATATAATTTGAGGTCCTTTTAGTTAATTGCCCACACAGCTGAATTCTCCATAACTGCTACATTCCAAAAAGGCAAAATGGGAGCTGTTTGTTTATTTTCTCTTCAGTGGGAACTAAGCTTTCTACTAATCAGTGACTGCAGCTGAACTGAATTCATCATCACAATAGTAAAACAAGAAGTGCATTCATTTACCAGCACGTCCAACTGTGCGTGCATTTCAGCCCCTTCGCAATGTGGTTGCTATGGCATTTGTGGGTGGTGGTGAGGACGACAGGAGATTCTCAACAGAAATGCCAAACCACGCTCTAATATATGTCATACTGACCTGCTATTAATTCAGTGGCTGCTCTTTTATCATTAAAAAAAAAAACCAGCTCAACTTTCACTTTGAAAATGGATGTGAAATTCAAACCGGCAGCGGCTGTAAGAGTGTAAATCACATGGCAGAAACTTTAAAGGTTGCTTTTTTCTGTTGCTGGGGCTTTCTGAAACTGTAGAAGGATTATGATGGAATGGGAATGAGCTGACAGTTGCACTAAAAGGTTGGGTTGTGCACGTGCCCATGGACTTAGTTCTACCAATTTCATCTTGCTGTAAAATGTAATGATTCTCAGGAACATAAATAGGAGGTTTTAATTTCCTGAAAGGTTTTTTTCTAGGTGGATGTGAAACCTGTAGCAGAGCTGGGTATTCCTTTGGTCCTATGCTCTTTACTTACAAAGAATTTGGAAGTTTGTTTTCCTTAACCTCAAGAAGAATCAAATAATGATAAATCTCTTTCCTGGTTCTTTTTCCTGGGTCTGCCCTTCTCATCTTTGTGCCGGGGTCTGGGGCTTCTTTTTCAGTTGCATGGAAGCTGTTCTCCATCCACGTGTCCTGCACATGCCTTTGTTTAGGCAGGGACAGACAACTGCTTTGTGTAACTGCTGCTATTGTTTCAATCATCTGTGTCTTTAACGAACACTACTGGCTACTTACAGTTATATTAACTCTTAATTTGTCTCTCAGTCTTGTGAACTAGAGCATAATTATATAGGAAGCAGAAGGGATTTGTGTTTTCTACTCCAGGTTAGCAACCCCATGATCATCCTGTCTGGACCATACCAGTGGTTGGTGGCTTCATGATCACAGGAAGGTGACACCCTTCCTGCGGGCACACATTTCTGAAACCACTCTGGAGGCTAGGTATCAACTGGCATTTAGAGCATGCTGGCACTGGACTCTTCCCAGGAGAGCAGCCCACCCTAAACGTGAGCTTCTCTGATGGTGGTGGCAGGCAACCATCCGAGATGTCGCGCGGCGAGAAAGGTGGCGATTAAGACTTTGCCTTCTGCTTGCATCGGCAAGTAAAATACTGCCAGAAATAACATCAGAAAAGGATGTGAAACCGCCTTGTAGGTGCCAAGGCTTGTCCTCTTGTCTTTCCCTGCATTGTTTTCTGCCCTGCAGATCCTGCCCAAGGTCACAGCCGGCGAGATGCCCGTTTCCGTCAGCCCCCGAGCGTAGACGGAGCCTGAGCAGTGAATACTGGGACTGCTCACGGGGGGCAGGCAGGATCTCTGCACAGACTCAGCCAGGCTTTCTCTTGTTCTGTAAAAGCATCTCAGCTCATCTGGCATTTTTCATTCAGGAGCATTAGCCTACAGTCCGATATAATTACCTACTACATGCTCTTAAATTTTTAATTAGTTACACGCACTCGAGAGCAAACAGTCTCTTTCCACCCCCCATACATACATATAACTCCTCTCAGCGTTAATGGGATTTACATGGGTTTATCAAATGATAATAAAAGCCTAAACGTCAGCTTCTGCTAACATTTATTGTGTAATTTCCTGCTCTCTCACCACACAGGGAGTGGAACTACACACTGTTAAGTGCAATGTCACGAGGAGAAACAAACCATTTAAGGTTAATGCTCAGCTTCACCCGTGTCATCGGTGGAAACCTGTTACGTACACAGCTCTTTCTGAAGTGTTGTCAAATCACACAGAATGAAGCAAAGCAAAGGGAAAGCTGATTTAAAAATCACAGCTGGGTCCTTTCTCCCCTGCGCAAGGGCACGTCTGTAGTTTGCAACAACTGGGCCAGCAGAAGTCTTTGTAGGAGTCTGCACATCGGTGGTTGCAGCAGCAGCAGCAGAACAGCAGGGTCCATGCAGCACCTTGCTCTTGCTCTGAGGGGAATATATGAAGAAGATACCATCAGCTGGGCAGATTTCATCTATCCCTGTGTGCCTCCAGGCTCCCGTCAGGCAGGCGTGAAACAACAAGTCCTTCAGTGCTACCTCGGCATTTCTTGTGGCTGGAAACGAGGTTTAATCCCAAAAGGTGGGACTCAGCTCTCCCAACTCCAGCTCCCTGCAGTGTAGGTGCCTTCAACTGCCTTCTCATCCCTGAGGTCTTTCCCCCAAACATGAAGGACTAAAACTAGCCTGCCTGAAGTGGTGACAGCAATTCCACTTGAACTCTCCATCAATGGCCCTGGCTTCTCCGTGATTTCTAGCTACAAAGCCGTGGCCTGTTTCTTCCCTGGAAGTGCTCTGGTCTGCAGTGATGAGAAGAAACCACTACAAATGGGCGTGCAGAAGGCTCATCTCACCCCTGCTCCAATCAGGCAGCCTTGGGATAGAAAGGGCTGCATTATAAACTGAATTATTGAGTCACAGCCATTGGCGTAGTTGTTCAAACCAAACCATTTTTAACTTTCTTCATGATGCCAGTAGTTTGTAATGCTTTGAGGGCTGAATTTTGCATTAAGAGCTTTCTTTATGTGAAGGCTTCTCATGCAACATGCAGAAACTCATCACCTGGATACATTTTATATGTAGTTTCACTGTATAGTCTCAATATTGTCCTTCCAGCCATTTCTTACGTGCCACAGCAGAGGTGACTTGTAAAGAGGAAGCTGAACGGGGAGTGTGGACACACGAGCAATTTTAGTCACCCCTGATACAAATTCTAGCCACATTCTTACCCAGCTCCCAGAGAAAATCAGATTAGCATTAGCAGTAACACCCCCCAGACCTGTTTATTGGAGAAAGAGAAAGAAAACCTCTGTAGAGTGTGACTGCTCCAGGCTGAACTTCTGTTGGACAGATGCTGCTCCCCTAGCACCCTGCAGCCAGGAGTGCCACACGTTTCTTGTGGCACTGTAACGTGGCTCGATGGAACAGCCATGCCATTTGCTGCCTTTTATCCAGCGACTGAAAGAAAGGAGGAGATGGGGTTGGTTTTTCTAAACTTCCAGACAGGAAAGCTTGCCCGTTGGAAGGAGAACGCCACGCAGGCTCGGCTGCAGGCGAGTGCAGCCAGAGGCATCCCACACACATACCAACACATGCACGGGGAGCCCTGCACAATATGCAAACACCCTGCAATCCCCAGTAAATATCTCGAAAATCAGTTATGCTCCAGGGGAAACAAGGGGCCTGCCCACACACAGAATTAAGACGTTAATTAGGGTTTAAATATTTCCGTGCAAGCTTTGGCACTGTTACTGCTTCAGTGAGTATAAAAGTAGCAAGAACTATACGGGAGAAGAATGTTTTTCAGCATGCTAGACAGAAATCATGCAGGTAACCTGTGCATGTTTTTTATTACAGATTAACATGGCATGATTTGGAACTGAGGGAAATACTTTTTTTTTTTAACAAAAGCATATCCATTTTGATCTAGCAATGACCTTTAAATATGTTCAGGTCCCTGCAGGGGACACGAAGCTACTTGTGGTCTTTTGTAAGAAAGGATGAAGGAAAAAAACCCACTTCATGGTCACGTAAAATCAAGGATCAGCCACGGGAAAATATGTTTTCACCCTCTTACGTATTTCACCAGACTTGATGACCTATTCATTTTGATACATTCCCCTGGATGACCTCAAGGTGGGATGGGTTTTGTTGGGTCTGCCAAGAAGACGTGTCACCTACAGTTAGAGAAGAACAGGGTATCGCTACTACAGCTGGCAGCAGACAGAAAAAATACTGCTTACCCATTCCTGTAGTCATTTTTAGACTTACCCATCTGGGATGGAAGCTATCATTTTGGGGGTCTGCCTCTTTTGAGTGCTGCCAGCAGATAGATAACAGAGTGCTGGGGGAAGCAAAGATGTCTAAGACACCTTGCTGAACTTTCTACTCTCTCTTTACTGTTAATATACAACTCCAGTGGGAAGAGATGGATGGCAAAAAAGAATATGGATTTATACTTTAGTCTCCACACCTTGAGCTTTTGGATTTTCCTTTCTCGAGAACTGAATTGAATTGAATTGAATTGAATTGAATTTCAGTTGGAAGGGACCTACAACAATCATCTAGTACAACAGGCTGACCACTTCAGGGTTGTCCAAAAGTTGAAGCATATATTAAGGGCAGTGTCCAAAGTTTTGTAACTGTTTGGGTTTTAATTTTTCTGTAGTCCAAGTTTGCATGTTGCCTCTCCTGGCACAGCAATTTCACTGCAGGTATTGAAGTTGTGCATTTCTCTTTTCAGGCCTCCTGGGACATAGTTATAAGCTAGGTGCTTCTGCTTCCAGAAACATGACTAGCTTGTCAAAATGGAAAGATCCTTGAATGCTAAATTTTAAGCAAGCATGACTGGTGGAAAGGTTTCCAGGCTGCAGTACTCCATGATCAGAATATGCACTTACCAAGCTAACAGTCTAGCAAATAATTTTACATCAGACCAAAGCTTTATGGAAACATGGATCAAGGATAGAGAGGAAAACCATCATCCCTTTGGTGCTTACTAATTGCTACCTGCACCACAGTTGTGACAGACGAATGTTTTACAGTTCGCTTCTCGCAACGGCTGACAAATGGTTTGGGTTTATGTGCAATTCTTTGTCTAGAGAAGCTGACCCCTATCAACGAGAATAAGCTCAATGTTCCCCCAGCGCAGCAGCAGCAAAGCACCTGGCTGCCATCAGTACACATTAAACTCACCTAAGTTCTCTTCCAGCTTTGCCACCCACTCATTTCTTCTGACCTTGAGTGTGACGTTTTATCTGCTGAGGTGCCACCCGGTGTGCCTGCAGATGGGAACCCTTTTTACCTTTCAGAAACCCCTATCAATTTAGCTAAACCTGGACCTCTAATGTGTTTTGATCTCTTCAGATGAAACATCACAGAAGTGCAGGTATTATTGAAACACAGGTAGAAGCTGTGGATGAAACAGTCTTTCTGGAAATGACTCTCATGCTCTCGCTTGCCTGTATGCCCAGTTTGTCCTCAGCACATCCTAGACACAAAGGTCTGAATGTGTTTTCTCTTTGAGACGTGAGGAGGTGGATCAGCAGTGAGAATATGCCTTCACTTTATTAGGAACCTGTGCTTCTATGCATCTCAAAGTAAGAGAAGTAAATAAATGGAAGGAAATCTCAAGGCTTTTTCCTCCCTCCTGGCTTCCAAAACTGATATGCATATCTGTGTGAATGCATCTTACAACTTTTAAATATATTTAAGAAAACTGTATAGTAACTGAGAACCCCAACGTGTTTAATCCAGACAACCTCCATAGTCCAGTTCCCAACCCAGCGCCTCACACGTCTTTACTGGTGGTTTTAGTAGCGCAGGGCTGGAGCGAAAAGCAAGGAATGACAACAGCTTAGTTGAGTATTGCTGTTGAGGACTCAGCATCTTAAAACCCTGTCCCAAAGGACTCTCTTTTATCAGGGAAACTACACTAAGTGCTAAATATATCTCCCACAGTGAGTGATCCCTGGCCCCCGTGCAAGGAAGTGCAAAGCTGTGATGTGCTTTGCCCCATGACTGGGAGTGTTCTACGTCAAGCTGGACAGGGCTTTGAGCAACCTGATCAAGTGAAAGAATCATAGAACAGTTTGGGTTGGAAGGGACCTTTAAAGGTCATCTAGTCCAACTCCCCTGCAATGCACAGGGACATCTGCAACTGCAGCAGGTTGCTAACAGCCTCCACTAACCTGCCCTGGAACAGTTCCAGGGATGGGACATCTATCACCTCTCTGGGCAACGTGTTCCAATGTTTCACCACTCTCATCATAAAAGATTTCTTCCTTATATCTAGTCTAAATTTACCCTCTTTTCGTTTGAAACCACTACATCTTGTCCTACAGCTACAGGCCCTCCTACAAAGTCTCTCCACATCTTTCTTACAGTCCTCCTTTAAGTATTGAAAGGTGGCAACAAGGTCTCCCTGGAGCCTTCTCTTCTCCAGGCTGAAAAACCACAACTCTCAGCCTTTCCCATAGGAGAGGTGCTCCAGCCCTGTGATCATTTTTCTGGCCTCCTCTGGACCTGATCCAACAGGTCCATGTCTTTCCTGTACTGAGGACTCTGGAGTTGGACACAGTGCTCCAGGTGGGGTCTCAACAGAGCGGAGCAGAGGGGCAGAATCACCTCCTTTGACCCTCTGGCCACACTTCTTTGATGTAGCCCAGGATATGGTTGGCTTTCTGTTGTCCCTGCCCATGGCAGGGGGGTTGGACTGGATGATCTTTACAGGTCCCTTCCAACTCAAACCGTTCTATGATATACATGGTTTTCAGAGCTAAACCCTCCCTAAAGCAGACTGCCACATCTACCTGGGGCTCTTGGGGCTCTTCCCTGTTGCCATAAGGCCTAATTAATTTTCTTTTTGAGGGCGTAAAGCGTGTTGGAGGACTGTGTAGGACAAAGGGACATAAACCTATAGAATTGGTTGTATGATCCCCGGGGTGTGGTCTATTAAGTGAACAAACCCAAACACTACAGCTAGCTTTTATTTCAGAGCAAAGTATTTGAGTGACTCCCAAAGCCAGGTGGGAGTGACCTAACCTGTCTGCATTGCAGGTGGCAGGGGAGGGGACACAAAAGTGAATGGGAAACTAAGTTATTTAAGAGGGTAGAAGCATCTTAAAGGGAGAGAGGGGAACTGGCTGCTGCCTCTAGGTACAGAACAGGATAAATGGGAAGGGAAAAAAAAGAATTGGTTAACCTAAGGCATAACCTGGGGGAAAAGGCAAACACAAATCATATCACAAACATGGTGACTAGAAAGGAGGTTTTTCACTCTTGAGTAGGTTACTACCTATTCTACTACACCTGGGAAGTTAACTCTTTTGTGGCTGAATTTGACCAGTTCAAGCTTAGGCTGATGCCATGAGGTGGTTGGTGCTAGCAGAGCACGGCACCGACGACTCGTCGGCTTCCCTCCCGTCCCGACCTTGCTCTTTGCAGGATGGTCCCAATCTATGTGTTGCCATACTTTTCTCAGGACAGGTCCCCAGGCCTGAGCATTTCCTTTCTCAGAAATAATGAATGTTAAATAGTAGCATTCATTTAAAAATAAATAATAAGAAAAAAAAACCCCAAAACCCAAACCGAGAAAACCCCCACCAAACCAAAAAAGGACTTGATCTTTTGGGCTGGGAGTATCATTTGCTCCCTCCTTAGTCTGTTCTTCCAAAATTCTGCTGAACAAGAGAGGAACAAGGATGAATCATTGCAAAGCTGCAAATATCTGTCCAGTTTAACAGTGGTAAAAGCCATTCTCCTATAGTAATCTCTTCCTCTGTGGGCTTACTTTGGTTTATTTTGGCTCATAAATGAAATTATCGACTATGTCTCTTGAAATTCAAGAGAAATACTTTAATTTAGAGCAAAAAGGCAACTAATGAAGGATCGTTGATCTACGTACCAAAAAATAAATATCACCAAGCCTGTATTTAAAGACATCAAATATTCCACAGGTGACTTTCCAGTAATTCTAATACTTGACACTACAGCTGCAGGGTAAGAAAGACGACAGAAGTCTAAGGGACTCTAAACCAGCCCTCATTTATTGTGGTCAGTAGGGTAGCATTTGTATTGTTTTTACTGAAGGGACACTGTTCAGCTGACTGGCTTAAAAATAACACCACTATCAGTGCTGAATTTGTTCTTTCTAATTTTTGTTTCTCATGGAGTACTGACTGAAGTGCTGCAGGGACTGGATCTATCCACATAAAAACTTGGGCTGGGAACTTTGCCCTAAGTTCCACTAGATGTGAATACAATTGTATGGAATTGTATGGAAACTTAACATTTCTAACTTCTCCACGTGCAGAACATCACTTTCAAAACAGTTCAGTGGCTAAATCTCTCAGGTGCCGCATTAAAGCAAGCCTCCTAAGATAGGAATTCTGTGCACAGAAGATTGGAAGTTAGCTTTTTCGTACCAGAGCGCGCTTAGAAAAAGTTCAATACTTGTTTTGAAGCTTTACAACTTGCAAAGAGAAATCCGATTGTAAGACTGAACACCTGCATTTGAGAACAAACCAGCAACAACTGTAAAATTAATAGCTCTTTTGATTTTAAAGGTTTCGTAAAAGAAGACTGCTAATTTATCCAGCAGTGCTTAAAAGACACTAGGATGCTGTACTGTATTACGGTGAAAAAAGTCAGCTGCAATTTGTCTTCAATAAAACAAAAACTTGGGGATTAATGAAAAAACCCCCAAGGGTCGGTCTCTAAGTGGAACCCTGCATGGCTTGGCATACTGAAAATGGAACCAGAAGCCAGGTTCTCTGATTTTCAGCAGATGGTACCTCTTTGCCTATCTATAAATTTTGGAAATCTTTAGAAATCTCTTTGGTGTATAATTGGCCATCCTGAAACATGCTAAATTCAGAACTCCTCTAAAACAGAGTGTTGTTTTCACGTAGCAGAGTGTTTTCATTTTGCAGAGTGTTGTTTTCATTTAGCAGAGTGCTGTTTTCATTTAAAGCTCGTAACACTACAGTGAATTCCTACTTTTGCAGCAGTTACATGTACTTTTTCTATGCACCATACACCTTCCACCCTCCTGGTAGCCTGCTACAACAATGTGCACGTGCAGGTAAGAACATGATGGTGATGCACATGTGATATTAGAACCGTGTATTATAGCTGTTGGCATCATCTGGTCCTTAACAAAACCAATTGCTTTTCAGTGTACCAGAAAGCTGCTAATTATTCTGGAGTTCTCACTTTGGAAACATGATAAAGATTAACAGAGACTGACACTCTTTACAGGACACAGATAACTGTATAAAACGAAAGCTTGCAAGTGTTTCTTGCTCTGGGGAGGGCTCTGCAGCTGCTTCTGAGTTTCTGAGCCAGTCACTGGAATACCTTGATGTCCTCAAGGATGTTTTCTTTTTCCTTACTAACTCATAACAACGACCAAATCTAGAAATACTCCCAAAATATCCTACGTTTCCCAGAGTGTTTACACATGATTTCAATGTGAACTGAAGGAGAAGAATATCCTCTGCAGATATTCCATTTTTCCTCGACACCTGGTTAGAAGCGATGGGCTTTATTTCTATTCTTGACAGCAACATCTGTGAGGTTCTGCTTTCAGACAAATCACAGAGCACACCTTACAACAGAGGGAACCAATATGTACTTCTACAGACAAGAATGGCCCTTTTAAGTATGAAATCCCTCAAATGTCTTAACGGTCTTTATTACATATGTAAGACAAATTTATGACTTGTTTTTATTACGTTTTGGTTGAATTGACCTGATTTAAATAACAGTGAAAGACAACATTGGGATAACTACCAAGAGTTTGAAAAATCCCTGTACTTGTTGCACCTGCTTGGTAAATAAACAGAGCAGCTCAGACTGTAACTAGCTTAACATAAACAGATTTAAAACCACCAGTCTGACGCAGGAGCTGATCTAGCAACACCAAAACAAAACAGTAAGGCAATCTCTGCTTCTCCGTTATGCACAGCTCCAGTCCTGCACTGAGACTGTAGGAGGGTTTTCCTAAGATACAGATCATAGAGTTGGGAAAACAACTGCATGAAGAAAGAGAAAACACTTTGTCTTCAACGTTCAGGCAGCTTCAACTTCTCTGGACCTCTGCTGAATGTAACTCCCAGTATCTCCCCAGAGCTCTCAAATGACTATGTCTGTTTTACAGGCTAGAACTGGAGGCATCAAAACACTAAATGACATTAAACCCCACGTGAAGCAGAAAAAAAAAGCCCTAACACTGCACTGCTGCTTCTAACTCGTAAATTCTTTGACAGTTAAATATCCTGTATATGTTTTATGCTGATAAGTAATACTCTTGCAAAGCTAGTATTGTGATGTGCAAAAAAAAATGTTTCTGAATAAATAATAAATAATCCACAACTGATTTATGAGGCTCTTTCCCTTCCTGCATACTGAGCAGCCAGATAACTTGCTAGAGAGGCAGAAATCCATTAGAAAAAACGTATTTGACTCTTTTAGAAAGAGATATGCATGATTTGGTACAGTCCTTTCTTGAAGCAGCCTCTATTCAATGCAATAATTCTATTATAAAGCCAAATAATCATACTTTTAAAACTGGTCCAATAAAAATTAAAACCATTCTATATAATGAAGCTATTCTATATAATTAAAGCTATTACATATTTATCCTTTTTTTTTGGGGGGGGGGGGGCGAGGGGGGGAGGTGTAGAGTAGCATTTTAAAGACCAAATTCTGCTTAAAGGTGTGTTATAGGTCATTCAGCTGCTGTCAATCCCCCTTCCTACAGCCAACAGTGACTTTGATGCAAGAACATCAGATTGCCACAAAGGCCAGAAATCTTTGTGCCAACCGAAACGCATCTGGCTGCAATCTTTCTGTTACAGTAATTGCTTTCAGAATAAAGGAATCCAAGAGAAATATTTGTTTTCAGTGCTTGCTATATCAAACTGAAATGGCAGACAACATGAGGATATAAGGCTACAATCATTGAGGAATGCGGTCTGTTCTTCAGAGGTTACTGTAGAGTATGAGCTCACTCCTACGTGTGCCTCAGTCAACTCACTGAGTCCTCCGAAGCAAAACACACTGATTTAAGTCAAACCACAGGTCTTTCTTACGTTTTGGGTGGTTGTTGGGGTTTTTTTTTTTGTGAGTGCAATCTTCTTCTCCCAAAGTAAATAAACTCAAGCGTGGTATTGAAGCAGTCAGCTGCAAAGGCACTTCACAGAGCACCTCCGAAAGGCACGGAGTTGTGACTGTGCTGAGCAAACTGCAGGCAGAACGGGATGGGGAACAGGGTATTTCCGAGTTCAACAGTCTTGCAAAGAAAGGATTTCCCAGTGCATCACTCTCTTCTAAACATATCTGCTATGATAATTAGCTCCATATTTTATCCATTGCAGAGGCTCTTTTCAAACCCCTTGTGCAAGAGCAGTACCCTTTCTCTGCAGAATCCTCAATGAGAAGAAATGATCAATTTTTAATTAGGCAACCGAAGAGCAAGGACCTGAAGTCAAGAAAATGACAATCCTCTTTTATTCCATGTTTACTTCTGCTTTCAGATCAGCACAGGATGAACAAATTAGAGGAATGGCAGAAGTCTTTTACCTCCTGCCTGACTTAAATTTATGAGGTCACTCATGCAGTGGTTCCCAAGTAGTGACTTCACGTAGAGAGCAGGGACTCTCTACGCAGCCATCACCAAATGAATTCACACAGGTCAGCAGTATCCTGCCTACAACTTAAAGGAACTCTTTCTAACAAGAGGAAAATGTAATGCAAGGGAGTTGCCTCTGAAACAGGATAGAGGATGGGAAGTAAGTGCTCAGACATGTCCTCTTCACCATGCCCCACAGTGCAACACAGCTATCAAAGCCAATGGCACCTGGTCCAGTGGAGCAATTAGAGCCCTTATTCCCTGCTCTTTTGTTAGACAGGAGGGAAAGAGTAAATTTCCAGGGCCACGACTCTAGGGAAAATAAGGAGAACCCTGTAACTCAGAGGAAAGGCATATGGAACAAGTACTAGTCCTGTATCCCACTCCTAAAATCCAGATCAAAACGATATCAAAGTCTTCAAGATTCTGGGACAGATCCAAAGATGACTGGTCATGTTGTCTCATCAGAACTCCTTAGACATAAAAATTAGGTTGATAGAAAATCTGGAGATTCTACAGTTGAATAAACAGAGACTGGGAAATAAAGAAAACATTGGAAGAATCAGTATTCACATACATTCAAAATCATTCACTGAATGTAAGACTCATCAGCAATTACCATTAACGACCCCAGAAAATAGCCTCCCTACTTGCATTTGGTTCTGTGTTTGAAAATAAATCTACAGAAAAATATTCTCTGATGTCGAAATGCTATTTTAAGTGTCTGAAAGGATTGCAGAAATCTTTTTTTTTTTTTGCCATTTGCTCAGAAGTTGACAAAAAATGTGACAGAAAAAAAAAAGACAAGCTTTCCCAAATGTGGTCATTGCAACCTTTTAGACAGGAGGGGTTCAGAATGTTGGTTAATCTTATCATAAATGCAGAAGGCTTAACGCAGTCTTAAAAGAAAGTAAAATAACCAAGTTAAAATATTCCTCACCAAGCATCCCTGCCCTCCTTGCTAGCTGGACTGGTGTCCCACGGGCCCAGTGGAGATCAGGGGGATTAGATCCATACATCCACATCTGACTGCTATAAGTGTGTTGAAATTTGCATTAAGTACAAGCACTCCTTTGATCAAAACATCGCATACATTTTACACATCAGGGGGCTCTACAGAAAAAGTGAAGCTTACCAAAGCAGCTGAAGAGATTTTGGGAGGGATTTGACAGAGAACAGAGTGCTGCTGCTGCTGCCACAGTTCCTGCAAAGAGCTGACTTGATCTGATTAATGACAAAGAACCAGAATCGTGTACGGACAAAATAAATTAAAAAAAGAGTTTTGTCAATACCAGTTTGACTAAGTGAAAATATAAGGATCGTGGGTTGGCTCAGAACTGGAAGAGACAAAAGGCTGGGTCTTTACTGGGAAAGCCACCAACACGGTGGCTCCAAGGCTGGCTGGCCCACAGGGCAGCCCTGCTGAGAACTCGCACCGCTCAACACCCTCCTTCCCTCTCGAGCCTCGCTGGGAAAGGTGTGCGACGCAGCTAAGGCATCAAAAGGGTAGAAAACTGCAGAAGAGATGTCAAAGAATTCAAGCATTTCTAAATGTCCATGAGAGCTGCATCCATTTAGGCTGTTTGGTCTCAAAAGAGTGAAGGTTTAAAAGATACGGTTTGATTTGGCTCAGCTACAAGTTTGTCTGAGGTTTGGTTGGGGGAAGAAAAGAATCTCTGATGGGAAGAGCAGCCCTTTAGGGCACATCATGAATTTTCCTTTTAATTTCCACCTCCTTACTTGGAACCAGTCTAACTAAGGCAATGCGGGACCTTTCTTTTCTTTCTACAAATCAAACCTACCAGGCAGGACAAAGACATTGTTTGATTTTCTAGAAAGATAACTAACCTTCTGGATGCCGTGCTTCCACCTCGTCACCGTGCCGAAAGGCTGGGGAAGACGTTACCCTAAGGGCAGCGCCGCTGCAAACACAGCTCATGAGATGCAGCAGCGGTACGGGGAGGGTTCCCCTGCTGCCATCCTTGGTTTTTAGCTGGTTAGATTCAGAGAAAAAAAAAAAAGATGTCTTGTTTTTGTTTTGTTTTGTTTCCCACTGGGAAATCTAGGAGGTTATTACCCTGATTCTAATTAACACATTAACATTTGCTTTGGAGGTCTTCGTTAATAACAGCAACTCATCAAGTGGGTCCCCCAGCTGCTAATTAGTTTTTTCCACACCAGATTTTCTACCTGAAATTTCCTTCCCGATCCTGTGCAATTTTGCCGATTTGCCTCGGAGCTTCTCCTAAGAATTTCTTTGTGGTTTGTTTTGGCTTTTTTTTTAAAGAAATCAGAAAACCCTCCACTCGTGTCTTTCACTCGGCTCCTGCTCTACGTGCTGCCCAGAAATGATAACATAATGGTTTGCCTTTTTTTTTTAAACACAGAGAGATGCAGAGATCTGGGCATGAACATTATTAACTTTTGGTGCCTTTGATAGCTCAGTTCTCTGAACCACGAAGACTTCTTCATCTGAGGCTGATATAGGTTGAAAAAAAAAGAGAATATTTTCCTCTCACAATGAAGAAGGTGACTGCGTATGCCGTGAAATATTTAACATCTTGCCATTTTCTCCTTTGGTTTGTCCACATCCCTCCGCATTTCCGTGCCACAGCTTGAGCCAGCCCTGCAGTTCAGAGCTACCTGTCTCTCCTCAGCCTGCCTCCTCTGCTTGCTTTAATGAATATTTACCATCCTGCAGAAAAGCTGGAGATGCCTGACTGCAGCTGTGCTGCCGAACACCGGAAAGAACTCGCTCTCTTTAGAGCCATTACCTCAGCTCCATCACTTAATAAACAGAAAGACAATCCATGCCACGCTGTAGTGAAGTTTCCTACCTTTTTGTTTATTCCAGAGCAGCACGGGTTTAATAACCACTGTAAATTCAGTGAGACAACGGCACGGACTGGACAAATATTACTATTAGCATTAAACCGAATGTCTTACCTCAATATTAATCACTCCATAATAAATGATAGGGGAAAATCCTTTTTCCACTTACCACAATCTCTGCATAGACAGAGAAGGCAAGGGAATTATTTTATTTCTCTGCTCAAGTTCCCAAGTACCAAAAGAAAACAAGAATCTTAGAAGAGAAAGGTGCAAGCCACATATTATAAAAGCTTAGCTATGTAAAGATCTAGACTAATTACCCAGGCTCTCCCATAGTCAGCTGGGAAAAATAGAGGTAATCAGAGAGCAATTCATTGTATTCTTAGTAAGCAGGATGAATAAGCTTCTGGATATGCCTTTCTCGTCGGCAATTAGTTTGGACAAGACCATCAAGTTGGAGGGGAAAAATAAGAGGCAGAGATTTGCATCTGGATGCTTTATAGTCCATACAGAAGCCGTGACAATCATCCTCCTTATGTCTCATGAGTGTTTTCCTTGTTTTCTTCTGAAACTAACATTTTGGATAATCACGTCACTTTTCATTGGGCATCAACAGAGCTCCCCTCTCCCAGCTGACAGCTTGAAGCACCAGCTTTTATGGAACTTCCTCTGCATTTGACTAGAAATTATGTCCTATAAGACGAGAAAGATTTCCCAGCAAGTGTTTCATCAAAATCAGTGTGTTGCTGAAGGCTTCTGTTTCTACAAGCATTTTGCTAATGAGAGAAAGCAACAAGAATCCAACCAAAAAACACTTCTCACCAGGACCTGAAACAGAGACTTTTCAGGAATTGCTGCAAACCAGCAACTTGAGACAGCCTTTTGGGGTTGCCTTCAGCCCATTAAAGCCAACGGTAAAGCTCCCAAGGACTTCAGACAACATGTTGCTTTTCCACGTGAAAAAAGTGGAACTCTTTAAAAGACTGAGCACAAACACAAGAATCAGATTCAGAGGTCTACCACTGCTCCAGCTCTACTCTGTCTCCTTTGTAAATCACCCACATATCTCTTAACTGCTTTTCCACCTGTAAAATGGAGAGAATTGGTACATTGGCGTTGCCAGGAGCACCCACAGAGAATAAAGTTAGAAAACCACAGGAATAATAATTATTTATTCAAGCACGGACATTTGAAAAGATACCTAAATGAAGACTGTTTATGAAATCTGTAGACAAACCCAGCAGGATACACTACATATGACAGAAGGTAGGTATTGCTGCTGTGTGTAGGATATAACCCTGGGGAGGAGCTCTTCGGCCTGTTCATCCAGGGAGTAACGTGTGAATTTGGCAACTCAAGCACCGTCTCAGCTTTCCAGTGTAAAGAAACCAGGGATAACGATCTTCTTCGCAAGTCTGCTCAGGGGCTAGAGCACTTTGGCACCTTTGGATGAAGGCTGAGGCAAGGGAGAAACGATTAATAACTGGGATCAAATGCACAGAAGCGTCACTTAGTGCAATTCCCTGCTATTGCTAAGAGCCGTGTCATAAAAATTTACGAAGCTCCATTTTCCTTTCATTTCCTCTTTCCAGTATTTATGACACTCTTTCCCTGTATATTAACCAGAAAACACAGTCCTGTTTTACTCGTGCATTCCCTTCTGGTTTTACTATCCCAGTCCGCAGGACCTATTTCTCCAGTGTGTTCTTGTGAACATTCTTTTCATTGACATCTCCCAACTTTCTGTCATCAGTAATTTTAATTAGCACATTTCTGCCTTTTCTGGCAAGAGAATCAATAATGACCAATAACTGTAAAATAACTGAATCCTTCCTTCCTTCCTTCCTTCCTTCCTTCCTTCCTTCCTTCCTTCCTTCCTTCCTTCCTTCCTTCCCTTCCCAAGCACATCCTGTTTAGTCTCCAGCCAGCTGGTTAAAGGACTCTCTCCTCTACTGGCCAAGCATTTCTAGAACAGACAGACAGGAATCCTGCTTCTAGGACTATGTTTGTACGGTGCTCAGTGCATTTACATCATGTTCAGAGCTTAGCTGTCAGAGCTTAGCTGATGGACTGGCTCCTGTAGGGGCTTGGGACAGTTTAGGTGGGATTCCCCTGAAAAATTGTATTTACAATCTAGGTGCCAGCTTGTTTAGAGAATCACAAAATGATAGGGGTTGCAAGGGACCTCTGGAGATCACCGAGTCCAGCTGTCCTGCAAAGCAGCTTTGCCTAGAGCGCGTTGCACAGGAACATGTCTGGGTGGGTTTTGAATGTCTCCAGAGAAGGAAAATTCACAGCTTCCCCGGGCAGCCTGTTGAGCATCTCTCCCTTGAGTTTCCTTCTGTTATAGTGCCTGGAAAACTAATAAATATAGGAAGTTTAAGACTGTGACTTGTCTTATCCTAAATGACCAGAGTTTGATCAGATGAATCGCATCCCAAAAGCTGTTGGCTGGTTCTCCATCAGCTCCGAGGGAAGCCCAGCCAGCTCAGCTACAGGAACGCTCACACCAAAGCGAAGCGCATCCTACCTCCAGCTCCCTTCCCAGGCACTGCCCACTTCCAGAGAGAGGTGTTCAAGACCTGCTCAACAGTTGGACCTGATGACCTGGAGAGTTCTTTTCCAACCTGAATGATTCTCTCATTCCACTCTCAAGCTCAGGCTGCCTGGGGCACGCAGCAGAGCAAAGCCAGTTCAGGTGCCACTGGAGGTAAGCAACGGATTCATCAGGACTTGATTTCAGATTTCGGTTGTTACATCTGCTCAGGGAATGACAAGGATGCAAACACTCGTCATGTGTAAGTAAATACACGAGTATTTCCTTGAAAGAGAATATTCCAGCCTCAAAACAAGGGAACAATTGTGCCAACCGGTGCCGCCGTGGAAATGCAGCGAGGCCAGAGGTCCCCGAAGGGGCCACAGAGAGAGTTTGTCCGAGGCCTTTTCGCGGCTGGGGGGCCGGGCACAGCCCAGCGGGGAGACACCGCGGACAAGGGGTTCACCCCCTCCCTTCCCGGGCAAAGCGCCGCTTTCCACCGGCCCGCCGCGATCCGCGCTGCCTCGAGGAGGGAGAGAGGGAGGGAAGAGCCCTTGAGGCCGGCGCAGGGACTGGATGAGCTCAGCCGCCATCGCCGCCTCTGAGGGGACTCGAGGCGCCGGCGGAGAGCAGCGGCCCCGCCACCTGAGGCCCGCACGCCGCGCCTGCGCAGCCGGGGAGGGCAGGGGAGGGCAGGGCAGGGGAAGGGAGGGGCGGCTCCCCCCGCCCCGGTTTGAGGGGCGGCAGCCTGACCCCCCCCCCCCCCTCCCGCTCCATCCCCCGCAGCCATGTTAGTGTGGGGAGCGAAGCGGGCGGGGAGGGAAGAAGGGAGGGAGAGGGCAGCCGCGCATCCCATGGTGCAGCGCGCCGGGAGGGCGGGGGAGCGGCCTGGAGTGGCCGGGGCGGGCAGGCGGGCAGGCAGCAGCTGCCCGCAGCGACCCACCTAGAGCGGGGCGGCAGCCGGGCGGCCTCGGCAGAACGGCGCTGGCGAGACAACTCCGCTGCTGCTGCTGCCGCTTCTCCCCTCGGCCCAGCTCGCCGCGGCCCCTCTGCCCGCCGGTCGGGGCCGGCCGGGGGCGGCTGCAGGCAGCGCGGTGAGTGCTGGCGGCGGGGGCTGCCCGAGGAGGGGAGGGGGGGACGGGAGGAGCGAGGGGGGACGGGCGGAGCGAGGCGCCGCGGCCCCAACTTACATAACGGGGAGAAAGGGGGGGGAGAGGCATGGGGGGAGTGGGTGTCAGAGCGGCATCTCCTTCCGTGCCCCTCCGGCTCGGCTCGGGGTGCGACGGCGGCCCCGGCTCCTCCGGGGACCGCCGGGTTCTGCTGTATGCCCGGGAGGGCCGCTTTGCGCGGCGGGGACGGGGCACGTCTCCCCTCTCCAGCCCCGCGGGGCTCGCCTCGCTGCGCGGCCGCCCGTGCGCACCCGAACCGCCCGCCCTGGCTGCCCGCGGCCGGGGAGCGAGCGAAGGGCTCCGGCCGGCCGAGGTGGAAGGTGCGTGCGGGAGCGGGGCGGGGGGCCGGGGGCCCAGGCAGAGCCCCTTCTCTCCCCGGCGGCGCCTGCGAGGGAGCCTCGTTGGGCGGTGTTGGCGGGGCCGGGAGGGGGGGACGCGACGAGCGGGATGGGAAAGGGAATGGGAGAAGAGGAGGCTGCGGGGAGAGGTGACCGGGTGCACCGCCTGCCCCTTCCCCGAGCCGAAACCACCCGCCCCTTCTGCCCCGCAGGCTCGGCCCGCAGCCGGCCCTCGCTGCTCCCCCCGGGCCCGGGGCGGCCGCTCCGGTCCCACCGGATGTGGCGGGAGGCGGCTCGGGGCTGGCGCTGCCGGGGCCGCGGCTCGGCTCGGTGGAGCGGAGCGGGACGGTCCGCAAAGTAAACAAAGGGAAAGGGAAGGGAGGAGGAGGAGGAGGAGGAGGGTGTCCTGCCGGTGCCGGGCTTTGCCCCTTCCTCTCTCCAGCCGTGCCGGTAAATCTCTGCTTGCTTCGTGGAGCCTGGGTGGGAGCGCAGGGGAAGTGGTTGAGGTTTCGTCTTTCTGTGCCTGTTGAGGTTTTTTGGGGGGGGGGGAGTTGATTTTGGTTTTGGGGGGTTTTGGTTTTTTTATTCGGTTAGTTTTTTCTGTTACTGCGCCTGCTGGAGTGTGGGATCGATGTGAAGAGGAGCGGGGGCACTCTTGGCTCACATGCACCCCTTAACCCGGGGGTAGCCTCCGAAACCTGGAGCGAGACGTGGGGAGCAAGCAGCATGGCCCTTGACCCACCCGGCTGGTACCAGCCAAGTTGGGTGAGGTAGAGGAGCCTTTGCACTTCTTGAAGTAGTTTGATACTGGTTTTGGTGGTTTTTTGATGGGGTTTTTTTGTTTTTGTTGTAAATCCGGGTTTGGAGTATAGTGGGAATTGTGCTTCTGCAGCTGTAACAGAGTATCTCCCTCCTCAAATCCCTATGCTGTATATTGCCAACTTTCACATCCATCCTCTTTCCCAACCTCCTTTAGTCGGATGATGCTGGTTTGGAACAAGAGGTAGGCTTTGATCCCCCCTTCTCCCCCCAGGCTGTCCCAGCTGAAGAACTGTTCTCTGCAGTTCCTGTGGTAGTTGACTTGCAGGCAGTCTTCAAGTGCTCGGAAAGCAGAGTGCATCCTGTAGGCCCTTGGAGCAGCGGCAGCCCGCAGCTCGGTTCTTGGCAGTTTGACTGGGATAATAGCAGTGCTGTAGTAAATGTGTTGAACAAAAAGCTCGCTTGAAAGGAGAAACGTTTGAGGATTCATATTGAAGTATTTAATGTGAATGTTAGCTTAAAAGTGAAGTGATATTGTGGTGTTCCTTAAATTCAGGCTCTTTTGGCCTTTGGTTGTTCAATATCTTTCCCCCAGCCGCCTTGTGTTAACTGGAAAAGTCCCACATTCCTCGAAGCTAATCTGCCTTTATCATCCCTGATTCTGTTAAACCTGAGCATGACTGGATTGGGGCCAGAACATATCAAAAGTGACATGGTTATTCGGAACAGCTTGTTTTCTTAGTGCTGTTGTCCATGTCCAAAATTCCCCCGCTTCCTTTCTCCACCCGGCTCCTTTTTCGTTACCTCTGAAATCAGGCTGTTACCCTACCTCCTGTCTTTGCCCAAACACCTCTGCCCCTACGGTGTGATTTGCAGAGGGGAGCCACGGGCTTTGGATTTCTTCCAGCGAGGTTTGTGGCTGAGATTCTGTAAAGGATGCTCACGTGTACCTTTGAGACGAGCCCACGCGGGACGTTTGGTGGATGTGAAACCTGGGGTACAGGGAACAAAAGAAAGAAACCCCCGAGAGGGAGGACACGCTACTTGCTGTGAAACATTTTCTCTCACAAGGTGGTAAACTCTACAGGTTGTCCAAGTAGAGAAAAACGGGTCTGAAATGAATTTGTGCCATTGTGTCTTAAGTCCAGTTTTTGTGGAAGGTGGCTTGGACTGATGTTTGTGTTGGGTGACCTTTTATTTTGCAAGGAGGTTAGAGAGGGTGGCTCTGGAAGCAAGAAGTTACTTCTTGCCATTTGTAGAAGTAGCAATATATGGTCTTTCATGTGTTACAGTGTTCCCAGTAACAACACAGGCTATTCCTTTTATATCCCTTGGGATTTTCCAGTCCTTTCCAATATGACAGAGCTTTTTGTCTTCTCAAAATACAGTTCTGAAGCACATTGTGCTGCTGGTTGTTAACCGTACATGTGTGTATTTGCTTGCAGGTTTTTGACAGCTGCCTGTGCTGGTGTTTAAACAATGGTCGTGCAGAATATGGGTAACTGAGTAGGTTGTAATTTTGCTGTAAAAATCTGTATATTCAAATCCTGTGCTTTTTTAGTCTTGCATAATATTTTTGTCTTAAACACAGCTTTTCATTTGATGTAGATGATTGCATAAAGTGCTTCTGTGTTCTCAAGAATGTCAAGCAATTGGTAGAAGGTATTTAAAAGGACCACTCATGCTGGAGTTCATGCTGTAGATCTTTTCTCTGGTGTTAAAGCTATCACTCTGGGGTGCTAGCAGTGAAAACGTGGGTTTTATTGACTTCTTTGGAGCCCTCCTTTCAGAAAGCTGTCAGTGAGAACTCAAGTGTGTGTCTGACGTTCAGCTCTGTCAGATGTGGTTCCCAGGCTAAATCTGGTTTTCCTCTCATCTCATGTTAGCGTAATTCTGAAGTTTTGAGTAACGTGGAAGCATGCACATACTGACTTAATTTCTTGAAAAGGTTTTAATTAGAGGTCAGATAAAAAAGCTGCAACAAACAAATCCTTCTTGGGTCCCTTTGAGCTCTGGCATGGGATGGCAGTGGAAATAATTCAGGAGCACTCTAAAACTCTTTAATTTTGAACGTACGTACTTGGCATCTGAACTACAGTGACTCTTGTCTTCCCAAGTGGTAACTTCTGTGCCTGGTAGGAAGATGTGAACTTGAAAGAATGGAAACTTAAATGGAAACCCAGATAGGTATCTGGTTTAAGTTAGTCTTTTTCGGTGTAGGAGAGGAAGAGCTTGTGTGGAGATGATCGAGTAGGTGTTTCTAAGAGCTGTCGTGTCCTGCTCTCCGTATTCAGGCAGGAGTTGATGGTTCATCAGATAACCTGTTGAAGAAAGTGGCTATTTAGGGACTGAACAACTTGAAAACCTGCAGGTTTTGTGTGGTAGGTTTAAATTCTTATGTTCCCTATCCAATTCTTTCCTAAATTTCTATTCTTTCTGCCACGTCGAGTTTCCTAAGGCAGGAGTGCGTTGCTTGCCTGACGCAGGGATGCAAGCCTTGTAACTGGTGAGGCTTTTGAGTGTTCGGTCTGATTACAAAAGGACCCAAGCACGCAAAACAGAACATCAAACAGCCAGAAGCACAGCAAAACCTTCAGATGGCTTGGTGTGTTTTTCTCTCTGTATTAAAGCAGAGGGAAGACAGACAGTTGTGATGACCGGTGTGTGTTGTGCTGAAGGGTGCGTTCTCAACTGCTAACATTTGCAAGGGGAGGTTTTGAAAGCTGCTGCAGAGGGTTCTGTTGTCAGAGGGAGGTACAGGGGGTCACCTATATGGGAGGAACAATTTCAGAGATGCCAGGAGAACTCAGAAACCAAGTGCTTTCTGGTTCTAACAACGCTGCCAATCTGGAGATGCACGAGCACTGGTGGTGCCAGGGGTTCATAGATGAAGAAGAAATTGGAGAGTGGCTTCTGGGATCTGATTTACAAAGTTGGAATGCAATTTCTGTCAAGTAAAAATCGGAGTGGAAGAGGTAAAGGATAAAAGATGAAGGTAGAAGGCTTTGTTAGAGGACATCCGAATTTTCCTTGGATCTGGAGCAGTCAACAGCTGAACTGGTAAAACTCTCAACTCTTCTGTGTGGGATTTCCTTTGTCCCCTATGACTTCAAGACTTTCTTCCTCTACTTCTCTGCGTTGCACCTTTTTAAATCATGTTCAGGGCATATAGGAAAACTTTAAGTAGTTTTTGTTAGCTTCCTATTGCACTGATTTTTTTTTTTTTTATTATTACTGGTTTTTGATTATTTTTTTCTGGGAAGGGGAGCTGACAAGCACTCAGCTCGGTTTCACTTTGCTGCAGGGTTCCAATTTCATAGTGTGTAATATAGGTCAGTTTAGACCTTAATCCTTAAGATTAATCTTGACCCTTTCCCTGCCCATGGAACTGTAATTTAATTCATTTTAAGACCCTGGACTAATTTCCTTCCTTTTGACCAAAAGCGTGTAAGTAAAACGTGTGCATCAGTTGTCCTGGAGACAGCAGTGAGAGATTACATCTTCTTTGCCACTTCTGTCGTTCTCAGTTATGTTGCTGAATAATAAATTTAGAAGCATTTAGACAGTGTCTGTGTCAAGAGTCCTTCAGTGCAGCACTTCTGCAGAGGCAGTGATGGAGCCAAAGCTGTTCTCGCTGTTCGGGACGGTAAGAAAGAGGTCAGAGGGCTCTCCTGCCTGCGAACTGCTCCTGCTTCCTGCTGCCATGCTTGGGGTTTCTCATTGTTTACCCACCCCTGAAAATGCAATTCCTGCTTTTGTTTTATTTCATTTTGGGGGAGGGGAGAGGGAGCAGACCATCTGAGACTGTAAAGTCCCTTTGGAAGGCAGAGGTGATTTTTCCTCTGGTCCCATTGAAGTTCCTGGGAAGAGTTTGAAGCAGCAGCTGATTTATTTTTTTAATATGGGAAGGAGGAGCTGCTGCTCTTTCCTGTTTTCTTGCTGCTAGGGTAGCAAATAATTCGGTTGCGAGGGGTTAGCTGGAGTCTTGTTTAGCAGAAGCTCAGAATGAGCTGAGTGATCTGTTTTGTAGATCTGAACACACCTCTTTAACCAGGTACCTACTTTATTTTTTTCCACCAGGCCTTTCTTAACACTGCAGGGAGTGTTTACTGACCTAGTCTGGGATGTACAGTAGCCAGTAAGGTCTTCTATCCATCAACACTTGATTAATTTCTTAGCATTGCCTTCAAGATCACTGCTACTTGCAGGTGCTAGTAAGAGACTTCCAAACCCCAGTGGTGCAGGTTTAGCTCAGTCAGTACCTGCTTCATCCTCTCTGCCGTAGGTTTTCCGCTCGGTGTGAACGCAGAGGGGTTTGTCCTCAGTCCTGTAGCATCATCTTTGCAAGAGGATTTCCTCTTACTGATTTTAGGCAGCCCTGTAATTTATTTTTTTGCTAGGAAATGTGGTGTGAAAGCACACAATGGGTTGCTCTTTTCTCATTTTCACATAGGAATCTATTCCTGGTCTCTCTTTGGGACTAGGCAGTTGTGATCTTTCTGTCCTGTGAGGCAGAAGTTGTCTGTGTTCTGATTTAGAATACAGGAATTTCCATCGCCCACTTTTTTTCAAGTAAAGGTTAGTACAGAGAGGAGAAAAATGAAGTTAGTGTTTCACAGAGTACACTTCCTTTTTGTTTTGTGTTAATTACCAGCTGTTTAACCAATTCTTTCCCTTGCTATTGCTCATACACTTCTCTTCAAGCAGAAATTCCCTTTGCTGGTGGCTGAGTGTTCCTGTGCTGGTTCTGTGCCTGTTTGTACCTCAGGTTCCTGCAGCCTCCCTCTCCCCTTCGCTGCTTTACTGATGCTCTTCTGTAGGGGAAGCTGTTGAAAGGCAGGGATGCTTCATAATTGATTCTACAGCCTAGGCAGTAGCACGCTAAAGTAGCACTGTGTAACAGGTGCCTTCATAGTTTGGTTGCTGGAAATAACTCCTAAACTTCATGCTGCTTGAGTTTGGTATTCCTTCGTATTTCCCTTTCTTCCCCCTTTCCCCCCAGTGAGTTCTGGAGCTCGATGGAGGTGTTGTTGTATTTCTGCCCGTGCCCAGGACCTCCCGTGTCTGGTACCACTGTTTGTCTTAGCCAGTGGTGGGAAGAGGTAGGCAACGCTGATAGAACCACAGCATTGGAAGTCAAGAGGCAAAAATCTACTGCCTGTTCTGCAGCTTGCTAATTTTCCTCTTGCTGAATGAGCTAATTCAACTGTTCCTTATTCCCCTTTAAAATAAGGAGAGTGCTTTGCTCAGTCTTTGTCCACACAGCAAGTCTGAAGAGCTCGCTGGAGAGGGGTTTGGAGGAAAAGAAGAACCTGTAATGGTGAATCACATTTAAGGTGACATGTCACTTCTTGGAACCAACCTTGGCATGGCCATCAGTTCATCCACGTTTGTCAGTGTAGTTGTTAACCTAACCCAGAACTGCCTTTGCGTTCACTAAATAAAATGCAGGTGAGATTTCTCTCATGGGGGGGGGGAGGCTGGCTGATTATACCCATGTGAAAATGCACATCCCGAGTGATGATCTGGGAGTCGGAAGGTTTTAACCTCTGAGCTTCAGTCTGAATTGTATTGAATTAGAGCAAAGGCAATGGGATGGAATTATTTCATTGTTACATTCCAAACTAGTTTTCCACTGCCAGGCTGCACCCAGGAAACCTCTACACACCGCTGACACGCAGGGTCTCCTGCTTGCAGAGGAGCTCTCTGCAAACGTTCCAAATTGCAGTTTCTGCTCTGACTCTTGTGTTAGCAGCACCATTATGGGAATGCTGTTAATTAACAGCTAAAGAAGGAATCCTGAATTTTCACCAGCTCATTTTCTATTTCAGGCTTAAGCGCTATATCCTGAAGGCTTCTAGATTCCAGTGGGTTTGTTAATTATCTTGTCATTTTGCATAAATCACAAAGCTGGCTGTTTTCTGTCCTTGCTCTGGTGCCTCTCAACTCTACAGCCTCTCTTCCTTCTCTGTGTTTAGTGAGTTTTGAATTTTGTTGTTCAAATACCTGCTCGAAACGGGCTCTGCAGGTGCTACAGGAGCTGAGTAAGCTGGGATGGGCAGGTTATTGAGTGAGTGGTGCTCAGTTTGTGATTAACCTGCTGGAGAAAAAGAAATGCTCTGCTCTGGTGTAGCAAGGGGGTAAAATACTTGGAGTAGTTTTTCTGTTGAATTCAGTGCTGGTAAGATTCAGTTAGAATGCTGGGTTTACTTCTGGGCACTGTTGATTGGAAAAGGATTTTCCTCTCTTTTGGATGCTTTTGGAAGAATATGACACACAGGAACTGAACAAATCAACATCTTAGCTTTGTATCTCCTTGTAGTCTTAAGTCACGTGCATTAAGCTACTACAAGGATAAAGAAGATAAAGGCTTATGGGGGCTAACCCAAGAAATAGTTACTTAAATAATAGGACTGAAGACTTGGGTTACTTGGGGAGGAAGCCTTCTTAAGCTAAGAATAACAACCCACCGAAGTAGATTAGGGAGGGGACTCTTTCACTGACTGTCTTTAAGGACAAATTAGATCTATGTCAGAAAGGAACTGCTGTGGATCCCTACCCCTGGAGTGGCAGACCGACAAGACCTTGAATCCTATCCAGCACTGACTTTGATGCCAACAGGTAAAGAAGATGGGGTTATTGTTTCCAGGTTTATGCAGTGAGTCAAAATGTAGCTGACAGACACCCCAGGAACTGATAGGGGTTTTTTTTCTGAGAGCTTTTGAGTCCTCTCCTCCCTTGCCTGAGACTGCAGCTTGGATGGTAATCTGCTGCAGGTGAAGCAGCTTGTGTTTCCTTTGTGGGATGCTCTTCTCAGCTCTGGCTGTAAAGGTCAAGGAGAGAAGATCTTTTCTGGAAGTGGAATTGTCGTGCTGTTGTTACTTAGGTGGGGCTTGAAAACCAGAATTACAAGCTGGTTACTGGTACTAGAACAATTGGTTTATTTTCCTTTTTGTCATACACTTAGAAATTTTGCAGTGGGAGCAAATTAATAAAGTGGCCTTAGAGGATAACATTTTTATTCCTTTAATGACTGTATTTTATTACCTCTTAATAAAGTGAGTTTTGTTTTCAGAATGATGGGGACCTCTGGTGAATCTATGCTTTCTTTTCATGTCTATCTTTCCCCCTTTGATACGTTAGCTTACATGTTGATGTTGCACCAGCAGGCTTCCTCTGCACGGTTAACTCAAATTAATCTGTTTTCAAGCAAACCAAAATCTTTCTCAGCACTTTGTTGTGGAAGGAGTAAGTCAGTACTGAACTTGGGGAGCATAATGAAGTAATCTGTGGTGAAAATGTGTATGGAGGCAAATGAAAATGAGGTGTGTGTGCCTTTCTGTCCTCAGCACAGCCTCTGCTGGGAACAACTGATAATGATGCACTTCTGCATTTGAGGCTTTCCTTGGGCGAGTAAAGGATAAACTTGTTGATCTGATAGATTTTTAAACACTGTATTAAAATTCAGAGGCAGAAGCTGCTGGAATTAACACTTCAGTGCTACATCTGGATTTTCAGGGAGCCTGTAAGGTAGAAGTTGAAGCTAAGAGCATGTGTCTGTGCAGTGTGGATAAACTCCTGTAAGCTGTTTGCTATTGCCTGGGGAACTGAAAACATGAAAAAACCCAACCCTGTGGGAAGGAAGGAGAAGCCTCTTGCTCGTTATTTGTATTGGCTTCTGTTTAATCATTTATTAAAACACCCGGTCAGACTAGATCCTGGCTCTTTATTATCAGGGTAATCTGATCATTTCAGATTGCTGTGGATTTCTTGTGTAGTACTGCCTTGGAATGGTGTGATTGGTGTAAGGAGGAGGATAGCATTATTATTTTATACCTTGGTGCATCTTCCTAGATTGTTTTGGCCATGTTAATTAATTGGTGTTTATCTGGAAACATCAATCCATTTCCAGGGGTGAATAATATTCCTTTTATTTTGCCCATGTATTTTGATGATAGAGTTTCAAGATTGAAGTTTATAAGAGAAAGAGGGGGAAAATAGGATATGGTATTTGCTTCTCTTGTGGGAATAGTCTGACTCCTCTTGAACGCTCCGTGAATATTAGATTGAGTTTATTACTTTTATTTCTTGGGTTGTGGATGGTGCCAAAAAATATCCTATTCAGAGCTGAGTCAAACAAAGGAGCAGGATATAACACACTTCTGTTCCATTTTGTGCCTGGAGTTCACATCAGTATTTCATTTTTATAAGGAATCAAGCCTCAGTAGCATGGATTTCATTCCCTTGCTGATGGGAATTTGTTACCTGCCCGAAACCACTGACCAACCAGGTGGGTTCCTGTAGGAGAGGAGGCACCGTTGGAAGCAGACTGTGCAGCACAGATGATGAACTCTCAGATGGGGGTTCAAATGGAATGCAAGTGTGGTTGTGTCACAGGCTCCAAGCCCCTGCTTATTCAGCCTGGGTGGAAGGGGGAAGAGTTCCTTTGTGTGCTGGCAGTGCTGCTTGTCTCACGCTGTTTCCCTGCTTTCACCAGCTAGTTGTGTGCTTTGCTCTCCTCATCAAAAGAGGAGAGGGAGTTCTTAGGAGTGTGTATCATTGCCTTTATTTTTTTTTAACTGAATCAGCTTTTTCTTCTCTTAAAGGCAAACAGAACCTTTAAAATTTCCTAACCTGAGAAAAGTATTGAACGCGGGAGGTTCCCTTCCTAGGGAACAACTTTGGGAGGTCTGCAGTGTATTTATCTGTGTGGCTTCTTTGAGATAAATGGGGATTGCATTGAAGTTGGTGCTTTCAGAAGCCTTTGTTAGTTCTGTCGGGCTAGATCCTGAACTACAGTATTCTCAAGTGGGAGGAGGAACATTGGTCATGTTACACCAAGCAAGAGATCAGAGTGGAAGCACGGGGGGAGGTGAGGACTGCAGCAAGTCCTGAAAATAAACGTACAAGAAAGCACGCTTGTTTTCTAATGCCTTCCTCTTGAAGGTGATGGAAGTGGTCAAAGAAGGCGAGACCTCGGGGGCTGCCCAGCCGAGATCGTTTGTGGAAAGGCAAGATGAAAGCGGTCAGCTTTGGGGAAGGGTTTGAAGCACAGGCTGAATGAAACGGGGAGGGGGAGCTGTGGTGCCCCTGTGCATACAATGGGAGCTCTTAATGCACAGCTGCCACGGGAAATGTGAGCGGGCTTTGGCAGTGTGGAGGGTTCTGTGTTGTTAAATCTCTGCTTCACAGCTGCCTTTGTCTGATGGTTCCTATGAGTGAGGAGCTGATAGTGAGTATGGACTCCTTTTTTTTATATATATATTTTTTTTACTTGATGTTTTTAATATGATACAGAATTCAGAGCTTCCTGAAGTTTGCCCTTCTTCCCCCAGTTAAGTTGTACCGATCCAGTTAAAAGTTCCTGTAGAAGAATGGGGTGGTGGCCCCGTGGCTGTGTTCCGTGATGGTGGCTGAGGAGCTCTGTCTGGGGACAGCAGGCCTCTTCCAGACTCTGCTGTATGGACACTGCTCTGCTGGTCTCCAAGCCACTAAGCAACGTCAAGGTCAAGTTAGTGCTTGTACCCCAATTATCCCAAAGCACTAAGGGTTTCGAGACTCCTGAATCCTCATGGCATGGTGTGGAAGTGGTGCCTTGGGGTTGGTGTAGAATTCAGGAACTGCTTGGATGTACAACACCATTGCAGGTAACTTAGAATTCTGTCTCCTCTCTGCTAAAGAAAATATTTGTTGGGTCCATAATTTGGTGTTGCTTTCTTTGCCTGCACTGGCAGAGCTCTTGGAATCTTTTCTGCCTGCTGTGATCTTTTGTGGAGTTTCCCTGTGACTTTCTGTGGTGCCAGAGGGACATGGTTAGAGACCAGAGCTGATCATGTTCAGTGCTTTCTAAGGATGAAGACGTTGTATCCCACTAAATTAATTCACTGCTGTGGATCAGAGGTAGGAGGTTGAGAAATGAAACAAGTAATGTTGCTCTGTAGTGATCCATCTTCAGCTTTCTGAGGCTTGAGAGGCTGAATCGCTATTGAAATGGAGTGGAGGATCTGGGACAGAGGGTTAGGAGAGGAGTTTGAAAAGTAAATCCATGGAGCAATGAGAAAAGAACACAAAGGACAAATTTTCTTGGGCATCATCAAAGAGGTGTAACGGTTGCTGAAAACCTAAGGAAGGTGGGAAATGAGCTCTACACCAAGAAGCTATCGTAAGGTTTTTGGTTTTGTTTTTTCTTCAGTGCTAGTAATTGGCTTATGTCTGCAGGGCTGTGTTGTGGAGAACTCAAGCTGAGGAGAGAGTGGACTGGTACTGGAAGATAAAACATAAATTTCAGACAGTATATATGGAGGTTTAGATCTACAGGTAAGGTGCTCTGTCTTTTAATTGCAAACCAGGTAGGATTATGTGTGATTTTTAAGAGGCAGTAAGGTAAGACATAAGAGGAGATAAGGTAAGACAGAGTGATAGACAGAACTAAGTCAAAAAAAAAGATAAGGAGACAAAACTGGACCCAAGGGGTGACTTACAGCCAGTTGGAAAAAGCCTAAAAAGGAATAGTTTTCCACCACAAAAAATGCATTAAACTTCATATTTAAATATGGTCAGTTTGCTGAAAACCTTTCCTTTGTGGAGAAGGGCAGAGAAATTTCAAAAGCTATGAAAAATTGTTTCATTTTTTCCCCCACAGAGCAGGTGTTTTTAAAGAAACCATTTTGTAAGAGATATATATCTATCTATATGTTTCTTAGAAAATCTGAAATAAAAGCACAAGCCTTTGCTTAACCCAAACCACTTTTTATGCTTAATCTCCTTTTGCCCACTTTAGGAGCTTTCAGAGTTTATCCCTATTAGAATAAGACTAATTGATGTTTTAAGAAGTGTTACAACTGGTCCAAGTTGAGTTGAGCACGGGAGAGTTCAAGTCGCCACTTGCTTCCTGAGTAATTGATGAATGAAGCAAATCAGCAAGTAAGCTGTGAAAACAAATCTTCAGAAGATACACCTGGAAATGGCTGTCAGATGTAATTTGTTTGGATCTTCTCTCACTGCACTACTCTGCTAGTAACTAATGAGCAAAAGGGAAGCCCTTTCTTGATCTGGGCTCTGGGGTTGCTGTCCAACATCCAATCACAGCAGCACGAGTTGGCTTTTTTTCCTCGGAATTTGACACGCATGGGCAATTCTATTGAAAATCAGTGGAATAACTTGTGTGGAAAATTTAACATGCTTGTAAATGTTTGCATTATTGATGCCTAAGCAATTAAAATAATATTTTTCTAGTACTTTGAGTTTGGTGCATTTTTGATGTTTGAATGTGGGGAAGTCCGGTGGTGTTACACACAAGATTACTTTAACAAATGCTTCAAGGGTGCTAGCAAGGTAACTTCCCAGGGGGAAGGAAGGTCATTACGTTGGCCCTGGAAATGAAAAGTAGCTTTTGCCACATCAGAAGATATCTTGGATCGGATGAGTGACCGCGTGGGTTAGTCTGAAACGGTCTCCTGAGTGATTTCCCTTTTCACAGAGGACTCGACCTGATGTCATTCCCATTGTGTTAACCATCGGTGCCTTCACACATTGTCCCACATCCTGACTAATTCCATACAAACAGCACAGAGGTGGCTCTGGGTGTCCCACATCCTGACTAATTCCATGGCTCTGGGGAAAGCTGTCGCTCGCCACTGGCTCTGGTGGAGACGCTGGGCCAGCTGAGTGCAGAGGTTCCGCGTGAACTGAACCGTTAGTGTTCTGAGGCAGGGCCATTCCTCTCTCGTGTTCCATTCCCCGATGCCAGGGAGGGGTGGTTGAGGTGAGTGCCTGTGGCTCACTGCTGGGGCTTTCATGGAGAAATGTAAGCGTTTTGGTTTGGGTTTTTTCAGTTTATTATAGTTTAGTTGAGCACTCAAAAGGAACTGCACAGATTTCTATAAAACCTTTTGTTGTGTTATCTCATTCTCTTCTTTGGTAGAAATCTTTGGTGGTCTTTTTGTCCGGGGAAAAACTCAAGTAGCTGAGGTGAAAAAAGGTTCAGAAACAGTTCTTAAAATTGATTTCTAAGTGCTTAATGTGTAAGCTCAGGCTTTCTATTGATACTGCCTTTCTCCCTACTGTATATATTAGTTTGAGAGGCAAAAGAGCAGCTGACCAAGTGGCAAAACCGACTCTGTAAATTAATTACTCTGCAGTTCTTCTGGATCGATCGTTTCCTTTAATTAGGAAAAAACAGAACTCTTTCTGGACTTTGTATTCCATGTGTGTGTTGAGCTATAGCTGGATGTGTTTGTTACTTCAGCTAAAATCTGTCTTGGCTGTCCTATGATGCACGTACCCTGGGGAAATAAATGCTTTTCACTAGTTCCTCCCACACACTTTTTCCACCCCCCCTTCCAGGGAAGCACTCTCTCTAATCCTAGAGCTGGATGCTGGTAATGGTTTGGAATTGTTCATCAAGGTTTTCAATACTCTCTGAATTGTTGTTGCCATTAAATGTGTGTTAGCTCTATCAAAGGTTCACTTCAGGACCCTTCTTTAACCCTCTTTCCCCCTTCAAAACACCCAAACCATACAGCTTGTGATATTCTTAGTTTTCTTTCATGGGACCTACAGGTTTTCTGGCAACTTGCCCGATAAGGTTTCTATTTTCAGTTCAAATACAACCCCCTGGTTTCTACTTCTACAAACTTTTGTGTTATTTTTGGGATGTGTGGTATCTTTTGGTCACCCCCCACCCCAAGCACTTCCAGCTAATGAATCTGCACTTGTAAAGTAGGCTATGTCCTGCAGTGCGTTTCGTTGCCAAGTTATATTGTCTCCACAATAAGATGATCAGTTACTTGCTTTGAAGTTTGTTGGATATTTGACTGCTTTGATGTTAGGTCAAGAAAATATCCTAATCAATTCTAACTGTTCTTTTCAGATTTCATGTTTCATCCTGTATCGAGCACCTGCTGCTGAGAGCTGGGAAGTCTACGTAAGGTACGCAGAACAGCTCCTGGCTTCGCTTCCTCACAGGGTTTCATTCTGGGTAAAACAGCTCACGTTGAGAGTTTTGTTATTATTGTTTCCTTGTAACTACTGTTGGTAATCCTGATTTTTAAACCGTGGGTGTTGAAGGAGAACTTCTTTTGAGTTGTTCCCCCTGCTATTCCCTGTTATTCCTTGTGACCCTTCCCCCCCCCCCCCCCCTTCTTCCAGGGTGAACAGTTCTATTTGCAACCTTCAGTTTTATTCCTCAGTACACTTCATGTTTCTGACTTCTGCTTTGGCAGGTGACAAAATTCATCTCTGGCTACTTCTGCATCTTGCTGATGTGGAGAGCCTTATTTAAAACTTCTTATATCACCTGCTCTAGGTTCTGTTAACGTTCCCCTTGCCTGGGCTGTTTTCCACTTGAGAACAAAGGAGATGTGGCTGCGTTTCACATGGACTAGGTCCTTGATGGGATTTCGGGCTGGTATCTTGCAGTTCAACTTCAGAGTGTTGACTGCAGATCCCTCCATATTTTCACTTTCAGGAAACAGCAGAGGGTCACTTAGTGTCTCCTGGCTATCTAAATATGAAGGGGTAGATGTCTTTATTCTTCAGTAGCTTTTTTTTGTTTAACTTCTCACTTCATGAGGGGTCTGGGTGTTGGTCAGCCTTTCTTAAACTTCAGTTTTCAAGTTAGGGTGACTAATTGCTTTCCCTTTCTGATTTCTTCGGTCCCTTTTCCTGGTATGGGATGGTGTTTGTATCATGTGATTAGTTTTTTTCGAAGGAATATAATCTATGTTCACCACTGCAAGAAGTAAGTTGAGTGGTTTAAAAAGTAGTCTTTGGGTTTGTCACCTCAACTGGAAAAAAACCCAAAGGTGTGGTGTGTTTTTTAATTTTGTTTTTAGTTTTTTCTTTGTTTGGTTTTTTTACCAATTAAGACTAAAATCTCTTGCCTTACCTATTAAGTTAATTCTGAATCATGATTCACATGAAACCCAGACATCTCTAAAATACCTTCTGAATGTGAAAAACTTAAGCATAGGAACTCTAGAAAACAAGGTGGTGGTAGGGAACAGGTCCCCCCTCTTGAGTTTATCGTGTATAAAGGCCTCCACATCAGACCTGTGATTTCATGGCTGTTTTTATGCTTCCTTTCATTTTGTTTGACCTTTTAAAAAGGAACAGCTATGACTGTTGTGATGTCACAGGCAAAAAGGCACACTCGTGTGTTTTGGGAACTGAAGCAGTTTGTCCCTTGGAGTACGTGGCCTGTAAAAGGCTGAAGTGAGTCATATCCTGATAAAGCCACGACAGCTGAGTATTTATTAGCTTGTTAGGTAAATATCTTGCAGTACCTTTCTAGATAAGGCTTTCTGGAAAACCAGCCCTGTGGAATAACACGGCAAGTAAGAAGAAACAGCAAAAGATGTGGAACGTAAATTGGAAGCAATTCTGACTTGTCAGGTTTATGTTGAAGTGTCTGTATTTTTTCTGGCTGGGGATTTGGTAGGAGGAAGAGATTAGTGCTGCTTTGTGAAATTGGTGTTATATATGCAAATACTGGAATGGCAGTTCCAGTGGAAATGACTGAAAAACATACTGAATCTCTTGCTTACTCAGCTGCTTTATAAACTGTTCCTGTAAGTCCTGTATTCATACTTCAAAAATTGAAGCTCCTATGTGTATCACAGTAGACTTTGTATTATCTGATCACATCCTTTGTTCTGTAGAACCACTGCCTTGTTTGGTACCAAAAAGACACTTTTCTCTTCCCTGCATTCTTCAAGCCCTTCTTTTACAGGATGGATTTTTCCTGTTAAATGTGCCATGGTGGTGCTGGCTTTACCCATACATCTTGTGGGTATCTGTATCGGAGTCATGGAACTTAGGAGCAAAGGTTTTAGTTTTGGATCCCTGCTCAGATATGCTATTGGTTATTTTTCTCCTGTTGTAACACTCTAGATTTGCTCTCAAAGCAGATCTCTCACTGGTTTGAACACCACCTGAAAGCACTTGGCAGGTCTGTATTTTACCCCTCTGGTATCAAGACACGTGTCCACGAAAGAGAAAAGCACACCGATTGCAGAATACTTGACTGAAAGACTTGGGTAACATCATCCAGAAACCTTGAGTGTAGAGATGACACTTAGTTGCTTCTGCTCATAAAGGAATCTTTGTCTTCTTCCCAGTGCTGATTATTTACTCTGATTATTTTTTAGTGAATGCAGAAGACAAATACCGATAGGGAGGGGTTATGAGCAACAGGTCTGCTTAGCTTTATAATGCTGACTTACTCCTCGGGCCAGATTCTGTGCACTGGGGTTCTGTAGGTAACAGTACATGTAATTGTATAGGTATTTATTTGGTGTATTATCAAAGATGTCTGGCAGCTCCTGACTAGAAGGCATTAGGTCTACCTGAGAAGCAGCTTCCAAAAGGTGTTCTTCTGATGGTAACCCTACTGCAAGTGACATCAGATGCTTTCCAACTTTACAGTTTCATTGCAGTTGAAATTAATCTGGTATTTGATGAGCAACCTTATTGTATCCAGCAGAGCACTCGTTTAAAAACAGTGTGGCAGGTTGATAAATTAACGTTCCTTTTTATCTCTTGCAGTAAGAAACACTTTCCTAATGAGATCTGTAAGGATCCACGATTTCTGTATATTTGGGATGTTACACTTGTAGTCTCATTCTAATACTTTCAGGGCTTTTCCCTTCGGTAAAAAAATCTGTTCCAAAAGACTGCAGTTTGCACCTAAAGCTGTACAGAATACCCACTTTGTTCTCAAGTGTCGAGATAATGAGTGTGTGCTGCTCCTTGGCAGTGACACCTATGTGGTTACAGCTCCTCCTGGCTTCGGAAAGTGGAATTTTGCTGGCCTTGCTGGCTGGTTTATTATGCTGGACTTTTGGGGCACTGGAGAAAGATTTACTTTTCCACCAAGGTTATGGTAAACTGGAACTTCTTCCTAAGTGTGTGTTCACCAGCAGTCCCAGGCAGAACACACTCTTCTCTCTGGCAGGGTTCTTGCTGTGAAGGGCTAAAGCACAGCTTTAAAAGCGATGAACTTGAATGTGAGGAACGCAAACCAAGCCGTGTGGTGCCCGATGCCTCCCTGAACTCTGTCCTGGCCTTTGCTCAGCATAGCTGTTGTTCCTCAGCCTGTCCCCAGAGCAACTGTTCCCTTTCACATAGGGGTAAGTGGGCTGGGGGAAATAAATTTCAGTGCTTGTGATACTCCCCTTAATTGTCTCATCCCTCAGTGGAGTTAAATAAAACCTCAGCCTGTCTGGATTATCTTGGAATAAGTTACCGAGGTAGAATGAAGTAGGGTTTTAGTTTTCCCTCTGGAGGTGCCAAAGGACTTCTGTATACCAAAACAATCAGTTTTGGTTGCTAGCCCTTCTGGTGACTGTGAATAGGGAAATAGAAAGCAGAAAACAAAGTCTGACTGTGTACACAGTAGTCTTTTGGTACTGCGACGTGGATGGATGGGTGGTAGTACATTCTGACTGCCAGGAATAGCCCTGTGATGCTGCTGCTACCTTCCAGGCTCTTTCAGCTGCAGGTGTCTGAATGATTTACTCAGTTAAATGTCCATGAAGCTTTTCCCCCTGCCTCAGGGCATTAGTCTCTATGTTGCAGCACTGTTTCAGCTTGGAAACGTTGAGACCTTTTCACAGAATGCATTCTTCTTGTCGTGGGGCAGCTAATAGTTTTATTTTTCCTTTATCCCAGCACTGCAAACACGTACCTGTTCAAATTGGTGCAACCGTTTTGCCATGATCCAATCAGTAAGAGTAGCTATTGTAGCTGAAGGCAAGTGTGCCTATAGGTGGGTTTTTTAGCTGTTACAGTGGTAGGCTTTTATTTATAGTCCTATTGAAGGTGGATACAACCCAGTTTATTGGTCTGAAAAAGAAAACTGTTCCACTATGCAGTTTCATCCTGCTAGTGTGTGTCTCACTGCTCTAAAAATAGACCTGGAGCTTTTGGGAATGCAGGGCTATATTTGCAGTTAAGTTCACTGTAGCTCTGTTTCCTGAAGAACACTTCACTTTCTCCCTGGTAAGGTATAATTGTCTGTTGATCCTGTATTATGGTTAATGGGTTAAGACCTGTCCTGCCCTGCTGCAGGAAATCCATAAGACTCTGTAACACTGGCCTAGGGAGGTTTCTGAAAGCAGCAGGGCATTCTGAATCAGTCACCATTCTTACACAGAACTCTTCCATTCAAGACCATTCTTACACACAATAATCAGTGATAACTGCTCCTTGTTGCTAGGTGGTGGACTTCTTAACTTTCCAGTATGCCCAGATTTCACTTAGTGGACCATTCCACATCAGTCTTGGACATCAGTCTGTTACCTTCCTGCTCCCAAAAAGACAACTTGAAGAGAGTTTTCTGAAAGCATCAAAAAGACCAAAATCCAAAGCAGACCATAATCTCTTCAAGGCTGGAAAGGTTCAATATTTACCTGTCAATTGAGGTAGGATTGCTGGGTTTCCTGTTCTCCTTTGTGATAGTGTCTCTTATTGGTGTAGCAGCCTGAGTGGTAGTTGTAGACCAAGCTGTATTGAGTGTCCTTAGACACAAAGGAAGGAAAATGAGTCGTTGCAAGAGTACTCACACATCAGAAAATACTGTGGAAAAAACATTGGCTGGCTTGATAGGCAGCAGGAGCAGCGAGTGGCAAGGTGGGGGTTGCCAGGGTTGGGTTGTGTCTGCTGTGCTATGGGAAAGATCTGGATTATTTCCTGGCAGACGGTCACAGAGAACTTCCTCTGAAGAGGAGCAGTCTCGAGTGCACTTCCTGAAATGTGTTTTAATTAGCAGGGCCTGAGATGTAGGGAATTTCACTCCTCGGGAAATCCAGGGCTTGTAAATATTGTGCTGTGCTCAAAACCAGACCTGAGTGTAGCTTAACCCACATCAGCATTGTAGAAAGTGAAAAGATTCCTCGCTTCCCTGGTGTTTGGCAGCCTTTCTTCCCCTGTCCCATCATATTATTTTTTAAATTAATTTTCCCCTTCTCTCAGTAGTCTCAGTAGTTCTAGTTGACTTTCAATTTGCTCAAACTTCCAGATGTTCTGTTGCATTGTCTTGCTAGTAATCTCATTTTGTACATGCAAGGTTGCTGGTTTGTTCTTGGTCGTGAAGCTGGTGCAAACCCACCCGGTACAGCGTTAGCAGCCTCTGGGGTGACATCTTTCCTTCTCATGTATTTGTAAGGCACATTCCCAGTTCTATGTAAACATCCAGTATAAATCCTTTCCAGTTGGCCTGGCTCCCTTTTCTGTCTAGATGCTTGTAGATAACTTGGTTTGCTTAATGTCTCATTTCTTTAGGACCTTGAGTTGCATAAGATGTTCTGAAGCATTGTCATTCTTCAGATGCCAGTTTCTTTTGAAGTGTCTAAGTTTTGGAAATAATGCTGCGTTCTCCTGTGCTTGAGTTTCACTAAATCCATTTACAGTAGCAGGAATTGGCAGAAATAGTGTTTTATATTTGAATTTGTGTACTGTCCACACATGCTGCTATCTTGGGATAGAGTAAATGAATTTATGTGACGGTAATGTGGCTTCCCCCCCCTATGGCAAATAGTAAAGCAGGGAACTTGAATTCTCATGGCAGGATTCTGGACAAATGCAGCTTGGGCAATGTTTCCTTGTTAAGGAGGATGAAGACATGAGAAAGCAGTAACAGGCTATAATTGTACCCAAAAATGAATATGTTCAATGAAATATAATGCTCTGTACCAAGAGAGAGTCTTGACTGCCTAGCAGAAGTTACTGTTCCAGGTACCACTGAACTACTACCCTTTACCAACCTGTGGAAGGTCTGTTGTAACACAGTCCACCCCTGTGTTGTGGAAGGTGCAATCTTCAAAATGCTGACCTAGTTCCCATTAGGAAAAAAAAAAGTCATTTCTTATTTTAGTAAAAGCATTTAGAACGTGGCAAGTAAAAGAGCACTTAAGGTCGTGGTTGTCAACAGGAGTCTAGGTTTGACGTTCTAGGTTATTTTAGTATGTATTTTAAGCAGGCTATTGTGTTGGCATTTCCCTCTTTCAGGATCAGTCTCCTCAGTTTCACTTGCAGAATAGGATGCCAAAAGCTTGGCAGAATCCTGTTGGGTATTGAGGTCCGGAGGAACCGAGGCATCTGTGATCGTGGAGCTCCTCCTTTCAGCCTGGTCCTTTATTTGAAGCAGTGTCTACCACAGGTATCCAAGAGGAATGGTAGGCTTTTCCTCACAGTATAATTGTGCTTTTTAACTTTCTCCTATTTCTGGAAGTCTTTTTGTGGTGTTTTGCTAGCAGTAATATTCCTGGGAATCTAACCTGATGGCGTCATAGTTATTTTAAGTGGAATGATTCAGATTGTACTTATCTGCCTTGAATGTAGACTAGTCTTAGAAATCACCTTACATACAAGTTTGAGTTACTCTTACTACGTTAAATAATTTACCTCAGAAGCCTCTGCGTAGTAATTTTTGGTTCTGAGGAACAAACAAGCAAACAGGACGTTAACTTGCACCTCCTTTTTGCATAGTGGTAGGGGCTATGTCTTCATCTTCAACTGATGGCCAAAAAAATTCCTGAGCACAGGGTGTATTTGTATCTATCCAGAGTCCTTCTGCTTTTAGCTCTGTGCTAAATCCAAACCAGATGTGACCCTTCCTGGAGGTGGTTGTTAAACCATGACTTCTCCATCTTTTGAGGGGAGACTCTTTTGCTTGACCTTCTCTCTTTCTTTTTTAGAGGCCCATTTTCTCCAGGATATTTTGCATAAATGTAGGTAGTCAAGAAGAGGACCATCTGGTTGGTGGTGGTGAAATGTGGGCTTCAGTTCAGAAGTTTCCTGCTTATGAGATCTGAAGAGAAGCCAAAGCTACCTGGAAGATTTGCTTGGGGGGTGTGGATAGGGTCTGAGACACACTTTACTCTTCTACTTCTTGAAGGAATAGGATAGGAGTTAGAGCTCTATACTAAATGCAGAGTTCTAGTAACACGTGAAATCCTGAATTGTGATAATAATACAAGGAGCTGATATTTTTTATGTGCTTTTAGTAACAAACACTTAAATATGAAGACAGGACATAAATGTAGCTCTCTTCCTGGAAAGCAAACGGATTGACATGAGGAAAACTGAGTTACATCACTTCATATACCCCTGGTCTCTGTATCCATAGTGATGATAGCAGAAAAACCTGCAGGGAAGGCTGCTGCCCTCACTGCAATTACTTTGTGCAAGCAGTAGGAGTAGTGGGTCAGAAGATGCTGGTTTAGCTTTTCTAACTCAAACTCCCTACACAGAACATTTGTGATGGGCACATTCAGGGGAGCATCACTGGTTTAAAAACCAGCTGAAGTGTACAAATACCAAGTTAATTATTCTTTCAGCATCTACTGCTTTTCTGCTGCAAGTTGTGCATCCCCTAATTCTTCGTGGGTGAAGCGTGGCCGTACCAAGGTGGGTTGGGAGGGTTGTGTGCAATCAGAAGGCTCCTCTGTTTTTAAGTACAAAATTACATAATCTCTTCTCCATTCAGATTCCTCCCCTGGTTTATATTTTTAAATGAAATATTTAATCCCTAAATTTGCCTCTGAACCGTAAAATATTTTTGTCAGGAAGAACCAATTTCTGTGTCATTTGGGTGAGCTGGGAGGTACTTGACATGAAACTTGGTACTTTAGCATGAAATTTCTTTCCTCTTTATTCAAAATATTTTTTTCAAGATGAATGAATAGGAACCTGTGAACATTTGAAAAGGCCCAAAACTTGGCTCAGGTCTAGATTTTTTTGTTCTCTTAAAAGTAATAATTATAGAAGATTACAGAAACTGAACTTGTTGCTTTTGGGGACAGTGGAATTGTTATTTTTCTCAGTCCTCTTAAGTGGCAGCAAACACAGAATTCCTGCAAGTTGGCACTTTCCAGGTAATTTCAAACCTCTGGAGCATCTGGATTTTCTGGGTAGCTGGTCTGATGACCGGGTCGTATGCAGTCTGTTCGGGGAAAGTCTGGTAACTTTGCTTTTTCTTATGCAGTCAGGGATGTGAGCAGCCCAAGGACAAGGAAGCCTCATCAAGCTTACTTTATTCCCTGTGGTACCAAGAGAAATAAGCAGGGGAAAAATATTTGGTTTGTATTATTGGATTATGCAAATAATGACACATATATGTCATCCAGAGCTTAAACTGGGTGGTGGTTCCTAGATTCTTGTTAAAAGGGGGAGATATAAAAAAACCCAAAGCTTTCTGGCATTGTTTCCATGTCCCTTCACACATCTTTGGATCTGCTGAGGTAAGAAGTCTGAAAACATAAGTCTGAAAATCCCTTCAGTAAGACGATGGGACTGGTATAACTCAATGAGATAGCAGGAGGAATTAATCTCTTTTCTGGAGTTCCAGTTTTGGAAGAGCTCTCAGGAGGGAAAAGCTTTAGGACTCTCTACTTGAAGAGCAGTACTCAGGTAGAGCTTTCCAGCCAATTCTTCAGCTATGGAGAACTTGTTGTAAGATGTGGTGGGGTTTTGGTGGGTTTCTGTGGTGTGTGTGTGGGTTTTTTTGGTGGGTTTTTGGTGGTTTTTTTGTTTGTTGGTTTTGTGTGGTTGTGGTGGTTGGTTTTTGTTGTTTGTTTAATAGTTTTTGTTTGGTTTTTTTTTGTTTTGTTGTTGGTTGAGGGGGTGACTCTTCCCCTCTGCTCTTCTGAGCCCCCACCTCGACTGCTGTGTCCAGCTCTGGGGTCCCCAGTGCAGGAAAGACAGGGACCTGGTGAAGCAGGTCCAGAGGAGGCTGTGAGATGGTTGGAGGGCTGGAAGCCCGTGGCTGTGAGGAGAGGGTGGAGGCTGTTCAGCCTTACTGTGACCATTCAGTACTTAAAGGAGTGTGAGAGAAAGGCAGAGACATTTTACCAGGGCCAGTAGCAGCAGGACAAGGGGCAGTGGTATTAAACTCAGAGTGTAGTGTTAGTTTGGATATAAGGAAGGAAATGTTTTAGGATGAGGATGGGGATGCTCTGGAACGAGTCCCCCAGGGAAGCTGTGGATGCCTGTCCTGTTGCTGGAAGTGGTCAGGCTGCTCTGGGGCTTTGAGCAGCCTGGTCCAGTGGAAGATGTCCCTGCCCACAGCAGAGGGGTTAAACTTAGGTGGTCTTTCCCTTCCAGCCCAAACCATTTTCTGACGCCAGCCTCGCTGGGTTAGCGGGGAATGCTTTATGCCCCTGACAGACCTAATCCAGCCTGACCTGCTACAGTGACACGAAAAGTTACTGCTCTGCTTCTCTGGAGGTCAGAGTTGCCCAGTTTACCACAATCTTCTAGAGGATTTCTGTGGGGTTTTTTTTTCTCTATGCTATAGAAATACTGATGCACTCCATAGGTCTCCTCCTGGCCTTATGCCTTTGGTCACTGCTCTGTGGATTAGGAATCGGGAGAAAGATCAGTGGATTTCCTTAAATTGCATTGGTGTGGCAGCAGGGTTAACCTCCCTCATTTAGGGTGGAAAATAATTCTTTCGTTCTTTGAGCCGCTTCTGGTTTGCTCTGCGCTCGCAGTTTCCTGTTGCAAAGAATTTGTGCATTTCTTACGCGGGGCTGCAGCAGAGAAATCCAAAGCAGAAATAATTTCAACTCCAGTTCCGTGACACGTCGTTAGCATATGCAGCCTGGAATCCCTTTGTACTGTCACAAACGCTTAGCTTGCAGACTGATGAAATCTATATTAACCGTACCGGAGCTGACACTGAAATAAGTGCACGCCACAGTTCTTTAAGTTGATCTCTTTCTGCCTATCAGCGGAGAGGGACGCCTTCAGAAGTTCTTAAATACTGGCATCCTTGTGCAGTAGCTGGTTGATTTTGGGTTTTTTTGGTGCCAGAATTACTTTTAACATTTTCAAGCAAATTGAAGTTAACGTCCCCTCTGAACCTGATCAGATCTTGAACAGCTGGCACTGAAAAGGAGCCTCTTTCTAAGAATTATTGGAAATTTGAATAAGGTTTTTGATCTAGCCCTTAAGCTGTTTGCTTTCTCATTTATGCTTCAAGCTTAACTCAAACATTTTTTTTTTTTGAGGGTAAGTTTTAGGATATCTTCATCAGTTCAGAGAGGGAAGGTGGGGAGGTTGATGAACCCGACGGCACATCAAGATTTCGATGAATGGATTTTTTTAATAAGAATACCATATGTATTGTGCACATCATGGGAGATGCTGTTCCAATGCATTCTGAGTAATGCAGTGTGCTGGGGGGGACCTGACACTTCATGCATGATAGATGGAAAACGAGACCACAGTGTAAATAAGAAATGATTTTATGATTGCTCATGTTACCAAGGTTGAGAGTGCCTGAAACAACTGTCAGTTCAGTTCTAGATAATCCAAATAATCACTGTGGCCAAATGTCGTTGTTCTTATTCTTGTGGGCTTTGGTGGCATCTGACTTTGCCCGAGTTGGATCAGGAGCAGAGAAAGCTGGGTGGCTTTTTTTTGCTGGTCTTTTTCTGCTTTCATGTTCAATGAATGTTCAGAAAAGGAAAAGCTGTTCTGAGAATAGTCCTCACCCAGTCTATCTGGGTTTGAAATGGCAAAAGAGGTGAGCTGGCGTGTTTGCGGAACGAATAAAGGACACAATCAGTGAAGAATTAAAGCTTAACTGTGGTTCCTTTTTTCTTGGTGTAGGCTTTATTATTGTTGCTGTGATTTTCTACAGATTATGTTATACAAAAGATTGAGGGCTTACTGCCTCCCAGCACTCGTCGCTGAGGCAAGAGCACGGATTTCTTTCGCGTGCTGCTTTGTGGTCTTGAATTCTTATCTTTGTGCAGAAAATATTTGTTCCCTGAGCCCAACCTACACAGGGCTGTACCAAATGTGCTTATGTAATTAGGATCTCTGTGGCCCTTTTTCTGTTTGTTCTTAAAGGATTACCTCATGGTTTTCTGCCAATGCACGTTACAGCTGACTTGCTGATAAGCTGCACCTCAGCAGCGTGTGCGTTCACCATTAGATTGCACTTTATATATCAACAAAGCAAGTTCCAGATGCAATTGGACAAGCGTGTGCACTATATGGTCCCTTTGCATAAAAAGCTGTTACTGAAATATTTGACCATGTACTTCAAGTGAAACCACTATTTCTTGACATCAACAGCAGTAATAAATTTCAGAGGGTTTTTAATAGATGCTTTTTCTATTGGAAAAACACTTTTTTTTTCCCCTCCCCCTAAGAAGTGGTGTCTAGATACAAAATCATGATGGACTTAAAATCCCTTCTAAATAGACCTGCAACACTCTCCTTAAATACTTAACCACTATAAGGTAAATGAGGGTTGCTGAGGGACTTGATCTTTTTAGCCAAGGAAGCAATGAGCGTGCTTTGTGAACAACACTTGGCAGGATTCTTTTCCCCGCTGCTGCCCTTAAAATTGGCTTGTTAGTTGTTTGCAAGGAAAGTGGGTTTGACAGCCCCGAAGGCAGAAGCGTTCGTCTCGCAGCACAAATACTGCTGACGTGCCGTGGCCTTGGCACCGGGATGACAAGAGCTGCTTCTTGGAGAACCAGCTCCAGTCTCGCCCCAGGACTGTTTGGGTATCTCCAGCTCTGGCTGCCAGACAGGGCTGACAAGTAGACGTGTCTCCAGAACACGGGTTAACTTGTAGCTGCAGACCGGTGCGTGGAGCTCTGGATGGTCTTGTACGGCAGCTTTCTGTCGTTGTCTCCCCGTATTTCTATGGATCACCTTAATTTGTCTAAGTAGAACCTTGATAAATTTGGGGTAGGGTTGTAAGCTGCTCGGTAGCTCAAGACAGCAGGGACTTGGACCCGTGCTCTGTTCTGACCTGTGCGTTTATCCAGCCTGGGTTTGGCCACAGGAGATGTAAAGGGTGTATAAATGACATGTTGTCTTTGCTCTCTTTGTCCCTTCTCCCTAAACCTCTGTGGAGTTTGTCAGTATTGTATGAAATGATACTTTTTTGAGATTTGCCTTGAAAAATGACAGTCGTGGCTTGTGTAGGAGGTGCTGGGGTAGCTGCTGGAGAGGCAGTTGCAGCGCTAACCGAGAACCGCGGCTCTTGGATACGGTATCGAGACTCTGGAGTCGGTGGCATATCTAATGTTTATCTGCCACTTAACATGTAATGAATCTTAAATCTTTCTACAAGTCATTCTGGTGGTCTTAATCCGTTTCCTGCCAGAGGCAGCAAGAAATAAGGCTTTCAGTTGTGTCAAATTAAGTTTTTACCGTGCATTAAATTGATTAAATAGAGCGGCAGATTAGGGCGAAAAATACCATCTTAAATTGCAGTTCAGGGCTGATAGCATCTTAATGATGCCAAACTGACATTTTTTTTTCAGCAGGCTGGTGGATTTGAGAACCCACTGCTCATCCACGCCAGACTCCTTGCTACTCCATTAGAAACAAGCTGTGTGCTTTGCTCACTTGGCTGTTGTGAGTAACGGCCGCGTTTGGGAGGCTGGGCAAGCAGACTAGGGATGCTGCACGCGTGTCGTGTGCTGTCGAGCCAGCTGGGTCTCCTGTTTGATCACGTTCTCGCGGAGAACAGACGCCTTGGGGGTGTTCCTTCTACACGAGACTCGCTTCCGATGGCTACATGACAGAACCAATTAGGAGAAGAAAGCCTGTCTCATGTTGTGTACTGAAATTCTTCTGTCTGCGGTCTTGTTCCCCTACTACCCCCTTCTTTTTTTTCTTTCATAATCTAGTTTTTGTCAGTCATTTCTTTTGGTGTCTTTGTCCTAGTGTGTGTGTGTGTGTTATTCCTTTGCTTTCTTTTTTTTGCCATTTTTTTCTGCCTGTGGTTCCTTCCTACCTCCCTCCCTTATCATCTTTTTTGCCATCTTAATTCATCCTCTGTCTCCTTTGCAGTCTGGGAAAATGTATGAAATGGGACAGAGAAGCAGAGGAGAAGCTAGGGAAAAGATTCTTCTGGATTTCTGTCGGGGCATCTGCCTTGGGGGGGGAGGAGGGAGCTGACCTGACACAAATACTGCTATCGTGAAGCACACCAAGAAAAATGATGTTGGTTTAGATGAGTACATAAATGTAGCTCTACAATGACTCTTTTGCCCTTTCTTGATTTGGTGTCTTTATTTCTATTGCCCCTAAATTCCTATTTAAGACCCTGAGGTCAGCTCTTTATCTTTTTGTTGTAAAAATAATTATGTATGCTTGTGTAGTGATGATGATTGGGGTGGGTTTGATCCTTGCTAATTCTCATTGCCCCACGTCCACTTTATTCTTTGACAAATCATTAGTTAATCTAAATGTTTCTTGAAACAATATTCCTTTGTGACCTAGGTTTTGGAAAGGTTTCTTTTGGACTACTTCTTCAACCCCCCGCCTGCCCAACAACCCAGTAGAATGACACTTTGCAGCATCTTGTGCTTCCAGACAGTACGGGGAGTTGGAAGCTCTGAAATCTGTGTCCCCAGTAAGAAGACACATAAGACTTGCAGTACCAACAGGATCCCATTGAAGGTGTTATCCCTGTGCCCGTGGTGGGAAGTTCAGTGGGAGTTTGGCTCACTGAGCATGCTGCCCTCGCATCTCTTATTTCTTACATGTTAAGATCCAGGGCTGTCATGTCTCACTGGAGGACTGATTTCAGCCTCTCAGGAGCTCTGGCTGCAAATGCCCTAAGCTGTAAGTTTGTGGAAATGCCCATTTGTTGCAGAGGGGTGTCAGGCTTAGCTTTGAGAACAAGCTCTACAGTGTTTCTCCATCCTTAGTGTCACTATTAGACTAAAAACCCGACAGTATTCTTGTTAAAACCAGATTTCATCGTGGTTCTTGGGGCAGAGTCTGGGCAGAACAAAACTTCTGCAGCTGCTGTCATGCTGGCTTTGAATGCCTTGTAATCCCATTGAGATCAAGAAAACATTTTATGTTTTAGGCACTAAGTTAAGTCTTTTCAGCCTTTTTTTTTTTAGGTAAGTACAATATATGTGCAAAGGTGCTAATCTTCTGTTAAACTTTTGACAATCTGTTTTCTGTGTTCTTGACTGGAAAGCTGTCTAGAAATTTTTGTTCTTCTCTCCCTCCTGACTGCATTGATTATCTTCAACCTTCTTTCACTCCTTTTGAATGTTCTGTAATTTCAAATGAGGGGGGAAAAAAACCCAACAAAACTTATAACTTTAATTCTAGCTTCTGAAAAACTGCTCTAACAATGAATCCATGTGTGGGCCATAGCCATGGAAACAGCGTGATTTTACAGTGCTGGAGCATGAAGGGAAATGACTCCCAGCTTTCTGAGGGTTTCTCTTAAAAAATTAAATATACAAAAAACATCAAACAAAACCACACACCCCTGAAACTTGCAAAATATTGCTCTGATAGGCCAGGGGAAAAAAAGAAACACTGAGGTGTTTTGGTTTTTGGATTTTTTTTTTTAACGTTGTTAGTTGGTAACTCTAAATCTTTTAAGCTAGTTATCCTTTTAAAAGCAAACCAAAAACCCCAACCCCTCCCCTAAAAAAAAAGAAATATCACTGAAGAAAGAAGTTTTCTCTTACGTTGTGGTCTGGGATGTGTAGCTTCGGTTGGGGTTTTTTGGGGGGTGTTTTGGTATGTGGTTTTTATATTTTGTTGTGTTTTTTGTTTTGGGTTTGTTGTTTGTTTAGTATTTTTCCTAAAGTACTTTCTCCTGATTCTCTCCCATTCTTGGTGGTGTCCTCAATCTTCATTTCTGTACCTGGAACAACATTTGGAATACCAAACATTTGGAAACATCCGTGTGCTCGTTGCTGGGTTCCCGTCACCCCAGGAGCGCAGAGCAGCTTTCCTGGCTTGCGGTGCTGACTTATTTGTGTACGGGACCTGGAAAATCCTGTCACCTTCTGAAGACGTGGGTGACTCGTGGTGGCACCCTTCATGGCACGAGTCCAAACGCCCAGGGAAATTGGGTGATAACAAGCCATGTCAAAACAATGGGGACTTTTGTGAAAAAGATTCCACTAAACCTATCATTTTGGAGAGCAATCCCGGTGTAGTAGGCACGGGGGGGGGGTTGGTTAGGTGGGTATGGAGTGCACCTCTGCAGCTTCCCCAAGCCTGTCCCAGGGCCTCAAGTGTTAGGATTGTAAAATGTCACAATATTTCCATCAGGATGAAGCGATTACAGGGCGCAGTGCTGGAGATACTCTTGATGGGTCTGAACCATTGCCAGCACACAGATGTCCCTCCTTAAACATCTGAAGTGGTTGTAAAGTTTCCTGGGTTTGTTCAGAGTTAAACTTGACTCCTTTTGCTGTAAGACACGAGAGGATAAAAGCATTCCCATAATGTAGCTGCCATTGTTAAACCAGCACTTTAATTGGGTGGGTTTTGTTACAGGTTACATCTAAAGCTCTTGACTGTCCTACGTCTTCACAGAGCCATGACTGGAGTTTTAGAGCACAAGAATCAGAGTCATTTAGGTTGGGAAAGACCCTTAAGATCCAGTCCAGCAGTTACTCCAGCACTGTCTTGTCACCACTAAACCACGTCCCTCAGCACCACATCCACACAGCTTTTAAATCCCTCCAGGGCTGGAAACTCCATCACTTCCCTGGGCAGCCTGGTCCAGGGCTTGACAGCCCTTTTGGGGAACAAAGTTTTTGTAATATCCAACCAAAACCTCCCCTGGAGCAATTTGAGTCTGATTCCTCTTGTCCTAACACTTGTTATGTGGGAGAAGAGACCGACCCCAACCTGGCTGCAATTTCCTGAGTAACAAGGGAATTGTCAAGAGTGAGAAGGTCTCTTGAGCCTCCTCTTCTCCAGCCTAAACAACCCCAGTCCCCATAGCCACTCCTCACAAGACTTGTTCTCTAGACCCTTCATCAGCGTTGTTGCCCATCTTTAGACACACTCCAGCACCTCAGTCTCCTTGGAGTGAGGGGCACGTAACTTGAACACAGTATCTGTGGTGTGCTCTCCCTAGGGCTGAGTCCAGGGAGATGATCCCTGCCCTAGTCCTGCTGGCCCCACCTTTTCTGGTAATAAGAGGTGGTCCTGGAGGAGCCCAGGGATCCAGCGCTGTGCCTTGGTGGCAGCAGCAGGGATCATTCAGCTGCCCTGTTCTAGACATTCTCTAACTGCTCTGTATTCTTCTACGGGGAGAGACCAGAAGGGTGCAGGAGCTGCACTGTTTGTACAGTAATGTGTTATCAGGGGCTGGGCTCAGGGCATCCTGCTCGACCTGTAACCCTCTCTGTTAACACCCCTCCCTCCACACAGGGGCAGAGAAAGGGGACAAGGGAGGGAGACTCAGCCATTAGAAAGCTGGAGCAGCTTTAATGGAAATAAAAGTTAATAATACTGGAATATGTACAAAACCAGTATTGAACCCTGATGGCAATTACATCACCATCACCACTGATGCTGTGGAGCAGCACTGGGAGAGTCCCAGCCTGGGCCCAGCAGCAGATGGGAGCTGTGTCTAGGAGCTGGGTTCTGGTGCTGGGTTCAGGAGCACACAGACCAGGAATGAGCAGAGTGCCCCTTGGGTGCTGGCTGTTCAAGAAGTGAGGAAGAAGCTGGAGGAGCCGAGCAGGCTTGACCCTCCTGATCTCTCAGCTTTATACTGAATATGATGTATATGGTCCTGGGTCACTGGCTGGTCAGTTTGGGGTCCCCTCTCCCTTTCTGCACCCCCCGGGCACTGCCTCTGCCCATGGGGTGTTCTCAGTGCCAGCAGCAGCCACTGCCTGTGCCCACAGCTGCTGCCTGCAGCCAGAGCAGGGGGGAAGAGCTGGGATGGGAAGGAGAAGCACTGAACAGAATCCTGTTCTCAGTCAAACCAGGACATACATTTAAGTACCATGCTTTCAGTACCCTTCCTAAGGATACCCAGTGATTTACTGCCTGGTTTTGGTCAGCTACTGCACTTTGAGCTGAAGAGAGTGACTCAGCCTTCCTCCCGCAGCTGAACTGGAGAAAGTGCAAGTATGAAGTGGTTAAGGAGGGTATTGCTCAGAACGTTTTTCCCCTAGATGCATTACATCACATCTATGTGTTGAAGTGTATCTGCTGTCTTACAGCAACTTGCTTAATGTTGTGAGATCACTCTGGTTTTTTTGTTTCCCTCTCGTTTGTGTGGTTTTTGCTGAATACCACCCATGGATTTGGGAGATTTCATGCACCCGTTTTTTTGATACTGGGTAAAACCAAACCTTGAAGACCCTTTTCCAGTCTCTTCATGTGAATGACAAAGTTTTGGCAGAAGCTGCATTCAAGGAGGATAAGAAGAGCAAGAAGAATCACTAAATCATTACCAAAACTTGGTCACTTACTGTTCAGTCTGCCCGAGCTAAAATTCGGCTGCCGTGGCTGGATAGATAACTGTGCACGCGTTCAGTAATGTGGTGTAAGGGAATCTGAAGTTTCCTGGTGTATGTCCTTCCAGCTCAGGGCAGAGAGGAAGGAAACACGTGTGGATTGCTTTCAGCATCTTAAACAGCATTTGGCTTTCTTCCATTTCAAAAACTAGTATTTAAGAACCATAAGCAGAGTGATTTAAGAAAAATTTCTCTCAGAGGGCAAGTAGTGATTAGAAACTGCTAAAAGAGATTTTTTTTTAATAATAATTATTTTTTAGAACCTCTGAAGAGACTAAATACTGCTTTTGTTTTTAAATCACAGCGGGTGGGAAGCAGAAGGCAAGTATAAAGAGAAGACTGGGGGCAGCTGAGGAACGTTCAACAGTTAATGAACTACTGGTTTGTCAGTTTGTTGTCAGTTCTGGAAGCAAATGCAAGCTGAACACGTTCCTGAGGTACAGGATGAGTTAGCTGATGCTTGTCCTGCTGTAATAACATTATGCTGGTGCATGTTTAAAGCTGTCTGAGGTATGTGGGATACGGTGGCAATCCCACTGTGCCTCCTGCTTCCCAACCAAACAGATAATCTTGAAAAACCCTGCTCTGTGCGGTACTTCAGTCGCTTCTCTAATTTTTCCTTGCCTTAATTTTGTGCTGCTTTTGTGTTTCAGAGGCAGCAGCTTGCATTAAAACTAATAACTGGTTCAAAATACAGCGTAGGCTGCTCACGTTTCCCGAGGAAGCTCTCGTAGCAGTTCACTCTTGGCTGCTTGCTAGTTAACCTTTTCAACGGGTGTAAATGAAAGCATTAAATCATTCCTGCTGATCTTTGCAGTCGAAGCAAAGATTTAAAGAGATAAGAAAGGACTGCAGTGCAATGTGGATCTCCTATGAAGCAGGAGGTGGTTTTGTACACTGTTTCTTCCGATCGGACGGAAGCGCGTAAAACAAGGAATGCTGGCAAGTTTTGTGGCTGGAAGTGTCTGTCCTGGCATTGTCCCACTCCATCTCTCCCCAGGTAACTCGGGAGAATTCACCTGAGGCAGATGAAATAAAAATGTTGATAGGGGAAAAAATTCGAAGTAAGCAGATGATATTTTTAGTGCTGGTGGGATTGACGTATGAATACCGGGTCAGGTGTTGGTGTGTGCAAAGCAGGGAAGCTACTGAAACCAGGAAGAGTTGGAGCATTGAAAGACTTAGAAGGACGATCAAAGGTTTAGGAAAATCAGTGTTTGTAGTGAGCCACTTGTGCCTCTCATTCTACACAGCTAATAGAAGATTTTATTGAGTTGCTTTTTAAAATTGCCTTAGTGGGAAATGATATAATAAAGGGCTGTTAACGTTCAGCTCTGCAGATTACTAAATTAGGTCAGATTTAGGTTAGAAATAAGGGATGCACTTCGAGCGACGAAGGAAAAAATGAATGCATATGTACATCTAGAACAATCTAATTGGTGGTTTATGCAATCTTTTAGTCATATTGTACAACTTTTTAACAGCTTTCCCTCAGTGGGTGAGCTGTCAGAAGGGATTTATGGTATTTCCAAGGTCTTTGCTTGATATGATGATCATGGAGAAATCCCTGAGTTTCTCAAATGTAATTTTACAAAGCAGTTCTTTTGAAAGGTGACTTTTGTTTTCTGCTTACTTATTTGCTCCTTAAAAAAAGGAAAATATTTTGAGATAGACAATGAGGCCTCACATTAAAGATTAGAGGAACATCCAGCTGCCTTTTTAGCCTGCCAGAGAATAATAGGAATAGAGACTTCCAGGCTGTTGAATCCAGCCTCTAAGACAACACCCTTCAGCATCAGTCACCCAAAGGCTAAAAGCTGAACACACGTGTGTATTCCTAAATGATTTTGGTACCCGTGGATAATTAGGAAAATTGCATCTTACACGGAGTCTGTGATACTCCACGTTCAGTTGGAAGGATTGTTGTCGAATGACATGTGCTGCTTGGCTTCCTGGAGGCTGTAGTCTGTGGTTCCTCATGTGCTGCGAGCCTTTACTCTTCTCTGGAATGAGAGGTTGGTTCATGAACTGAATATTTGAATTCATTTCAAGGGAATGCTCTTAGGTTAGAGGCAGTCTGTTCCTGCTGCAGGAGAACAGGATTAAATATCTTGTGGTTTGCCGCCTACCGCAGCTCTGGAAGGAGATCAGTGCTGCAGATGGGGTGAGAGTCTGAGCCTCTGTACTTGTCCGTGGAACCATATTCTCATTTTACCTTGAGGTAGGAAAATGGCACAAAATATCCCCGTTTCAGTGATTAGATGTACTTTTGGAAAGAAGATCTAAAGTTGTGGCTCCATTTCCAAGAAAACATTTTGAGGGAACTGCAATGCAAAATGCATAGTTTCATGAAAACAAATACAGTCTTGAAGATACCAGGTACTCAAGGCATCTGTCAATCAAAGAAAAAACTATCTGTGATGGGATCTATAAAGCCTGTGTGAGGACTCTACTGCCCCAAACCATCTCAGTAGGAATAGAAGCAATAGTAGTATTCACTCTTTGTTCCTCGGTGAAGCCATATAGATAATTGGTTTACTTTGCAAGTTTTCTTTGGCCGAGGTTCTTTTTAATATTGTAGCACCTCAAGGGTAGTTCACCTTCTTTCCTGTTCTGTTGTTGCCATCTATGTGTGGTCTTGCAGAAACCTTGGTTGGGAAGGACATCTCGAGACCATCTGCTCCATCCTCCCAATATCTATTTGGGATCAAACCTGTTTTCCTTGAGAACTGATGAACTTTTACAACAGACATTTCACTTGCTGGATACACCAAAAAAATTGACACTATTACTTTTATTTTTGGAATCATGACAGAGTTTGCTTCATTTATGCTGGTTTGAGTTGGTATTTCTGGAGTGCTCGGTGTTTGCCAGAATTAAGATGCATTAGCCTACAGAGGACCTTGTGCTTAATGCGAATCTTCTGGCTAGCTGTGTGTATATGATAAGGTATTTTTCTGGTGGTTATGTTTACCATTATTTTCTTGAAGTCTTTTGTGTAGGCACCTTGAACCAAGTCACCTGCCTCAAGAGTAATAAACACTGTGAGAAAACCCATCCAATACGTCGAAAGTTAAAAGAAAATTGTAAATGCCGCTCGTAATTTTTCATAGTAACTTAAATTTTTCACTATTCTTTAATTATGAAGTCAATTTAGGTATCAGTTTCTATCACTGTAGAAAAAGTAATATAAAATACCACATTTTCTACTCTGTGATTTTGGTTGTTTTACTACAGTTGTATTGTTTTACTACAGTTGTTGTATTGTATATCCTAGTGACAGGCAGGAATATTGGTGTTCCTTTACGAATGAAACACACGGAAACTATGGAACACATATAACCAGACAAAAAGATGCAACATTTCTCTTTGTTGAACTTGCCAAATTAATTGTGACAGTGACATATTTCTCTGATGGAAGAAAGCTCTGTTACATCCGTGCTGAGCTTGATTCCATGCAGGAGGCGACGAGGTTTTTCCTTTCCTGCAGTTGATGATTTTTCTTCCTGTCTGGGTTTCTCCCATCTCAAGGCATTTCTTGTTACATAAGATGACTTTGTTCACAAGCAAAGAGAATGATGAGCATCTTCTAAATGCACCTTATTCTCTTTTTAGACTTTGTATGTTCTACCTGAGGAAAACAGGCAATGTTTTCTGTTTTCGTGGTGCCCTCTTGCTGTTTTCATTTCCTGTTCTGAGTGCGGTTCAGCTTTGAGGAGACAGGGAAATGGCAACACTCAGAGTGCTACAGATCATTTTTGAAACGTTTAGTGTGCCGCCTCAAAACTTCAGGTAGAATTCTCTTTAGTATTCAAGTTTTAGCATGTTTTGCAGGCACAGTGATGGATTGTAAATGAAAGCAAGCACGACGTTCAGAGTCTGTCAGTGAGAGCGGGGCTAATAAACATATTTAAGCCTTGTTATTTCTTCTAATAGGTAGCAAAGCAGCGACCATCTGCCCTGATAATCTCTGAATTTGTTCCAGTTGCTACACCAGTGATTAGAGTTCAGTTTCCACATGGATTTTGTACCCAGTACAACGATTTTATTACTCAACGTTGCTGTCTCCTATTAATCAAATGACTGCGCAGACCTTTTCCTTGGGTTCACTTCAGTTTCTTACTCATTTGTTTTGCCAGCTCCCCTTTCTTGTCCCCCCGTATTTGTATCTTATTTATTTCAGCTTTTATCAACTGAATGTCAACACAATGTGTGTCCCCACTTCTCATCCTCACAGACTCTGAGTACTTCGTGCTTTCTAGTTCTTTCTGGGTTCTAGTTTCTGCTCTGCACTCTTGATTGGCACCTCGCGTCCCGGTTACGATCGTGTGTGCTGAGATGACAAGTAGACGTGTGAAAAGCAGGCAGAAGGCATATAATGAGTTATAGCTTATATAATCACCTATTTAGGAAAAAATAATGCGTAAGCATTTATACCCAGCTTTCTTCAGGAGATAATTTTTCACATGATCTATTTAGACTCTGCCACAGTGGTTCTTGTAACGTTGGCTGGAGCTCAGGACAGCCTTGGTGTTTCCTATAGAAATGGTCAGCAATCCTGTCTCGTGTCCCTCAGCGACCAAAATCAGCCTCCTTTCTTTTAATATTCTTTTCTTGTGTTCCATACTTAAGCATTTGCAAGCTCAACTGCCTTTACATACGAAGAGGATGTTATTGGACGTTTTCTTTATTCTTAAACCTTCACAGAAAAGACAAACCCTGGCACTTTGAGCTCAGTGTAGGTGCTGATGGGGAAACCTGTATGTAAGCCTTGCTGAGTGGTGACCTGTGTCCCCCTGCACTAATTACACTCATTGCCTAGCAGCAGAAACTCGGTCCTGCAGGTAGACGAGCAAAACGTGATCTTGTTAATGAACAGGGTGAGACAAGGAAGATGCTTTTGATTGCATGTGGCATGCCTGGCAGCCACCAAAGGGCTTCAGGTAACGGGCTTTATTAAAAGTACAGCCTTGCAGGAAAACCACCAGGCCAGTGGAATTTTAGAGCTGTTTTTCCTTCCGTTTCTAAATGTGCTTCTTTATTGTTACAGATATTTCAAGACCTTCCTTGCCAGCAGGTAAGTTCTCTTCTTTCATGTCTCGATGTGACAGCAGGCTTGCTTGCAATGTAGTCATGCTTTTACATCATCAGAAGATCGCTTCTTATTGGCACTGTCGCGGTACTTAATCGTGGGGATCTGAGGTCAAAACAAAACCTGGTGAGGTATGGGGTTTTTTTACACTTAAATGGTGTATTTTGACAGGGGGAGGAGGTAACTGAGGTATTTATATGCAGTTGTTAAATGTGTGTGATGTAGTTGATGCTTAAAGCGACGGCACGGCGTGTGATACAGCTGTCAGCAGAACATTAGGAGCAGCCACAGATAGCGTCAGTGCTGAATCAGGGACAATGTGCAAGGCAGTGTGGATGGGTGGGTTGTGGCTGGAAGGAGTCTGCCCAGGTGGCTGTGGGGAAGGTGACAGACACATTCACTTGGCTGGGGTCACAGGTGGCTTGTGCCAGAGCTGGAAATAGCCCTCTGCTCTCTTGGACCCTGTGGCTCCTATCAGTGGTGTTGAAAACTGAAAAAAGATACCCTAACAAAACAATGACAAGAAAAAGCACCTAAGGAACAACCCCACTGAAAAAAAATTTGACCCAAATGACCTGATTTTTAAAAACTGCCTTTTTTGTTTGTTGCTTGATAGATTTGGTCTTTAACCCAGTGTTAAGCTTTATAAATTCATCCGTGCTGTGGGCTCCAGCTGGGATGTAGAGCTCAGAATGATGGTATCTTCTGTTCCCTAGCACTTCGCCCATCTATTCACTGTTTGTAATGAGAACTCTAGAGTTGTTACTGTAATGCACTTGGACTCCAGGTTGAGCAAGGGATTGCTGCCTTTTGTCCTTGCTCTGCCTTGATTTTGCTCCTGTGTCCATTCTTTTCTTTCTTCTTACGGAGATGTGCTTCGTATCTGTCCATAAAATATCTTCTTACAAGTGAGTATCTGAAGCACAATGGTACTTGGTCAATGTGAACTCCGGAGGTAGATGCTCTTTCTCATTTTAATCAACTGGCAATTTCAATTAAAAGCCTGATAGCTGATATGTGGTTGCTTTTTCCACAAGAACTTCAGAGTGGCTGTTCTGGAAAATAATCATATTGGCTTGAAGTGAAGAGTGCTCTAAATGTTTTCGTTAAAAGAAAACTTTCACATCTTGTAAGATTGTTATTGCAATTGTCGGGAAGGCAAATACTTGTGGAGAATATTGGGAAGATAAATGCCTGGTGTTTAGCTCAGGCTGACAGGAAGATAAGGGTTGTGTTTTTCAGCAGCTTCTAGAATGAGGATGTGAGATGAAACTTCTCCCCAGTTTCCATCTGGGACTCAAAGAGTTTGTCTGGTGAATCTGAGTCACAATGCGATTAATTTCAATTTGGGTGTATGTGTGGGAGTGTCCTAATTGTACTTTTTATCTGTGTCATTGAAGTACTCAGAGGGCAAAAATTTGCCCAAGATTGTGAAATAGGAACCATTTTCCATGGTATGGCAAGAAGCATTTAGAGAAGGTAGAAAAGCTGCACACCACAGCTTGTCTACAGCCAGGATTTGACAGTATCCACTGGGAAGGGAACTAAGGAACCTAGAAAAATCCTTTAAAATGCTGTCAGAAGAGAAGGATGTTTCAAAAGGTGTCCCACTGAGGTCTGACTTGTCCTGTGGTATTACAGTATTTTCATTAATGACCATAACAATGGACTTCACAGGTCTGTTAAATCTGCCCATAAATATCATTAATAGAAAAAGAATTACGACGATGGGATTGAAATCTGGAAGAAATTTGACACGTTGGTGAAAGAGCCAGGATAAAAGGTATAGTGTAGTTGAATAAAGACAAGGTTCTGCATTCTGGTGGGAAGTTTTAATCATCAGAACTTGTATTTGCAATAAATAATTTCTTCTTCAAAAGTGGAAATAACTTGATCCTTTTTTCCTGGCTGCCACTTTTAGCAGTGGACAATAGATGTCACTAGAAATGCTCTCACTTCTGCCTGCTGGTTTTAATGCTCTAAATTTGCATCATAATACAGGGGGTGTGTGGTTTTTTGATGTTTGAAGACTTTGCAGTAGGGAGGAGACTACTTAAAATGGTCTTGATCGTAGTGTATATTTGTTAGAGCCAGCAGTAGCCCAGGGTCATCCAGAACACTGCCTTTTTGCTTTGATTCATGGCAAAATCTTAATGGAAAGGAGGGCTCTGTGTGTGCTGTTGAATGTGTTAGTCGACCAGGTCGTTAGTTAAATCACTCAGGAGAGTTATTGTACATGAGTCTGTATTGCTGCTTTGAAGTCTGTGGGTAACTTGGTTTTTTACTGCCTTGTGATTGTGGCCGTGGATGTGAGCATGGAGAGGTTTTGGAATGTGAACCAGCAGGGGCTCGGGGGGCAACTTGCTAAAATATTCTAATATCCCAAGCTGGACAGACCACACAGCGCTCCTGTCTAGATGTGAGTTATCTTGGAACGTGAGGTGTTCGCAGTGTTGGCACTGCTGGAGTTAAAAACAATCCCTCCTGGATTTTTGGCACCTTCTGAATTTAAAACACGAAGAGCATTTGTGTGATGTAGGGGACTTTTCTTTTGGTCCTTTCCTTTTGATCCTGTAGTGCAAGGAAGTACCGATCACCAGAATCAAGAAAGAATAAGGAAGCAAAAAGCTCTACCACCAAACTATACCAGGTAGGTAGAGGAGAATAAAGACAAATACAAGAAACAAGCATATATTGGGGTTTTGGTTAAAAGTGGAACAAAACATTGTTCCAGAATGGAATCTTTGGTACAGACATCTGTTCTTGAGGTGTCTCCAGAGAACATCTGGTGAGTCTAGTGACATCTTGCCACCTCCTAGCATAAGGGATTGAAAAAATGGTAGGAAATGAGCATCCTTTGTGTAGCTTAATTCCAGATACGCAGAATACTTGAAGTCTGACACTTGTGTGTGTAGTTTTTTGATGTATAGTGTACAGTTTAGGTAAGCATTATCTGTCTGCACATCTTGAAATATTAAATGGGTTCAGAACTGGTTTCAGTTCCAAGTGCTCATTTAGGACCCCCAGGAAAAAAAAAAAAAAGTTGCATAATTTCAGCTCAACCTAAAGAAGTTTTTCTTCTGGAGTTAAAAACAAAGGCTTCATTCAGTCTTTCCTCAGTGTGTATGGCATTGGTTGTTACCTGATCCATTTATTTAAACCAGATGAATCTCCTCACTCCTTCCACTGCCTCAGAACAACCTGCTGCTGCTTTTTTCTCTGACCCATGGAGATGGGAGCGTTTCATGCCATGCTGTGTAATTACCTCTTCCTTATCCCAAATCTACACCTGCCTGTGTGATGAACTTAAGTATCGCAACTTGGAATGCAACATAGGTTTTCAGGCTAGAATTAAAACCCCAAGCAGTGGTGTGGATACTTCATAGGATGATAAAAGACAGAAATTTAAAGGTCATTTGAGGAATTGCCAGATGAAGTTGCAGTATTGGGGGTGCACTGAATTGGGGGTGCGCTGAATTCTGTGCCGTCTCTTCCCTGAAAGCAGTATTTTCAGTAATCCCTTGGAAAATCAGGATTGGTTTTTTTCCTCTTTTGAGATTTTATTAAGAATTATGATTGTATTCATCAGTAAACTTATTTTTCATGTATTTTTAATGGCTTTTGTTATTTATTCTTTTTTCAATTCACAATTAAATTATGAGGTGCTCTTCCAAATGAGAGTATGGAACCGAGAACTTCTCAGTTTATACCAAGTCAGTGCTATCAAGTTGGAATCTCTGTCTGCAGTCCCCTTATGATTCAGATGATGTGAAAAGGGTGTTTTTTTTGATGCAAATATCCTACAATTTTTTCATTACCAGTGAGGTAAATGCTATTTCTATGTTTCCAAACACCATATCACCAAACTCCTCTACTACTGGATGAGAATACTGCTGACAAAAGTTAAATGTCACTTTGGGGAAGTTTCCCTCACTACTTGTGTGTTAAATCTTCCTATTTAAAATGTTACTGAGTAGCTTCAATAATCTAATTCTCTGTACCTCATAAAATGCATTTTCCCATTGTACAGTTGCATACTCTGGAAGATGTTTTTAAAGGTAGTTGGTAAGGGGTTAGGAACATGCAGGATTATGGTTTTTTTCCTTGTAGAAGGGGTGTTTTTTTTTTTGTAAAGGCAAGGTAGGGAGTGGGTGTCTGCTAAGAGGACTGGAGAATTCATCTGTCTTCTCTTACAGGAGGGGAAAAAAAAATAAAGCCAAGAGTGGAGCCAGCCTCACAAATGGAGGACAGTGAGGTATTGTCCATGAGAGATTCTGGTGCTTCTTTACAACGCACAACCTTCTGTGGCAGTCGCTGCAAGTACCTTGTGCTGGTGCAGAATTATTTCACTTCCTAGGTTCCTGGGGGTTTCTGCTAAACCCACACACCGTGTTGGTCTCCTAAGCAATCGTGCCCCTCTACTTGGCACTGTTGAAGGCACAGCTTGAGTATTGTGTTCAGTTTTGGGTGCTGCAGTATAAAAAAAGACATTGAGGTGCTGGAGCAAGCTCAGAGAAGGGCCACAAAGCTGGTAAAGGGGCTGGAGAAAAATGTCCTCTGAGGGACCTGGGACCAGTTCTGGAGGAGGCTGAGAGGAGACCTTACTGCTCTCTACAGCTACCTGAAGGGAGGTTGGAGTGAGGTAGGTGTTGGTCTCCCAGCTCACTAGGGACAGAACAAGAGGAAATGGGCTGAAGTTGCACCAGGGGGTTCAGGTTGGATATTAAAACCAATGTCTCTGCTGAGAGAGTGGTGAGGCCTTGGAACAGGCTGCCCAGGGAGGGGGTGGAATCACCATCCCTGCAGGGGTTCAGAAGACATCTGGATGTGGCACTGCAGGACATGGTTTAGTGGTCCTGAGAATGTTTAGTAGACAGTTTGGCTTGGTGATCTTGAAGGTTGTTTCCAGCATTTGTGATTGCTTCTATGTTTGCATCCTCTATTGTGGTGACCTACAGCAGGAGCAACGTAAATGACTCGGCCTTGCTAAGCTTTTCAGGGTTGCCTCTTTTGTTTGGGAGTGGGGCGGGGGGGTGTTTGCTTCTCCCTGCTGATAAACCACAAAATTAATGGAAAGGAAGGTTTTCCTCATCCCTCCATCTTCTCAAGAAGTTAATACTAGTGGATTTGGGCACAATTCATAGTAGAGACCTGAAGGTTTTTTGAATGAGTGCACTGGAGATGCTTGTTGGGGTGTCAGAGGATGTTAGTACCTAAGGTTTTTGTAGTAGCAGCTCTGATGTAGAGGAAGGGTGGGGATGACAGTGTTACTGCAAGAAGGATTTCTGAAACTCAAGCTGGGTCTTGTGTAGTTGGTTTATATAAAATGTTAAGTTGTTGGAGAGTGTTTTTTGTTCTGCGAGACCTGGGTTGGGAGTGGCTTGGGATCCTCTCCCAAAATACACATAAGTTTGTTTGAAGTGGAATATCACAGGCTACAATGAACCAAGAGCAAAAACATCACATGGCTGAACTTTTACCAACTACTTTGTTATAAGTTACACCTAAATGACCATAAATAAAGGATTATATGAGCTTTCCTTCAGTTTATTTTTACATTCTTGACAGCTCTTAACATATAGCTCCACTGCTCTGCTTTTGCAGTTAGCTAAGAACTTATTTGTGGGAGGGTTTGGTTTTTTGCTCAACAGAAGATTGGAAAAAGGAAGAAGGAAGAAAAATTACAGATATTATGCTTATTATTTCCTCCCCCCTTTTTAATTTTCAGAAGATGAAGAACATGCTTAAGAAATTATCCAAACAGCTTATGATAGCTGTGAGGTTTCCTGATTCAGGCATTTTCCCTCGGGATCAATAATTTGAATCTGGAAAACCACAGAAGTTAATTTTGTCAGGCATAAAGCTGATGCTCTTCAGGTTTTCATATGGAATGCTCAAACAAAAAAAAAACCCAACAAAACAAACAACAGCCAAAAAAAAACCCAAACAAAAAAAAAGCCAAGCCTGTTCTTGTAGCAGGCACATTTTTCCTCAGGACTTTATTCTGACAAGAGGTCAGAACAACAGAAGTGGAGTGTTAATTACATTAATAGATTAATTATGTTGTGATTCAGGTTTAACTGCTTCTTAGCTCATCTAGGAAGGTTGGCTGGGCCAGGCACTAAGCACACATGGCTGTAGTTGGTTTTTTGCTTATCTTGCAAACACTTTACAAAGAGCTCCAGCAAAATGGGTCTGTGTCTTAGTGGAGCAAATTTCTATGGACTTGAAGAGAAGCTGAACTGAAAAAAGAAACTTAGAATCCGCCTAAGGATTTTAGTCTCAGTAAGACATTATTGGTTAGCGTTGAAATTGCTTCTGACTTCCTTGGTCAACCGTGGATCCTCCATGAGGAAGGCTAAAAGGTGTTAGTCAAACTTGAGGTCTTATGGTAGAGAAAGGTAGGGAAGCCAAACGATACGGTGAGATGTTAGGGGTAGACATGATTGGTGAGGTTCTGGAAACATCCGGATCTCAATTACGGAGATTTTTATGTAGAACTTCTTAAAAAAGGGTTTTGAGTAGAAATTTGAAGGACTGTGGTCAGGCTTTGAATGACCTGTGTCCCTCAAAACTTCAGAGGGAAAAGGAAGTCTGTCCTTGTACCCTGAGGCAGATTTGAATAGATTTAAATTGGTACTTGAAGATATTTAACCTGTTAACCTTGTAGTTTCACAGCTCCTCCTGGAATTAAACCCCCTCTTACTATGCTTTAATTTCAGGATGCTTGAACCACTACCAGTTTACTCTCCAATTTAATTTCCGGTGTCTTGGTGGCAGTTCAAAGCTTACAAAGCCTTCCTCTGTTTTTACCTTCACTGATTTTTGTCCCTGTCTCTTTTTCTCCTCAGTGCTTTGAACGATGAAATGCATCAAATGGGATCGTGGAGAGCAATACCACAGGTTTTTGGTGCTTGACAGCTCAGTACTACACAGAAGACAAGCTCTTGGCCCTGCTAGGTGCTGATAGTGTTGTTCCCATGATGTTTGCTAGCGTAGATCCTTTGGGCTGCCAGCAGAATAGGTTGAGCTTTGGGTTTTTTTTTCCTTTTTTCTACCATTTCAATATACAGGATACTTATCTAATATTTTTGCCTCTAGATCTGAAGAAGGGCTGTGCCCAAAACGTTTGTTAGTTTAGTCTTGCCTAGTTTAATTATAACAGCATTCTTGGATGTGTTTTCAGCTTCATCAGCTTTTTCAGCTGAAATCCTCGAGTCGACAGATAAAGTTTAGGATACTCAAAAGCTCAGTTCAGTTTGGAGCTACAGAGAAGAGGTTGTATTGGTCTGCTCATAAATTTCTATAGCATAAAAGGTTGCAGAGTAATGAGTGCTGTTTCATAGCTGGTTGGCTAGACTAACCTCAGCTGTCCTTGGTGGTCAGCTCCTGGAAACCTTCCTAAAGCTAAGCAGCAGGTTACTGTGTTTTCTGAGCACTCTGATACCACTCTGCAGGCAGTTTCACAGGTGAAAGTAACTTGTTGAACAGCCCTGTGCAGATGACAAGTTGTCCTGTGTGACTGGGGGAATACATGGAGTTATTGCAGGTGGTGGATTTAGCATCGAGGAAGAGGTTTTTGTGTTAGCCGAAGATGACATTTAATCACCCATAACAGAGCATAAAATGACTGCCCGAGGAACTGCTCCTTGAAAGTTTATTGCTGTTCTCATGAAGCAGTGATGAAGGTGAAAGCTCTTGTAAAGTGGATGTCCGTTCTTGGTATAAAACTGGGAGAGGGATTGATTAAAGTGAATAGGAATTGAGTTTTCTGGGGTTTAGAGGCTCAGCTACATCTGGGCTCTGCTAGAGATTCTCCTGAACAAAACATCAAACTCTGCTTGTTGGAATTTCTTATGAAACAGTTTTGAATCCAAATTACGCTCCTTGGAAAGAGAAAGGGGAATTTGTGTCTGTTTAACAACATTTTCTTGGTTTTTAAGTGCACTAATCTTTGCTTGATAGGGTAGGCACAGGATTTGCTTAGTTAGTAGAGCAGCCTTAACATTTTCATTATAAAACTTTAAAAAGATGTTATGTAAAGATTAATTTTTAATTTTGTTTTTTCTTAGACTTGAAGGGTGTCAACACTGGCTGGTGGATTTATTTGGTAACACTGGAACTTGGAAATTAGATAGCTATTTGTCTTAGCCTGTAAATGTTTGCTTATACATAAGGGTTCTATGCTACGCTCAGCCTTCACTAAGATATATCATGTTCACTATTCCAGTGTGGTTTTAAATATAAATGGAATAATGCTGCCTTATTGTGAGCACATGGATTATTTTTTATTCAGTTTGTAATTGTATTTAATGGTTTGGAAGTCTGAGGAATTGCTGATGTTATATTTGTATTTTATGTGACACTGAGAGTCTTTGAAAATTACATTCTGAGGTGCAGTGATACATAAATCACGTACAACTTGGCTGTAAATATCTTTTTAGCACAATATGGGTTGGTTTTTTTTGTAAACTGCTGTTCTGGCTTTGTGTTTAGCATGTGGAGGAGAAGCAGGACAAGGGAGACATGTCCAGAGGACACCGTTTCTGGCAAATGAATTGGACCCTCTGTGGTTGCAAAGCTTTCCTTTGTGTAACTGGTTATTAGACAGATGAGAGGGAAGGCAGCCCAGATATGAACAGACACTGAAGAGACTTGCTGACCCATAAGAAACTTCATTTTCCTATATCCCTCTTAGAAGATGTGACTAATTATTTGTAGGTTACCCGTGAATTAATGAGGAGGGGTTTTAAGAAGCATCTGTAAGGTCAGCTGATCCACTTCTGGATCCCTTCCACAGAACAAAAGTAATCCTTGCAGAATGCCTTTCCTTTATACAGCATCAAAGGGGTGGGGTCCTCTCCCTTCAGATAACTTCTGCTGTGTTTACCTCAGAAACAGAAGGTTTTCCCCGATAGAAGCATCTTTGTAAGGTCAAGACAGGTTCTGGTGAGCACTCTGCGTATGTTTGTCTCACTCCTCCTGTCACCCCTCCTCTTTCTCCCCATCTGAGAAGGTTGAAGAGCAGCCGTGCAAACCGAGCAGAACGACAAGACATTCTTTTGCAATAAAACATGAAGCAGGATGTGTAGGGTTCACTTCTTCTCTTAGTTTTCCAGGTCTCCATGAAGCAGATGTTTGCTTTAAGCACTGGGATTGTGCAGGAACTTCTAAAAGATGTCTTGAGGATAGCAACAGTTTTGTTTGTGTGGGGTTTTTTTTTGTAAATAGCCTAGAACATGAAGAGGCAGAAGACTGGAATCAGTGCCCTAAGGAAGAAGTAATTTTAAACTGTTCTCAGCTTTCATGGCTCTGACTTCATGCTTCTCTCCAGTAAACCTTCAAGAAGTAAATGGAAGGAAGTGGGAGATTAGGAGCGGGTTAGTCCACCCACAAGAAAATCTGCTACAACTTTCATGCCTGAAAATTAATACAACCCATATGGTTTTAAAAAATGGCTAGTCTTTATTTGGGAAATAATCAAGTTAACTTAGTGGTCTTAGGAGGCTGCGTGCTGTCTGCTCTGCTGCTCAACTGCAGAGGCTACTTCAGGAAGGGAAACTTCATGGAACACTACATTCCTCCTCTATTTCCCTTCCCCTCTCACTACTACCAATGGGTTGAGATTTGAAAAGCAGTGCATTCTGTCCACGGCTATTTTAAATTGTAATTCAGAGGATAGTAAGGCTAATAAGGTGACCATGGCCCAGAAGGTGATGAAGTATGTCTTGGATTTTGTCACTCCATCCTGCTCAGGAAAACTCTAGATGTTTTCTACTTCAAAGCTCACCAAGTGGAGGAAGATAACAATAAATTCAGCATTGGTCTGAATTTATGCCAAAAGGAGGTCTTTAGCAGAGATCTAAAGCAGTTTATATTGTAGAATGATTTTATTGGGATAGTGTCATCATCTTCTGGTCAGTTGGAGCACTGTAGAGTGAATCTTGGAGTGTTATTTTCTCCTCTTCCTGGCTATTGACTGCCCCAGTTTGAAGCTAGGAAGTGTGAGCTTGGCTCTTGTACTCGTTCAAATCTCAAACGTTCTTTGAGCAACTAAACTTTAGTGCAGGTACCACTAGAAGTTGAAAATGCAAACTGAAATCACAAATCCAGATTTTGTATTTGATTGATGGGAACCTCACTAAGCACTTAGCTTTATGGGCAGTGGGTATTACCAGTAGTTGGCTTTGCATTTTGTTTTGTTGTTTGTTTTTTGGTAGATGTTGTTTTGATGTGTGCTTATGGTGTGGGGTTTTGTTTTGTTTTAGTTTTTTATTCTCTAAGGTTTCTTTTGTAAATCCTCTTTACCTTTTGCCTTCAGGAGAAAAATAACCTAATCTAGAGCATGGACTTGGAGTTTGTCCATATTGTGAAGAGTTGAGTGAATTCATGGAGATGATGTTGCTTCTCAGTTATGCTGAGTTATTTCTGTTGGAGGACTGGGCTTGGATTTTGTCACTCAAAGTAAAATGTCATTTGTCGTCACTGTTAAATGAGAAGGAACATCTCTGCTGGCCATATAATGACCGAGCTTCTCGGTCTTCAAAGGTCCTTTGATTTTGGGGAAACCTGTCATCCTTGTTCTCTGTGTCCTTTGGCAAAGGGTGTTCAGGAGAAGACTGTATGCTAGAGGAGAAGTGGGTGGGGGCCAAGGGACCAGGTAATCCAAGGTAGATTTCAAAGGCAGCCATAGCAAATGAGTTTAGCGCAAGGTAAACTTCAGGAGCTGTAATTCCCCGTTTCACGTTCCTGGGAACAAAGGAGATGATGTTTGTTTGACTCCAGCTAAAGGGATCTTAGGGCAAATAGTATTTTTCACTCTTAAATATTATCCACGTGCACACAAAATAATTATGGCAATATATATAAGGAACAAGCTTTAGAATCTCCACTGAAAATCAGTGGAGATTACAGTGGAGTTTCAATGTTTGGGGAGCATGTTTGCACGAATTCTGGATACCGACATGGAAAAACGAATTAAGACGCAGATGTCGTCACATGGGCAATAAACATGTTTTAATTTTTAGAAGAGTCATCAAGCATTCTTAGCTTTACAGGCTCTTCTGTAATTGTCTCAGGAAAAAGCATTTGTGGCTTTACAAAAGAAACCCTCCACTTTTCCTGAGGGGAAACTTGGTTTGGGAGCTCTTTTTTTTTTTTCTTTTATTAGCAAAATGAATGTGATGAAGAAATGTTCTTCCATCTCTTACATCAATATGCAGATCTGCTTAAAATAAATGCAGTTGTTCTTCAGCTTCTAGTAACTACTAGAGAGATAAACACGAAGTGGCTAAGACTACGAATGCTCAAGTCCAAAATAATGATGAGGATGATGTGATTGCTGTGCTCTAGGCTGTAGCTCTTTAATTGTTGTCTTAACAAGCAAATGGGCTGTTCTCCCTGTCGGAAGAGATCTCAGTTGCTGGTATGTTCATCTGGTGCCTGAGATGTTGCAGAAGAGGAACTGGAAAACAAATCTTCGTTCTGCTGTCAACTGCTGCTTTTACACAGATCTTTCTTCGCAGAGTTTCCAAATACTGAGCTCAGTTTGATGTCTCAGGGTGGTGAAATTCAGGCATGTGCTGTGTTTGTCTCTGTCCTGTTCCCCTTCCCAGCAGTGCTTGAGCTTGCCAGCCAGTTTGATCAGAATTTGATGAATAGAGATATTAAGCGATGTGAAAATAATCAGTTGAATAGAGGAGAGATCCTAATGATGCCGTTCACTGAGGGAGAAACCGTGGTTAGCTCTCTGTTGATTAGACACTGAGACACCCCACAGCAGCTCAGTCTCTAGAGTTAATCCTAGAGAAAGCCAGGCTTTGCCAGGTCATCTGATAGGCGTTTTAGATCTTTATTTTTGTTTGCATAAGCTCGAGTGGAAGACACTTTTATATACAATCTTTTATATGCCTCCCAGTTGTCCAAAACTGCTGTTTAACTCTGTATTCCACAAGGCTTTGTGATTTTTGCAGTCGACTTCACTAGGAGGCAGGATCAGCCCTGCAGGCAAAATTAAAACAAAAACTAAATGCCTTGATACAATTGAAAAGCTTCTGACTTTTTTTTCCCCCCTTTGCTTTCAAAAAGCTGATGCTGATATTCAGTAGTCTTTAAAACCAGGCTGAAATTGAGCAACCAAAATCATAGTCACAGTAGAAAAGGCTTGACTTGAATTTCCTTGGAGGCAAAGTGCCATTTCTTAGCTGAGCACTGTCTGTTGTCCCTGGGGTAGTCGGAGGGGCTTCTGTTTAGACTGTGTATTTGAGGAAAACCCAGTGCTTCCACATGTTAATAGCGACTGATGTGCGTTCCTTATTGCCTAGGATTTCCTTTGATAGCTGTTAGCATCATTGCTTACACAGTGAGTACTATGCAGATACTATCAGTGGATGTCTGCATGCACATCTTCTACAGCAAGGATGAACGTCTGGTTCCACAGTCCTCATTCCTGACAGATGTTCCTAACCCCAGTAAATGTTATAATCTGATTGGCATTACTTAAACCAGACCATTTTATGTAAGTGGCACACAGCTACTTGATCAGCAGTAAAATGTTGCAAACACTTGGTATTAAATATGCTGAAGACGTTTAACTTTTCCAGTTTGTGTCGTGTGGGGTTTTTGTGTGTTGGGTTTTATTTGTTTGTTCATTTTCTTTTGGTTTTTTTCTTTGTGCATTGTCTTCTGCTCTGTCCCTACCTCCTCTTCCCTCCAGAACTGAAATTGTGGGATTTTGACTTTCTCCAGAACACAACTTTTATTTTTTTCAGCAAAACTGACCGTGTTATTTGAAAGAAGACAATGAGCATACATCTTCTGGTTACTTCTTAAAATAACAAATAGAAATTAAGTAATGTAAAAAAAAAAAAAAGCATCAAGGAAGCACTTGGCTTCTGTTGAAAAATATACACTCAGAGTGTAGAATACCAACTAACTTCAGAAACCGAATGAAACAATAATTCTCATGCTATGCAGTACTTTGTTTTCACCTGCATTTTGTAGCCTAATATTACAACAGGAAAGTATGTCCTTGAGGAGAATGATTATCATACTGGGATCATCCATAAGGCTAACTGGAACCAGCAGACAGGATCTCCTGGCGCTTGGGTTGATAATCTGTACTGGTCTCGTCTAAAAATGAGAGTCCACACATTCTGTTTATGAAAATTCTTCTTGGTAATGCACTGACCAGTTGATATTGAAAGGGGTTTTGTTTTCAGGAATAAAACTTAAGTTTAATCCCTACATTTTTTTTTTTTACCTCTTAAAATTTTGTAGCTACTTTTCTGCAGAATGCTTTCTTTTTATGGAACTGAGACAGGCATTTTATATTTTACACCTTAAAGCACAGACCGACCCAATTTAGGGAAAACCAAAGAAGGATCTGCAGCTTCCTGGTTTGTAATGTAAGGAGACTGACTTGCTGAAGGTCATTCCAGGAGGTTGTGAAAGGGCTGGATGTGTGAAAGTGGCTTTTCTGCTCTGCGAGCTGCAGCTTGAACCAGAAGGGCACTTATCCTGTGCCCGTGCGTCTTCTGTAGGCGCATAAATACAATAACCTGTGTTCCAAATACCCCTGTAACATGGTTTGCTTTAATATTTAAGGTAAAATAAGTGACTTTGTTGCTGGAAGTATTTGGTTGGCTGTGTAGCACGTAGGGGCTTTGAAACTTTGTGTTGGGGGGGGAAGGAAAGCATCCAGGCATGTCTTCAGTTCCCTTTGGCTTTCTTCAGCCCCAGAAAGAGCTTTGTGCCTGAGCAGTGATGCAGAACATCTGATGGGCCTGCTTGTGGCCTAATCTCTCCCTTTTTTTTTTTTTGGTTGTTTTAATTCCAGTGAATTTTTTTTCTCTCCTTTAAATAGAGATGAAAACAATACTTTAAAAGCAACTGTATTTATCGAGAGTTTTGACACACACGGCTGTGTTCCACATAGCTGGTGGTTAGAAAACTGACGATGCCGGTGTGAAGAATGGTAATTAAACATACACTGGAGATGAGTGCGGACTGCTACAAGTAGGCAGATAGGTTAAGTTGAAGGCTGCTAGCTTTAGATTAATTCCCTTTTGGTTATAGTCTCGGATAAGCCTTATGCCTTATTGCTGAGGGCTGGGAGTGAGAAAAGATTAGCATGGAATATATAAAGAGCTTTAATGATCGCTGTGAGTCTTCTTCCCGTTGATTTATTACTTTTAAACACGTATTTTAGCTGAATCAGTTGTTAGTAATTGTTCTGTGCAATCTTTGGCTAGGAGTAAAATGGATATTTTATTTTGTTTCCTGACACGTAAGCTGCCTGAACGTGTTTATAAACACATGCTTTTGAATGTTTATACTCACATTTTTAAAAGGGAAAAAAAAAATAAATAAATGGTTGTAAGCAGTTCTGGTGTTTCTGTGCTGCGAAGTTCAGGAACAACTGCTGTCTGCGTGGGGTGTAGGCTTGGGCTGACCTTTGCCTGCTGATTAGAGGTGTGTGAAGAAGGCCTGGCTTTAGAAGGGGGGCTGGATGTGGTGCTGAGCAACTACTGTGCTGCTACTGCCGTGTTTCACCTTCACTGAAGGCAAAGGGGCGCTCCCAGGGCCCTTTCCTCAACACCCTCGCCGGTGTGAGGCCACGCAGGTGGGGATGGAGAATCTCGCCTCAGTTCCTGGGGCACTTTATGGAAGCTCTCCTGCGGGTTTAAGGGGTGGGGGGTCTGTTTTTCAGTACAGCCGCAGGCAGAGCATAGATACAAACTCTGTAAAAGCGATGCCCACATCCGAGAGCTCCGGGGGCAGAAGGTGCGCTGGGCTGGAGCTGCGCCCCGGCCTGGCTTTGTGCGGGGCTCCGGGGCCGGGGGCCGAAACCACAGCCCCAGAACCCGGTCCGGGGGAAGCGCATCTCCAGCCCCCACCCGGGTCAGCCTTTGATTTGCGGCTTAGGCGCTTTCAGGAGCGGCTGTCGCTTTGGTAAGCAGGAGGCTGCCGGGTGCCTCCAGCAGAAGGGGGAGATTAGCATATTAATGCGGCGCTCGCTAATCGCCTCCCCGCCCTCCTCCCCGCCTCCCTCTCCCCCTGAGGCAGGAGGACGGGGCTGCGGCTCTCGCTTCTCCGCCCGCTCTCGCCCTCCTCGGCACCTCAGCCCCGGGAAAAAGGATGGTCCGAGCTTTCCGTCGCCGAGGCGGGAGAAGATGAAGCAGCAGCAGCAGCAGCGGCGCCGCCTCCCCCTCCCCGCGCCCCCGGCGCGCTCCCGGGCCGCGCTCCCGCCGCCCCCGGCGGCAGGTGAAGGCAGCGGAGCGGCCCGGGGAAGGTGAGCGCAGCTCCCGCCGCTGCACCCGGGGCGCTGGGGCGGCCGCCAGGCTCCTCCCGCCGCGGGACCGCGTCCTGCCCGAGCTCCGCAGCGGGACCTCCTATGCCGAAGCGCGGCCGGGCTCTGCCTCCCGGCGCTGGTGTGTATGTGGCTGCTGGAAGCGCCAGGCCCGCAGGCCCCGGAGCCAGCAGGTGCTGCCTGTATGGAGAAGAGCGGCTGTAGCCCATTCCCGATGTGCTGGGCTAAAGGTACACATACCCTGCTTTAAAATAGAGCACGTCCCCCTCCCGTTAATGGCTGGGTTTTCCACCTGTGGGTCTGTAGGGTTTTGGGATCCCCCCCCATAGCAAATAAAAAAGGCAAACTAGAAAATAAAACATTTTTATTCTAGTCATGGGCTTGTAATGGGAAGCAGCTCGCAGGGGCTTTCACCTGACAGCTGTAATGCCTTTTCTTTTGCTTTGCTTTGCTTTTCAGAATTATTGGAAATGAAAGAGTGCTTGAGCTGTTTGATTTTTACTTCCAGTGATGAGAGGATCTGACGGCTTTGGTTTTGATCTTTGTGTGTCTGGAGCTACCGCGAGTGCGATTCTGCTTTCACTTACCTTTTGGAAGAAGTAGATTTTCAGGGGCTGATCGTAGGTAGCGTTTACAGGGGAAGCCCGATATCGTCCTCCTCGATGGCTTAGAGGTTGCCACCCCTATTATTCAACCCCCAAAAGAGACAATGACTGGCCACAAAGCCTGCATTTATTACGGCGAGAGGCTTTGACTTGAAATTGAGGCTTAACAATAATCAGATGGATGTGGGAAACTCATTCACACGATTATCTTGACTTGCATCCCAAGACGTTCATATTTACCCTGCTAGAATCCAGAAGGTGTTTCTGTGTTGGTGTTGTGGGTGGAGCGTGTATGTGAAGATACAGTACGGGGATTAAGCTCAAAATGCTGTTAGTAGATCAAATCTTCCTTAGATGGAAAACGGCTCTAAAAGGTTGAGTGGTGCTGCTCGCAAGCATAACTTTCCTCGTGTTCACTTTCATTTCAATGTACTTTCTTTTTTGGAAGAGAAACTGGCAGTGAAGTATTGCGTCACCGTGCTCTTGGATCACAGACAGAGGCAGTTGCTTCAGGAGTTTAGGGGAAATGTATCTGAACGAAGGACTTGGTAGGAGTAGCTGGTGATTACTTGTCTTGGAAAAAAATGACAGTAAATTTATTCGGAATGTCTATTGTCTCGTTATTTGGGGAACACAGGAAGAGCATTTAACACTCTCTTTGTCTTGCATGCTTGCACCTTGCTCCAGTGTTCAAGCTAAACTAGCATTTGCCACACATTAACACACTACAGTAGCACATCCAGTAGAAATAACTTCAAAAGAAATGGCAGAACTTTAACACCACGTCCTGGTAACATCTGATGAAGGTCAGAATCTGCCAGGAGAATAATAGTTAATAAACCAGTGAGTAACAGTAGCTGGAAACAAAGCTTGCAGAAAGCTGTGCTTTGCATTTAGTAAAACACCTTCACCATGAAGGGTGATAGTGCCTCCCACTTGGAGAAGCAAAGCCTTAGATGAAACCTCACATCTCCTTGGTCTGCTCTGAGTGTCAGAAGGGCGGTCCTTCCCGGAGAGGAACTTTGCAATGCAGAGAAGGAAAAGCTTTTCAGAGAAGCAGCAAGTTGCCACCATCTGTTGTTAGGGCGGGTTAGCGCTGGGGGTATCGCTTTTCTCCTTCCTGCTCTGGCACAGGAGGATGGCTACAGCAGGGCTAGCTGCTGCTTCCTGAAGATGGCTGCACTGGGCCAGGATAAAAGGTATTGATCCTCCCCACCACACACGCTTCAGCAACAAAAATGAATGAAAGCAGATCCCACCCTCTGCCCCTGGTCGCCTGTGAAGTGTTCTCAGAATGTAACTTCAGGGAAGAGTGCTTGTCCAGCCTCTCCTGCCCCGAACTGGAGAAGAGCCATGTAATCTCTTCTCATTCCTGTTGGGGGGTGAAGGGGGACACTGGGACTTGCGTAAGAGGACTAAGGCACCAGCATCCTCTCGGCTGCCAGTTGCAGTGATTTCTAGAAGAAGCTACATCTCAGCCTCCAAGAAAACTAGGACGGATGAGAAATAGCGTGTGCTATATTTGTCATTGAATGGTGACCATTCCTTAGTTGATGAGTACTCTGGATACTGTTCACCAGCTTAACCTTAGGGAAATGAAACGGATCTGGCCTACTTTGATAAGAGCTGTGAGATATCTCCAGTCAAAGAAAGGTAACGTATTAATGAGAAGCTTTATTCTGGCACTTTGGCTTTTCTGTTAAAGCGTCAGGTTACCTGCAAGCAAAAACTGGTAAAACTTTTCAAACTATTTTATAATGCCTTAAAATGTCATCTTGGTGTATATGGTTTATTAGCAGTAACTTATTTCTGAGCTGTCCTCTTTTGCATTGCGACAGATTAAGCTTCGGTGTATTAGTTGTGATCTCAGAGCAAATGTTTGTTCTTTGAACGTGCTTTGAAATGTTGGAGTCTTGCGTTGCTACGGAGTGTGCTTCTGCCTTATTTTTAGGGTTCTTAAATCTAAAATCTTCAATCTCCTTAGCGATCCTGTGCGATGACCTAATTGCAGCCACCTCTGCGTGCTCTGTCAGTCGGACTGCATCAAAGCCTAAGATAATTGCTTTCTTTACGAAGTATTTTTGTAATCTGTGCTGCGGGTTTCGTGTCCTCTTTCTGCCAAAGTCCAATCGAAGCAAAGTTACTGAATTCAGCAGTTTGAGTCTGGATCTGCGCACGTCAGAGCGGAGAAGGTTCTGATTTGCAGAGGAAGTGCGTCTGTTGTTTATTGTCCTTTCTTCTCAGCAAGCATGTCTGTATTATTGCACTAGCAATAGGAGTTAAGACTTTTTTGGCTGCTCCCCCCCCCCCCATTAAGTAATTTGAAACTTAAAATCTCTGGTCTTGTGGAATAAATGGCTTCAAGTTCAGTTACAACTTAGGGAGAAGCTGAAGGGTGTCGTGGTCCCGAGAAGGCAGGACTTGTTTTCCAGCTTAGCCCTCAGCATTCGTGCCAGTATCATACAGGGATCTTTTCTTTCTGACTGTAACCGTAGACTAGAAAGTAGTCATGGATCACTAAAAACTTCTCTAATCTTTGGCAAGATTATTAATGGCCTAATGTATTGCACTTTGGTTTAGATACTTTCACTAGTGACCTTTTTTCCCCCGGGTTTCACGTGGCATGCCATTGTAAGCTGACAAAATAGCTTGGTGGAAGAAATGGGAATGTGACAGTGAAGGGCAGTTGGGTAGCTCTGCTGTGTAGCTGTAAATTACCCACCCCAAGAAGAAGAAAGTTTGACTGTCTTCAATGGGAAGAGCCCTGCTTCATAATTCATGAACAGCAAACTGATGGGATACTGTTAAGTGTATGTTGGGTGAATCCTTAGTGAAGGGGGAATCACAGCTCTTGAGTTCAGCTGTTCAGGCTAACCTGAAGAAGTCTGTGCTGTCTTGAGATATTCAAGCCCAATTCAGTCAAAACCCATGTCTTGATTAAAAAAAAAGCAAACCCAAACCAACCCCCAAAAACAACCACAACAAAAAAAAACCCTACAAAATTTTAGCTAGCTCTGTTGTGAAATATATTTAATCAGCTGGGAAGGAGTTTTACCCTATTTATTGCAATCTGTTAGTGTTGCAATCTTTTTTAAAGTGATAAGCAATTCCAAGTTAACTGTTTAGGGTTTTTTTCTGATGAACCCTGCTGTTTCAGGAGGTGTCTTCAGATAGAACCTGTTCTATACAGAAAAGTGCAGTGCTGTTTCTCCTTCATCTCCTAATGCTCTGCTGTTTTGATAACAGAAAAATACTGAAGTGATAATTTTCAGTCCAAAACACCCTTGGATTTTGAGGTGATAGGCAGTCACTGAAAGGGACACAGTGGTAGAAACAGAAAGGAAAGATGCTGGTATAATGAAGGTAGGCAGGTCTGTAGTTCAGGAATGCCATGAAGTGATTTTTCCCTTGGTTTCTGAGGGTCTCACAAGTGGGAAAAGAGACTAGGCTGTCATTTGACAGCCTGTTGTGACTTGCTACATCAGCTGACACGACACACTGGCTGTTCCCTTCCAAACCAGAAATTTGCCTGAACTTTGTTAACTTTTATTAACTCCGTGGCTCATTAAGGGGTGAGATCTGCAAACTGGTAAAGCATCTCTTAATTCATGTGTGCCTGGCTTTTTGCTGGAAATCTTTGTAGGGGAAAAAAAAAAAGATAGTGTCGATATGATCAAATTACTAATTTTTCAAGGCAGTTTAAAAGCAGCTGCTGAAATGCCTGTATATTTAAAAGTGGAAAATAGTCTGGAAAAGCTGGGGGGGTTCTTCTCTTCAGTGTTACAGTACAGCAGGGGGTAGTATGCAACTAAGGGTGATTTGTTTCCATTAGGGTGATTTGTTTCTTACTCAAAGAGTACTGGGATAGCAGATGAAGCTTGAGATATTTCTACAGAAAAGGAAAGTGATTGTTTTAAGTGCTGCATTCTGCTCCCTCTGTAATGGAGATGTATGATGTTATCAACTGTAGCACGTAGGAAGGAATCAGTGAACCAGCCTGGAATTAAATTCTGAGCTGCCAGGAAAAACTATAACTTAAGGAAGAAGAAGTGTTGTAAATATCCTTTTTAAGATGCATTAGAAAAGGCTGAAGAGCGACGTGTGGAATCCAGCGTTTGAGAGAATAGCGCGTTGATTCAAACTGTGCATTGTTGCTGAAAATGAGCCCAGGAGTCTGGGGCCTTAATAGCTTTCTTCTTCACTTGGAAATTCTTTATCCTAAGGCATACTGTGTCTGTATTTCCTGTATGGCACATGTATATACAGACCTGCACACAGGCAGACTTGCATCATTTTCCTTACCCAGTTAGCTTGGCAACACTTGCAGTGTTTCAAAATCAGCATCCTTAGATACTGAAGATGATCAAGATGATCTCTTCCCTGGTTTTGCATTCTTAGTTGCTCCCTTGAGCAACTGATCTTCATGTGCAGCTTTTATTTGGAAGGACTATTGTAATGAGATAAGCTTTTCTACCTGGTGTTACTTTTGAAAGAAATACATCAGCTGGTCTGAATTCTTCCACTGGCTGAAGTGTTGCTTAAAGAGAATCATAACGTTTGTAGTTTCCATTATTAGTCTGCCCCCCCCTCGGTATCCTTTAATTCATGACCTAATACAGACTTGTTTGCAGTAATCTATTAAAAACTGGAGGCATCATAAGTGAATATACTATCACATGACTGTAGGCAAGCCCGTACAAGCCACTGAGGTCTACAGAATAGCACAGCAAACAAAGACAAACATCAGAAAACATCTTTGTCAGTGTTGTTGTGTGCTACTTAAGCTTGTTTTAACATATCATAAATGTATTCACTCATGAAGATTCCATCATCTTGCAAAATAAATGAAATCACTGCAGTGTCTACTCTTGAATCCATGTTGAGAATGAATGGTGCCAGTTTTTTCTGATGGGTTGTAAAGGACGGGGATTGCCCAGGTTATGCAGGTAAGTGGTGGTTGCCCAGCACTTAGGTGATGCTTTATTTACTGACATGCAGAAAGAGGGTTGGATTTTTATAGAATCACAGAATGTCCCTTTTGAACTGGGGAGCCCAGAACTGAACACAACACTCTAGATGTGGTCTCACTAGGGCAGAGTAGAAGGGGAGGAGAACCTCCCGCGCCCTGCTGGACACACTCTTCTTTACGCACCCCAGGATACCTCCTTGGCCACATGGGCACATTGCTGTCCCATGGAGAGCTTAGTGTCCCCCAGGACTCCAAGGTCATTCGTGGTGGAGCTGCTTTCCAGGAGGCCAACCTCCAACCTGTACTGGTGCCTGAATTATTCCTCCCCAGGTGTAGGTCTCTACACTTGCCCTTGGTGAACTTCATTGGGTTCCTCTTTGCCCAGCTCTCCAGCCTGTCCAGACCTTGCTGGATGGCAGCACAGCCCTTCCTCTTCTGATACTGAATGTAGCTTAACAAAGGTGTTACAAGAAGCATTGCTGGGTGGAATTCAATCCTACTGAGTCATTTCGTTGGAAATCATCTGTAAACAAACCTTTTTTTTTTTTTTGTTTTCAAGAGAAGTTTGTTCCTTTGCCAGGAGAGAGTGTGTTTTACTGCTTCTTCCAAGCACCGTCACTGCTTTCCAAGATAATGTTTCCCCTACCAATGATTTGAGATCCATAAAGCTGAGCACCATGGGGTTTGGGGTTTCCTTTTTTATTTCAGTTGGACTCACTCTGCACATTAGGTATTGTCTCTTGCTTTGAGAACATTTCTAAGAAAAAACAGGGATTTTTTTTCCGTGCCCTACATCTCTTCATCTTGAGCAAATACAGGAAGAACACCAGTGTGTGACCTTCAGTTCTGCCATCACTTGTTACAGCTGCTCACAGCACTGCAAACACTGCAGTGAGGAGCTGCAGAGGATGTCAACAGCTGGAGAGCAGAATAAACTGAAGTGTGGACCTTGGGGCCTGAAAGTTAACCTTTGCCTTCAGTTTGACGTGCTGTAGAAGTCTCTCTTGTCAGAGGAAATTGAGTAGTCTTAACTTCTCCCCTGCATCCAGTGTTTGGTGGTTCATCTTACGTTAGCTGAACGGCTCTCCAGTTTGCTTTCAGAAATGGAAGAGCTACAGATACAGTAACTTGTAAACATGTCCAAACCAGTGATGGAAATCTTTTGCTTCCCGACCTTCTCAACCTAGAAGATGCAGCTCATTCTCATATCATGTGGCACCCTGTGTTTGTCTGCTGATTAAGGAACAGTGGTGCCTTCCTTTCACTGCCTTCTTTTTTCCCAGTTCCTGTCAGAATTTGGCCTAAGCCATTTCTACCTACAATGGTCAGTAAACCCAGACTCCTTCACTTAAAGGATGCTACTTCTTGATGAAGCTAGACTCGTTACTCTGGTGACAGTATTTGGTCATGGATTCTCATGCTGGTTGAGCTTCTCCTTTAAGAAGCGTCTAAAGGTTATTGTAGCAAAGAACTCTTGTCACAAGTAGCTGCAGGATGACTAATGGTCCCTAGTCCTGTTAAATCTTTCTTTCTAGGGAGAAAGATGGGGAGGAACTGGATGTATTCCTGAAGCTTTTCAGCTGACATCTGAAGATAAGGAGCAGTAAGATGTAAGCTCTTCTCATGAGCTTCCTGCTGTTACATTTGCAGCTCAGCCGTGAGCTGTTGTCCTTGCTGCTACGGGGAGATACGAGTGGGAATCGTATTCCTGAAATGCTGCTGTGCTCAACTCAGAGGGTTTTGTCCAGTCTGTGACATGATGGTTGGTGAAGAATTGCAACAGAGATACCTCAGAGTAGAGCAGCCTTTGCCCTGTGATGGTAAGGACTGAATGCCATGCAGCAGCTTGCATCGCCAGCCGGCTTGAGCAGCAGCTTTTTGTCCATTCAGGAGTTTGACTGCAACAGGCTGGAGTCACACTGGCAGAATGAAAAGGTCTGTGGTTTATGGCTTTATTCCTGGTTGTGTATAGATATACCTGTCAAGGCAGAAGCGTGTGTGTGCTGGAGATACCCAAGCCTTTACCAGAGGGCAGAGGTATGGCTCAGGCTGCAGGGAGCTGTGTATCCCCTGGTGCTCAGTGCTGGCTGGCGTGCTGCTCTTGCCCCATGGCAAAGAAAGGGGTGTTTTGCACACTAACCTGGTCAGCTCTTCTGAGCACAGCATCCTCTGTCTCAGAGCTGCGATGGGCAGACAGCTTGGGTGCCCGTCAGCTCAGTGTGTTCATCACCTAACTGCTTTAAGGCTTTTCTGTATCTTCTTTCTGAATCTGTGCTTTTTAATATTAAGGTTGGGGTTTTTTTTCTCTTTTTATGGCAGGACTTAATGCCTGGGATTTTCTTACACAGGTAGAATGTCATTGCACTGTCCTTGTTCTGCCCTTGAGGTGAGGGATTTGCTCAGTAGCACTTTTGCTACCATGTTCCTTCAGACACTTTGCTTTCATTTTTTTTTTCCTACATACTTACATATTTCTATAGGGTATATAATAAAAATGGATGCATGGTACCATTGATGCTTGGGTGAGAAGTGGTTCATTACTTGTTCTGTCTGCCCTAGTTGTTTTGGGAGTTGTATAGGCTCTGGTTCAATGTGATACCAAACAAATTCCTTGCTGACTGTAGGTGCACGGATCCGGTTTCACAGCCACGAGCCGGGTGACTTGCATACGGTGCTTCAAGTACCAAGTTTGCACAACTAGGCATAATTTCCAGTATCTTTTGTCTGGAGGTGCAGTAAGAATTAAACTGGAATCTTGCTCTGATCTGTCCCAGCTTGCTTCCTGTCAGAACTCTGGATGGGCTATGTTTGCACAGTTTACATGCGCTGTACCTTGATGATGGGAAACAAGGTTTGCAGCCAGAACAGCCCCACTTCCTATGGCTGTGGTTCCCCAACAGTTCCTGTGATAAACTCTCCTGCAGGTCGCTTTCTGAATTTGGACTTTTCAAAGTTCTTATCGTTTGTGCTGAAATGAAACTTGGGTATGTCTTTTAAGCTCCAAAATGGCTCGTATCCAGAACTCTGAAGGGAAGATAGTTAATGCTGAAAGCTCTCTCGTATGAGGGTGATAGATGCCCAGAGAGGTGGTGGAGACCCCATCCCTGGAGACATTGAGGCTCTAAGCAGCCTGACCTGGTTGGAGATGTCCCTGCTTATTGCAGGACCAGATGACCTTTAGAGGTCCCTTCCAACCCAGTGCATTCTACCATTCTGTGCTGTTTCCATGTCTGGTCCGCTCTGCAAGGCAGCAGTGGGTTAGTGGTACGGGCGAGGACGAGCTGGTAATAAGAATTATCTGAAATGGGGAACAAGCACACCCTGGATGTTCATTTTTCTTGCAGTATGAAATGGGAATATAGCTGGGCAAGTGCTTTGCTTTGGCTGGAGGTGTGCCTAGATCGCGTGGCACCTTGCATCTTGGGAAGCTGTGGGCTGGGCAGTCTGTTGCTCAGCGATGCTGCTGCTCTGAGCAGTGCTATATTGGCCCCTTTCTAGCAAATTTTCCTGGTACAGAGGAAAGAGGAGGGGAAGGAATGTATAGTTAGTATTTCAGTAAATGCAGTGCATCTAATTAGAAGGTTTTACTCTTTGAATGCTACTTTTTGGGTTTACTGTCTTTTTTTTGTACTCTAAGACTTCATCTGACTATTTCTGTTGTTGTTCCTCTCCTCTAGTTAACAACCACAGTGCCCACTGAAAATCTATACTAAGAAGGACTACTTTTATAAGAGAAATTCTTTCCTAACCATTAACATTTTTTTTACCTTTCCCGGTTAGATGCTAAGTAGAAAATAGTTTCAGTTTCTAAATTGACTGAAAAGTAGCAATAGAGTTCACCAAGTTGATAGTGTAGAACAATGATGAAGATAGCTGTAAGCATCTCCTCAGTACTCAGCATAGAATTGTTTTGGTTGGAAGAGGACTTGAAGATCATCAAATCCAACCATTGCCCCAGCACTGCCAGGGCACCACTGACCCCTGTTCCTCAGCACCACAGCTCCATGGCTGGAAACCCCTCCGGGGATCACGGGGACTCCACCACTGCCCTGGGCAAAGCAGCCCTTGTGGGGAAGAAATTTTTCCTAATACCCAACCTAAAGCTCCCCTGGTGCAAGTTGTGGCTGTTTTCTCTCGTCCTCTCACTCGTCGCTTGGGAGAACAGACTGACCCCCACCTCCCTGCTTCTTGCAGGGCTTTAGTTGGACAATGTAAAGGAAAGTGCCAGAGGTGCCTTCAAGCTCTGAGTGTGAGGAAGGACGTGAAAATATAGTGAAGAGCTTCATCAATGCTGCAATTAGACACCAGCATCATTCAAATCACAAATGTCAGATACTGACATACGCAAGAGATCACAACCTGTTCTTCCTTTCCAAGTCATGCAGGCTCTTGTGTGAAACCCACCAGGCAACTTCTACTTGAAGAAAATACTGAACCAGAGGATTGCTCTTCTGCAACGTTCATAGCTTGTCTATTAAAGACAGAGGAGAAACAGTGGGGCTATGTGCCAGTCACTGACCCGGCGCGAGGTTCTTTGAGATGGAACGACTGCTTGTTGAGCTGAGAGAAAGGAATTTGAGGACTTGTTGCCCAGAAAGTTTGCAGGAATTCAAATATGGGGTTTTAAAAACGCAAGCCCAAACAAACCAACATATATCCAGCATAGAAGAGCAATGCAGACACATTTGATCTATACTTATTGCTGATTTTTTTTATTAATGTTAAAATCACAGTCAAGCCACAGTAAAATAAACCAGGGTTTGGGCTTAGGGCTCTCGGGAACAAGGAAAACTAATCAGAAAGAGGGAGAAATCCTCACAGTGGAAACTGTGTATTTGAAACTGGTTGTAAGATGGGACCACCCTTAGGTATGTATTTATGAGGACAGAGGTGTCCAAACTACTAGCTGAAGGATTTTTACAGCCCAGTATCTCCAGTACTCATGTAGCTGTGATGGCTTGTGCAGCTTGAGGAGAATGAAAGATAAAACCAGCTTTGGAACCTGTGCTGGCATCTCTTCTGCCTCCCTCCGGTAAGACACTGGGCAATGCAGAGGCTAGAGTGGACACGCTGTGTTGGGAGGTGTAAAAAGAGAAAGGGCAGGTGGGAGGTAGAAAACCAAACCTCAGCTTCCAATGGTTTTTAGTGTGTTTGCCCATAGCGAGTGTTTGCGGAGCGCTGTGAGCTGTTGGTGATTTATTTCAGTGCTTTTTTAGAAAGGAATGAGTCACTGGTGTCCTAAGCCAGTCAGGATTTTCCTGCTTAGTGATAGGAACATAAAAAGTTGAGCAAACTTCCAGTCTTCTCAATAACACTCTAGCTTGGGGAGTGGGAGCTGTTCCCTTTCACTGGTGTGGGTTTTACCTGGACAGATGATGTGACCGGTATCCCATCCATCTCTGTGGTGTGTGTGATGCTTCAGTCCTGAAAGAATCCTACGGAGCAGGAGTTCATCTCTAGATTTTTGTAGCTTATTGCCTTAAAATTCTCAGAGACAGTATTTTTTTTTCCTTTCATTTGTTAGACTTTCTTTGCTCTTTTTACATCCCATCTCTACTCCATTTATTAACACTGCTCCAGATGTTGGGAATGGAAATAAAAATCCTGTCTTGTTCCTTTCCTTCAGTGGGAAAAATACTTCTTGGAGCAGGCAGTAGATAGGAGAGAAGCTGTTACCCTTCTGTTCTCCCAAGGACAGTAATTACCGTACTGTAATGCAATAAAGTTGCTCATAAAATGTGTCCTTTGTGACTGACTGTGCAGTTTTACATGCTTGTAGGACCCAGCCTTTTCAGGGGTTGAACACTTCCTCCTTCCTCATCGGTGTGCACGTAGCTATTCCAAAATCTGCTCTTCTCCAAGGAATCCAGGGGTGGGATGGCCTCTGCTTTGCAGAACAAATGCCACCCGAAGAAGGGTGGATCCTGAACTCTTCCTGGTGTTGAGTGGTTAATTATGGCTTATGTTTTCTTTGACCTGGATGGTACAGGGTAATTTAGCACTGAATTTTTAGCTGGACTGTTATTTCTGGCTTTGGTTACTACTTCTTTGTGTTCTTTTCCCTTTCCTCAGACTCCTTTCAGGATGCAGAGATGATGTTTTTCTCGCTGTGAACTGGTTTGTTTAGCTTGTGAGAGTAGATGATCCAGATGTTGCCATAACTTGATTTCGAAGTTCAGAGCTTTCTGTCAAAACAGCATGTTCTCAGCCCAACATAATTTGGTAGATCTCTCTTTAATCTTCATTTTGTTGCATTAGAACAAATCAATCAAGTAATCTAAGCTTGTCCTGCAAGATATCCTGGAAGAAACAGCAAAGCCCATCCAAAAGAATTTCTTTGTAACTACCTTTGTTAAATACCTTATAAACCAAACTAAAACATCAGGGTAAAACTCTAAGTTTAAGGCTGAATTGAATATATGCTGTGCAGTACCATATCTTCTTTAAATTGAACTCTGAAGCAACAAATGCAGTTCTAAAATTACACCTGGAGAATGAGGAATAAAGTATTTGGGTTTTTTTTTTCCTGGATATTTTATCTGGTTTATAAAAGCCACAACGCTGAATTAACTTTTTTAATATCAGGTATTTTACAGGTGACAGAAGATGAAATCATTGAAGGCAGACACACCAGTGAAATGCTTTACAAAACCCACCTTTTAAAAATACTTGAAAAGAGACCTTTTAAAAATTCCTCTCATTTTAATAGTGTTAAAATAAGCGAATTGCTGTGTGCAAGGGAAAATGGATGAGATGTTTCTAACAAAGAACCTCATACATCATAAATGTGAAGCAAATAAAAACCCAAACCAGTGTTTGTTTAGTTATGGTATCTCTTGTCTCTGAAATGTTTGAGCTGTGAGTTTCTTTATGTTAATTAAGGAAAAAAAAAAAGGGGCTTTAAGTGTCTAGTTAAAATCTTGAGCACAAATTGGGGATGAGGAAAGTCTTCCACGGTTTGAGTTGTCCATAGAAACCTCAACTCCAGGGAGGAAATCCTGAAAGAAACGTAGCTTTTTGACCTGCAGGAAGAGCACGGTATAAGAAGAGTTCCACTTGGGAGTAAATTGGAGCAGACTCTGCTGCCCCTTCTGTGGTGAAGAAACATGCCAGTCTCTGTTCCTGATGGATTTTCTTCTTACAGAACCATGCTTTTCATACGTATCTCACTTCTGCTGTGAAGTACAGCACTGAAACTGCCAGTGCAGCTGAAGTTCTTGCCATGAAAAATACATTTTTTCCCAAGAAAAGTGGAACCAGGGATGTTTTCAGTCTATTAACAGACCTCTTAATCGAGGAATTAGTGTTGCACGTTAATGAATTAGAATTTGCTCTTTCTTCATAAAACTTCCTGAATGTGTAACCTTTGAGTAAGTGCAAGCTGGTGGCTTGGGGGTGTTTCTTTAGGGGCCTTTTCTTTCCTTGCAGGGATGATCTGCAGTGTCTCATCAAGCATGCTGCTCTATACTCCCAGCTATATTAGCAAAATATTCCTCTCCGCACTCTTTAGAGTGGGAAAATGAATTTCCTTCTGGAGTGTGAAAATAATCTGCAATTTATTGCTAAGGAGCAAATCTTGTTAACTCTTAAATGTCTGAACTTTTACAGTTGCCTGTAAGGAGCATGGGCACTGCATCTGCCAAACCGTGGCAGCAGAGCCAGATGCACACTGCATCCCACTAGGACAGTTGCCCAGGTGGAACAAGAAGGTGCTTGAAGCCTGAAAAGCTCTGCTTTTGGCTCTTGGCTTCTCTTACCACCTCTTTTTGGTGTCCACCATTCCTCTGAGTGGTGTTGTCTTTGACAGAAGAGCATAGCTACGTTTTGAGTGAGTTTTTCCCTTTGACTACCTGTCATCTATGAAGCTCACTTCACTTGCTCAGTGAAATAATCTGCAGCTGGTAAAAATGCAATGGGATCATGTTTCAGATAAATGCTGAGCATCTTTAAAACCATACTTTGACATCTACAAAATGCTTGGAAATATTAGAGGTTGGATGTGCTTACAATGTGGGGCCCAGTTCCAATTAACCCTTTTTCCTTTACAACTCATTGTTCTGCCTTATTCAAATGGTCTCTGGCCAAGTAGCTACCTGCAACAGGTAATGTGTTTTACCACCTTCTTAAATTCTCTTCCCTGCCTGAAGGTCTGTAGATGGTGCCATGATAGGCAACTGTCAGATGCTTTGTTGATTTTGGTGCAAATTGCAGGTGCTCAGCACCCTCTGCCTTGGATCAGATGCAAACAAGCCTTGTCTGTCCCCTGTCTCAGGAATTCCATCAGCTTCTGCCCCTGTCCAAATTACTGAAAGGAAGCACATCATTGGTAAGAATGTCTTGAGAGGCAAAACCTGCTCTAGCACCAGAAACAGCACAAATGTATTCAGTATTTCCATACATACTGCGGTAAAATCAAAGTGCATTTTGCAAAACAGATCATCAGTTTATTTATTTGCTGTAAATTTTGTTTTCTCAGAAGGTGGCTGTGTCTCAGAACACTGGATAGCAGAGCAGCTCTAAGTGTGCTGTTTGCAAACACTCCAAACCCACAGATCTCTTACAAGATTCTTGTATTGCTCCGCTGGCAGGAAATACAAAACTAATCCTGAATTAATAATAAGCAACTATTGAATGCCCGAGGCCTGAAATTTAGTAATTCTATAGAAACTTTAGAAAGCCTTATTATAGGAAAAAATACTTAGAGGTTCAGCAAAGCCATTACTGTAAAAAACATTATTTTTCAGTATTAAGATGTAACAAATCTACACTTTGATTTTATTTAGTATGTGGTACGGAGTAGAGACAGCATAGGTCTGTCGGTGACCTAAAGAACTGCTCTTCTTTACTATTAAGGAGATGTGCATAGGAGCTTTGGAGATCCTTCATGATGAGGTAGGTGAGGCACAGGAAGGGGAAGGGTACTTCTACCAGGAAGCTCTACTCCAGGTTTTGAGCCTGCTGCTGAACACGAGAAAAGTTCACTCAACCTGCCTCAAAGATAGCCCTTGTTTTCCTGAGCAGCTCCTCCCTATCCTGGCTTTATATTTGTTCCTCCTTCTGTCCACTCTGACACTTCCTGGATATTTCTTTACGAGGTTTCAGTATGTTACTATTAAAGGTTCTTTTTCACATCTGTCCATTTAGTTGGTCAAACTAACCTGGGTACCAGCTAATAGTTGATAAATACTCTAAAGGAAGAGGGGGGAATTAAGCTCAAGGTTGAACATGACCCGTGTATTTTTAAGATCAGTGTTGCAACCAAATTATATTTGCCTTCTTTAATAATCACACTGAAAGAGTTCCTGTTCTTCTACAAGTGCTCTACACTCCCTGCTTCTGCTTTATTCACCCCTCTCTTTCTCAGGTATTGAGAAATCAGTAAATGCTGTTTAAGAGTTTGGCACTGGAACCTCGGAGTTGTCAGACTTGAACTGCAAATCATCGGTGGTTTCTATCTCCCAGGAGTGTATTTATTACCCCACTACCCCTCGTACCCCAGGAAGAGCCCCGAGCCAGTGTACCAGCTGAGAGAGCTGCCAAAGGGGAGCCAGCTCCTCCCTGCTGCTGGCCCTGGCCTTCTGCTCCTTGGGAGGGCTCCAGAGCTTCACAGACCTCTTCTTGAGCCACCTCACCCCATTGCAGTGGACCTCCCTCTGAAAAGCCCCACACAAAGCAAAAGTAAACCCTCATGGAACCCAGAACAAAAAGAAGCCTGGGCTGTTGGTTTTTGTCTCTAATAAGGAAAAGTAGCTCAGAAAACTGTTCTAAGACTCAGCAGGAGGCCACAGAAGGGAAGCAAGGGCTGCGTAGTCAGGCAGTGGATGAGGAAATGCTTGGCAGGGAGGAAGGAGCAGCAAGCTCTGCAGCTTTGGCAGCAGCAAGGACAAATTGGTTATATTAAGTTGATTCAACGGCCTGTGGTGACAACTTCCTTGCCTTTGAGAAATGAGCTCAGCCCTCTGGATAGATATATTCTTCAGGAATAAACATATTTCAATTCAGTGGCTTCTTACGGAGGCAGAGCTGAGAAAACAGATGTAAAATTCTTTTCATGATACTTGAACAGTAAACTGCACATGAGAACCTGAATGGTGTGTGGTAAAGTGTTTGTCATTCTTAAAGAGAAAGGAAAATACTGAATGAGAGATGGGCAATGTCTTGGGGTTTTTTTTTAACATATTTATATGAAACCTTATGAGGATCTGAATATACGTGTAGGCTCTTCTGATGCACTCCCAGATGTGCTTTCCCCTAGGATTGTTTAATTTTCTGATATGATCTATGCAAGAAAATCATCAATGTTTTACTCTTCTTCTGTTCTGACTCGATGTCAGTAATTTCCAAACCTTGAGATCATCTGCTGGCAGCTATTGACTTGATAGATGTATTGGTCAAAACATGAGGTCTGGGAAAGCTCTCAAAGCTGTGATAGATCTGTATTTTCATCTGAACTTTCTGCAGCTACTAAGGGTCATATTTCAGCTTCAACAGTAGAAGCAAAAGGTGAAGCTTTTAGGGATGTTATTAATGTAAAAGTATTGGATCAGTGGTGCTCTCTCTTCGACAGCATCTCCTATTTGTGACTCTTCCAGGAGACCACGTGAGCATGGCTGTTGTCTGCAGTCCATCCTTGTGCTTCTTCAGCATCCACTGCCTTAGAGACTTCCAGAGTCGTAATATACATTCATGAACCCCACTGTCTATACCTTTCTGGATTTGCTGCTACCATCCATCCACTACTGTTTAGAAAAGGCCTTTTGCCTGAAAGGAATCAGGGGATGAGTTTAGGGTTCAGTTTATCCATCACCATGAATTGTGTAAATATGGATCAAGGTCTCTGCTGGAGTCTCAGCTGGTTTTAGGTTCCTCTCTGCTGCTCTGCCCCTTAAGCCTTTTAGTTGCACTTCTCTGGACTTTGTGGGCAGTACTCAAGATGTGGTGGAACTTCCATTGACTTTTCTACTCTGCTGCACCTCGTGGTTAAAATAGAATCAACTCAATACAGTTTTCTGTTGGCAAGGGATTGTATGGTGCTGAAGGGATTGAACACCCACCCCTTGCCTTCAGTGAGCACTGACAGAACCTCTTCCAAGTTACAAAGACCCTGAAGACCCAGTTTTAGGCTAAAATTAACATTGCAATGAAAACCTGTATCCTCCAGTTGGAATATTTAATAACAAACACTTACAGGTGTTTAAGTAGCCCCCCCAAACTGTTATTTCTGTGAGTTCTAATAGGGACTGAAGGAAGGTTGGGTTGATAGCTCTGTGTGTATTGTTGGTTTACGGAGCTGTCTCGTTTGTGCAACACCAGCTTAATTTATTAGCAGCTGCTGTGGCTGCAAATGGGCAGATACTGTGTGTTTCATCCCCGTGTGGTGAGGGATTGATTCTGTGTCTCCAGAGGAATAACTGAATACAATAAAAATGCACTGTAGAGTAACAGTTTCATATTCGAGTCGTCTTAATGCTGTGATCAAATATATAATTGTTAAAGAGGTTTGGTGTTTCATGGGTTGGGTTTGGTTTTTTTTTGCATGATGTTTTTTGTGTTTTGTTTGGGTTTCATTAGTCTTGAAATGGGCCATACATCTGCTTCCAGCTTGGCTTTGAGCTATAGTACTGACACTTCTTTGTCATCTGGGTACATGCTTGGGCTTCTGCCTGGTGTCAGTATATGAATCCTGGAGGGTACCAACAGATTTCTCACTGGGCATTATGCCTTTGACTTGATAGTTAAATCAGAAGCCACATCTGAAAAAGTATTTCTTCTTTTCTTAGATGAATTAAGATAATTCTGCTTATTCTTCTGTCTTTGGGAGCTGTAGATGAAGAGCTTTGGGGAAACAAATGTGTAGCTGAAGAATGATGTGGCTGATGCTTACGTCCTCAGACAGCACAGAGTGTTGAGCTCTTGGGGAACCAAGAGCTTTGATTCTTAAGGAGATCCAAGGGAGTATCACACCTTACTCTGCTTTTCAAGATCTTCCATGAGGATGCAAGGAGATGTATGATACATGCCTAGTTTTGGAACTGCAACTACACAAATCACTGATTTTGTCTGTAGATTAGCATAGTCTCAAAAATCTTGTAATTAGGAGAATTATTATGGTCACCTCACACTGAACTTCAATTCCTTGAATAAGAATCACTTTTTTTTTTCATTTTTTTAGCTATGTAGGAGGGGCTGTAATTGCTGGCTGTGGAAAACACTTGAGCCAGAATAGGCTTAAGTAAAGCTTTTTACAGGTCATTGGATTTTGCAGGAGACCATTGTCCTGCAGGCAGCAACTCGGCTGGTGTCATGCTCTGCTCCTCTTGAGCACTTAAGTGCTTCTTATCTGATGTGTGGCTTCCTGTTAAAGCTGTATTAAGGGGGATTAAAAATTAAAAGCCTATGCAGTCGAATGTTTTGAAATACAGGGCTGGGATGGTATTATTCAGTAATGTAAAACTGGGAAAGGCAGGTTTGAAGTCAAATGGTACCTGAAGCCAAGTGTGTGAAGCTGTGATCCTGCAGAGCCAGAACACCTTGCTGCTTTCCTTACCTGCCACTGGTTTCAGGCACTTGGAGGTTTTAATCCCTGAGACCCACACTTGCATTATCACCCATTCTAATCAGTTTTTACTGTTCTAGAAAGGCAGTAAGCTCTCACTGTTTCTTTTTGCTTCCAAAGCTGTTGGCAAGAGCTTGTGCTGTGTAGGGCCTCCACAGAGCAATGTTTAATGGCATCCCAGGATGGTTCAGGTTGGAAGGGACCTTTCAAGGTCATCTAGTCCAACCCCCTGCAGGGAGCAGGGACATCTTTGGTGCAGGTTGCTCAGAACCCTGTCCAGCCTGACCTGGAACGTTTCCAGGGATGGAGCATCTACCACCTCTCTGGGCAACCTGTGCCAGTGTTTCACCAGCCTCACAGTGAAGAAAGTCAGTAAGTGGTATAAGAAAAGATTCCTTGAACTCACAGGGCTTGCTTCTCTCTCCTTTTTTTGATGTTCATAGGAAGGGCTGCTGCCAACCACTACTGCAGCTTCAAAACAGGTGGGGTTTTATTGTAACCTTTGTTTTAAAAACACAGCATTCTTAATTGCCTCTTTCTTTTTAAGAATGTAATTCTTGACAACTTGCTGAGGAATTTCAGAAGGTCAGCAGCAGAAGATGTGAGGGGAGCTCAGTGTTTACACAGATTTCAGCAGTGCCAAGGGACCAGAGTTAGGGTTCCAAGTGCTGTTGAGAAATTAGGCAAGTATCTAGCTGGACACCTCATTCTAATTAAAGCACATGCAGACATCGATTTTCTTGTATTCCCAACAGAATGGTTTTTTTTTCCTCATCATTAACTTTTTTTTTTAAATATTAAAAATAGAAATTGGTGCCAACTCAGCGGGGAATTGCTGGTAGCGCAGGTTATGCAACACTACAGTAAAACTGGGTTAAACTGAAGGCTTAGGGTAACTCAGGACTTAAATCCTGTGTGATTCTCAGTGAAAAGGATGGGTACTGTTTGAATCTGGCAGGATGGTTGAAGTGCAAGACATCTTGGTAAATTTGAATTGCTGCTTGACAGTACCAGCAGGTTCAGCCACTTGTCAGTACTCTGAACTTTCTCTCTCTCTCTTTGTCCCGAGGTGCAGGGACAATATAACCCAAATGACAGGCCACTGCTTCTGTCCCACCTACCAGAAGTGACTGAGAAATCCTTAGGACAGCCTGTATCCCTAGCAGCTGCAGGTGGAACATGCCCTTGTTTCACTCAGTTTAGGTGATACGTGTGTTTATTCATTTATTTTTGCCAAGATGCTCTGGCCTTGTGTTTAACAGACCCAAGGTCATCATATTGCAGTGGTCCATGTGGGTCTTGTAGGTCACCCTTCCTCCTTCCTCCTCCTTCCTCCTCCCCTGAATGTTTAAATTACTAAAACTGCAATAAGTTTTCTCATGTTGGCAACGTGCATTGCTGAACTTGCTTCAACTTTGGTCTCCGTTATCTTCTTGGGTTGATTTTGTTCTGGTGTATTTCTACAATACTTCAAGAAAAGCTATACATTTCTGCTTTGGAGCTGTCCTGAGTTAGCAACTGTTTAGGCAGTGTTCTCTGGGGGGGGGGAAAATGTGTTCAGAGTGACACTGTGACTTTGCTTAGGAGAAACATGGCTTTTAAATGCTGCTAAGAAGGATTTTAGCAAGTCACACACTTCATGTCCAACAGCAAGCATTGGGACCAGAACTTATGATATCTATCTATCTATTTATCTATATCTATTTATCTATTTATCTATCTATTTATCTATCTTTCTATATCTATTTATCTATCTATTTATTTATCTATCTATTTATCCATCTATTTATCCATCTATCTATTTATCTATATATCTATCTATTTAATATCTCTATCTCTGTCTATCTAATCTATTTATCTAATCTCTCTATCTCTGTCTATCTTATCTATCTATCTATCTATCAATCTATCAGGAGATGATACACCAAAAGCCAGCAGTGTGCTGACTCTTAGCACAGACTCCTGCAAACACCAGCTTTGTCCCGGGGAGCACAGCTGAAATGGTACTCAGTGCCCTTGTTCTGTGAGGTTGAGCTACTCGAGTTCATATTTGCAAGGTGAGCGACAGCAGGATTTAACACAAGCTGTGAAAATGGATTGGGCTTGGAATTCAGGAGATGTTTACCGTCTCACGTGAGATAAATTATGGATGGCTCTAAGGAATTTAGAGTGTGAAATAAATACTTAATTTCATCTTAATCACCAAATCAGAAACCGGCTGAGGTTGGAAGGGACCTGTGGAGATAGTTTGGTCCAAGCCTTCTGCTCAGAGCAGTGTCAGCTACAGCAGCTTGTTCAGGGCTATGTCGGGTCATGGTTTGAGTGTCTCCATGGGTGGGGACTCCACAACGTCTCTGGGTAACTTGCTGCAGCGTTCACCCACCCATGGAGTGCAAGAGCTTTCTCTTAAATTGGAATTCCTGTTTGCCCCTTTATGCCCATTGCCATGTGTCCTCACTGGACATCACTGGGAACTGAGATGGAACAGGGAACTGTCTCTGTCTTTACTGGTATCTGTACGCAAGATCCTCCTGAGCCATCTTCTCGCTCTCCGGGCAAACCATCCCAGCTCTCTCAGCCTCTCCTTGTAGGAGAGGAGCTCAAATCATCAAGATTGTCTTTGTGGTTCTTCATTGGACTGTCTCCATTATGTCCATGTCTGTCGTGCTGGGGACAGCACTCCCAGTACACCTCACCAGTGCTGGCTAAAGGGAAGCGTCACCTCCCTCGAGCTGCTGGAAGTGATCTTCTGCCCAGGGCAGCCCAGGGCTCTGGTGGCCACCTTGGTTAGCTTGTTGCCCACCAAGACCTCCAGGTCCTTCTGGGTCAAGCAACGTTGTTTATTGAGGACACAAGTAACCTAAAGGGTTCTATTTTAATTTTTTTTAAATAACTTTAAAATATTAAAGTATTTTAAGTCTTGCAGAACTATTCCACCAGGACCAGTGAACGAAACGAGCTGTGAATTTTTATTGTATTTTTAACAGAATCTCTTAATTTGTAACAGATTTTATAGATTCTTACAGATTTTTATAGGTTTGTATTGAGATGGACCAAGTTAATTTGCAGAAACGTGACCTGGAAGGGACTTTTGCTCATGGATGCTGGTGCCTTCAATCCTGAGAGGGGATCAGAATGCGGGGGTTGGGAATCACTACAAAATGTCATGAGATCTACAGAGGACAGCGTGAAGTCAGTGTGAATAATTACAGCTTGGTTTCTTGTAAGGTGAAGGTACTAATGCTGTGTTGCTGGCCATCTGCCAGTGCTAGTGTGAGGAACAGTTTTGTTTATTTTTTTATGACTTATTTTTTAATGTATTATCAAACTGCTAACGTTGAAGACGTTACTGGCATTGGAACAATTTCCTTTGAGTGTGAGTCTACTTCAGCTTTTCCATCAGCTTATGAATTAATTTTTACTTAATCGATATAGATATTTTAAAAATGATTGTTAGGATTTAGTTTGAGTACTTGGAGCTGGTAGTGAAAGGTGACTTTGAACTTTGGTGCTCCTGGAAGTTACAATAGTGACTTTGTTCCTCTGTAGGCAGTGCATGTGTGGAACACGCCGTGCTCGTCGGGTGGGTCAGCAGGAGTCACCTTGAGCAGCAAATAACTTCTGCAGGGATTCAGTTGATCTCATAATTTGGTGGGTTTTGAGAAAATAAACTAACTTTTGTACTATTTCCCAAATGTAACTGGTACCTAAAGAAGGAAAATGGCAGATCTACAAAACTGGATTGGATAAAAGCAGAAAGGACATAAAAAAGGTGAACTGTGCTTTCTTGGAATGGATTTGAGGAGCTGTGAAGCTCAGTGTGGTTAGCTTAATTTTGTTGCTGTTTTTTGAGGTTTTCTGAAAAGCTTTACCGCCTCATCCTCTTTAACTGTCTCCTGTACACTTTCATGCACCTCAGGTACTCTGCCACAGTGGAGCAAATCAGCTGAAAGATGCCAGGCATCCCCTGGCAACTGCAGCCCCTGGGCAGCCCCACTAAATGTCACCAGGCCAGGGTTGGTCTGCTTCACTTCTCCCCTCAAGCTCAATGTAAGTCTGAGAAACACTGGGCTTTTTCTGAGACTGTGAGCATTGGGAGAACAACAGTTTTTCCTCCTGGAAGCTCAAAGGGACAGCTGGGACACAGCTGAGCAGACAAACACCTCAGACCACACTCAGTTTTTAGGTGGTTAGTCTGGATGTGCCCCAGCTTTTCTTTCACACAATGCCCAATAAAACACAGCAGAACTAAGTCTTCATGCACAAGGTAGAATCCTAAAGGGCTTTGAGATGGGAAGGACCTTGAAAGGTCATCTGCTCCAGCCTCCTGCCATGGGCAGGGACATCTTTCACTGGAACAGGTTGCTCAGGTTGCCTTGTCCAACCTTTGAATACCTTTTGGTGATGGGGAAGGGCAGGTTAACCCTTTCCAGTCTCTCACTGCTCTCAGCATACCAGATTTCTTCCTTAGATCTCCTCTACCTTCTGGTTGGCTGCAGTTTGTTCCAGCTCCTGCTCCTTGCCTGTTGGATGTACCAAGAGGACTAAAGCTGCGTTTGAAACCAAGATCTGTAATGGCAGGATTACAAAGAAGCCTGGTTTGAATTTAGAGGAGCCCAAATAAACATCCTAATCTCAGCTTTCCTTGTGACATAAAACAAGGGAACAGGTCTTGTAAAATAGTTGTTTATCTGTCCTTGCATCCAGAGCAGCTATGGTGCAAAGTTTTGGCCTGGGGCAAAGTTTTCCAGTTGCATTACAAACTCAAACCCAGGGGCTGGTTTCAGTGGGAGTGTTAATAGGTCTATAGCTGGAGATACAGCATGTGTTTCTATACCTGGCCAGATGTGTCTTCTAAGTGCTTGTTTCTGTGTTCTCCTGTAGTTTTCCTCTCTGTTCTTTTTAGACCAAATAAAACGATGAATGTGTACGCTGAGAGAATGGAAATCAGTGAATTAATGTTAAAGCAGGTTCTCTTAGCTCTCCCTAACTAAAAACTCACCTCGCTTTGGTTTGTAGCAGCTTTCCCTGCCGTTTGTGTATAAAGCTTTGTGGTTTCACCGGTGACTTTGAGGTAGGGTGGATTGTTCTGAAAGAGATGCAGAAGAGCCTGAAAAGGGTCGCTTTCTTCCTGGAACCTGCACTACTGAAGGGCTTAGGCAGATTTGTCCTGATGAAACTCCCTGCCTGTGGACATTGGAGTTTCATGATGGATATTGTAACCCTACAGGACCCTGCAATTGGGAACATATGCAGTCCTGTTGTCCTGGCATCAGTTTCCTGTACCTGCTTCAGCTTTCAAGTCAAGGCTTCTGTGAAAACAGCTCTCAAGCTGCTTTGATGAGGAGAAGTCAAGAGCAGCCTTGCTGAGGGGTTCCCAGCGCTTGCAGATGTGCGTCAGTTGGTGTAGGGTGGGTGGGAGGAAAGGGTTTGACCTGGGCATAAGCTTGGCTTAGTCTGTTTGTACTGAAAAGACAACAGTAGAGCAAGGGACAAAAGCTATAGTGGTGTCTTGAGTTTTCAGAGACAACAGGGATATGAAACCGTCTGGTGCTTGGGAGTCCCTGGAGGGTCAGGCACTGGGGGAGTGTTTGGGAGAAGTGTCTGCTTGGCTGTCTCTTCCCATCCTCCCCGGGGGTATGACATGAGAAGCCTTTTGTCTGACCCTGTACTGCCCATTTGAAGCTCCTACAGGTCTGTTGGATGGATGCAATTCAGCTCTTTGTTCAGGAGTTCAAGTCACACCGTGCAGGTGGGCTCTTTGGCTCCTCTTTACTCCGAATTAAGCAGACACTCAAAATCAGGGCGTTAGACTTCAAGTCCTGCTTTAGCCTCCAGCAAATTGTTGTTATCTACAGTCTGAAGATTTCAACCCTTGATACTGCCCGTGCTGGATTCCTGTCGGCTGAGCTCATGGTGTGGTTTGACATGACTGGTGAACTGGTGGAATGGCT
>JANVCC010000125.1:2498595-2614778 GCA_025345505.1 Todiramphus chloris collaris | reverse complement strand
GGAAAAGGAAAAAAGAAAGAAAAGGGGGAAGGGAAGGAAAGGATAAGATTTTTAGGACTATTTCCTGGGTAGCACAGCTTCTGGGCTGATAGCCGAGGAACCTTTCCAGTAGTCAAAGGAAGTCAGACTTGGTCTGGAATCTCCTGAAGAGCCAGTTAAAGGTATTCCTGCTGGTAAAGCAGAGGGCTTTGTGGAATGTACTAATAAAGTACTAAGACAGTGAGAGTGGGGTTTTGTTTCCTGATTTATGATTTCTAACAAGCCACGTTTGCCTTTGTCATTGGAAAGGCTGTGTTTTGACAGTCAAATAAATGAGGAAAGACCCTTTTCCTTTAAAAAAAAAAAAAAAAGCTATTTTATGACTTCCTAAGAATAGAGTTGAAACAGTGCTTCAGCTGTATTCCTTATACCCATATCCTTGATGGGAGGGCAAAACCCCTTTTCATTAAAAATTGATGGGTTTAGATGAACAGAGCTTTCTGTAAGACTCCTAAGTAGGTAGACCAAAGGTATAATTCCCTTGCAGTTTGACTTGAACTGCCTTTAACCAAGCCTCCAGCGTGGCTTTGCTGTGGGACCTGCTGGCTGTGGAGCTCTGCTTATTCTGGCTGGCTGTAGACCCCAAAGACAGCTGTTTCCTCTGAGGATGAGTCTGTTCTGCAGTGGATTCAAGGGCAGCTTTTCAGTTCCTGGGAATGCTTTCCTGGACTTCAAAGGACTGGCATGCTCTCTTTACCCTTTCTTTCCTTGGTATTCTCCTGAAGACATGCTTCATTTCCAAAAGAAGAGGGGTGGGGGGAAAAAAGGCTTTTATGAATGTGCAAACAGGTCTCCTACTGTGCATATACAGAGGGCTGGGCATTCACCAGAGAAAGAAAGGCTGTAAGGTTGTTTATCTTCCCTGTTTATCTCGGTATGGCTTCATGTAGACCCTGTCTACGTGCACATTCCCAAAGAGGAATTTCCAGGCTCTGAGGTTGGAGAGGATGCAGGGCGTGCTCTGCCCTGCTCGCAGCCTCAGGTGTGGTGTGTGAGTAGGTGGGTGTTGCTGAGCTGGAATTTCTTTGGTCTCAAGTGCACCCTGTGTCCTGGTTTCCTGAACTCTGCCACTGCATCGGAATCAGCAGTTGCAAATAAATCCCCTTTCTGTTTTCAGAAGATGTGGTTGCAGCAGAATTGTAACCACGTTTGATACAGAAATAAGTGCCCTGTGTTACTGCATTCAGCAGACACAGGAGCTGAGGAGGGGTTGGTTTATTTTTTTTACCTTTTTTTTTTGAAAGCAGCCATTTACAGACCTTGTGTGAGCCCTTTCAGATGAAGGTGAAGGGCGGTTCTGCTCCATAGTCTTCGTTGCAACCCCAGAGGTGCCCAGCTTGCATCATTACACTGTCTTTTAAACTTCCATCCCTGAACGTTTACCGCTGATTCTTGAACAGTAGTTGTGAAAAAGTAAAGGTGGCATTATTTGTGTGGAAATTACAACCAGAAATCTCAGAGCAGGTTATTGCCACATGTGCCACCTTATGCTGATTCTCACACAGGTTTGTTCCTTCCATCTTTGTAACAGTGTCTAAAACATAAACTGGATAGAGATACATCCAAAATTCTCGCTGTCAGCTGCATCCCTGTTTCTGGAGTTGGAGAGAAGCAGGGTTAGAAGTCTTTGACAAATGTCCAGGGCTCTCTTAACCCATTCAGCAATCAGATGTCTCTTTCTCCCTTTTCTGTGCCACCCCAACATGCTGACTTCTTTAACGTTGATAGAATAAGAACTCAAAAAGCTGAATAAAAAAATAGCAATGCCCTTACAGTCAAGAGGGCGTGTGCCTTGGCTGTGCCCCATCCCTGCATCAAGGGAAAAGAACAGAGCAAAGTCATCAGCTTCCCTACTCACCTGCAGAATCTTACTTTTCCCAGGTAGAAGCCATGGTTGTGGGGTCAGAAGATTGTGTGTTCCAGTCAGTTCCCTAATTTGAGCTTTTTAGGAGGACAGGGGCTGAAGCACATTCAGCTGAGGCATCACTAAAGCAATTTATCAAGCTGCTTTGTGGTAGTGTTTGTTGCTTGCTTTCCCCCTCTGTATCTCTCATCCAATCTGAATCACGTTGCTGTAGTTTTACCCTTACAGAAGACCTGAGTATTTGATTGGTGATCCAGTTTGAGGTGGAGGAATGGAAAGAGCTTCAATTGCAAAGCCCTACAATTCCAACAGTATCCTAGTTAGGCGAGTCAGCCGTGCCAGCTTCCTTCTTGGTGTTGGGGTTCTCATGCTGCCACCTTGGTTGTGCTGGTGTGGGTGTTGTGACTGTTGGGCAAACTCAGTCCAAATTGAAGTCAGTGGTTGTTTTCCTGTTGTTTTTAATCCAGATGGGTTTCCTCAGAGGACAAGCCCATGTTTTGGTGTTACAAAGGCAGGGAGTTTTCTTTTACAGGAATTAATTTGCATTAGAGCTTTGTAGTTGCTCTTCATTGAAGGTCCCTACATGAATCTCTCATCAGGAGCTATAATACTTCACAGAAATAACATTTGATGTATTTGAAGTGCTTCCCAAGCACGAATGTTGTGTCCCTGTGTCAGAGGTGCTACTTAAAGACTTTCTCTAGCGCAAGAAACTTTTTCCTCCCTACTAAATAGGGAAATGAGGTTTGTAGTCACACTGGGAGTGTATCACTCCAACATCCATTTATTCATAGTAGCACATCAGCTTTGTTAATTTGCAAGCAAACAATTAATTTTCACTTGATTTGCAGAAGCACAGGGTATTATTGATGCATACTGGGAGAGCCTAAGGGTGTCTTAGCCTGTCAGTCTTTCTGGTCTGTCTTGATTTTTCAACAGCCTCCTAAATGTCCTCTAAATTCTATTTTTGGATACGTTCTCCTAATTTAGAACAATTATCTATTTTTTTAATTATTTCTGTTGGATATCTGTGCATTCTTTAGACAAATAAGTAAAAATGAGGGGGTTGCAGTTTTCTAGCCATTGGAAGAGCTTTTCTTTTTTCCTTCCCTGTGGGTTAAAGGGAAGGAGAGGTGACCTAGCACCTCACTCTGAGGGATCCCCATTCTCTCCTGCTCAGTATTTTATGTAAGTGTTAGTTCTGGAAAGCAAATTCAAGTCGATGTGATTACAGTAAACAGGATTCTACCAGCATATAACTGTGTGAGTTCCTTACAGTTGCAGGATGTTCGGGAGAATGACGACAGACGCGTGAAACCTCCTCGTAGAGATTCCTATTCCTGTGGGTATCCCGTGTGATGATCTCAGTCTGGAGGTCATTTCAAGCACTCCTACAAGGATTTCTAGCTGTGCTTAGTTTGAGGTCAGAAATTTGTAATCCAGATTGAAACTCTGCTGTTCTTTGCTGGTTTTGGTTTTTTTTTTCCCACTCAAGAGTGTATCTGAGGAGCATCCTGAGCTAAAAGGCTGGTTGTAGTAGTGTCTGGAGAGATTTCAGATTTCTTTGGCTATGCTTCCAGTAAAAAGACTGTCATGACATATCTCAGCAGGATGTTTTAGACACTATTGTGCAGCGGTTAAGCAGTGAAACTGTTTGTCTGGAAACTTCTGATTAAGCATTCTGGTCACCAGGGCGAAGACCATCAGGCGTGCTTGTGGCAAGGCTCCTTGCATTGGGACCATGAAAGACAGAGAAGCTGTCACCCATCCTGGAGTGATGGCAGGGCTTTGTTTGACACTCCAAGCGTCTCCACTTAGTCTCTGGAGGCTGCCCAGAACCCCAGGAGACTCTACAAGGGGAGTTAAAGACATTGACCCAGTTAGGGTCAGGGTGCCAGTGCAGGGCTTGGAGATCAGTCTGGTTCAGCTGGGATAAAACAAACCCTGTCCTGCTACCCGGGGACTTCTTACCCTGTGTAGATGCTGCGCTTGCCCTCGTGCGAGTCCGTGTTGCTGAGCCAGCAGCACTGGGCTGGTGCTGCTTTCAGTGCAGGTGCAGCTTCTAAATGTTTTAAAATTCAGCTTCTCTTGTTTATTAATAAAAAATAAAGTAAGCAAGCAAATAGATGTTTTGCTGGAGAGGCTTTCCCTGCGGACTAACCCTGCTGAGTGTCCTCATCACCACATTCCCTTACTTCTCCAGTTCTTTGGATTCTGGCTGCGGTTTGTTAGCATCTGGAACGAGCTCTGTGGAATTCCTCAACAAAAAAAAAAAAGAAGAGAAGCCACTTACTATGTTTGTTTCTCATAAAGCATCACTTCTTCCTTTCTGGGCTTACAGAAGTTTAAACATAAGCATAAGTTTACAGAACGTGTTTTCAAACGCTTGCACTTGACCTCCTTAGCACCAACGCTGATATCTCCTTAACCTTTACAGTGGAGTTGACTTCTTCTTGAGTTGCAGTATATACTAATTGTGGTTAATTATTTTCTTGGGGTGATACCAGCTACCTGGCCAGAAGGGATGGGCTGCCCTTATATAATGTAGAAAATATGCTTATTTTTTTATTAGTATTTACTTTTGGTTCTGTGATAGGTTTAGAATCGATTGATGTAAAATAGGTTTAGAATTGATTGATGTAAAATGATAGAGGCTTAAAAATCTCCCTCACTTTTGGTGGGAATGAAGACACCTGACTTCTCCCCAATCTTGAAAATTGGAGAGGTTCTGAGATGTTCAGCCTGATTCTTTGATTCTTTCCTGAGTGAGGGCTGATGGTTTCGGCTGAGCCTTACGCATCAGTGTTCTCGGTGGTTCATGATTATAAATAATTTTGCCTTATTTATCCCCCTCCCAAACCATTTCTTATGACAGCAAACCTGACTGGCGTGTAAGAACATAACCCCATTCTCCCCATCAGCTGACAGCCTTGGATACAAAGGGGGGTGGGTTCCCAAATCCAAAGGGATTGTCCTCTGGGTGAAGAAGAGGTTAAATGGCCTCTGTCACTTCTGAGAGTACTTGGTGGTTGTTCCCGTTTCCTGGGATACAGGCAACTGTTCTCCTTTGCAGTGTTGTTACAAAGACCCTTAAATACAGGCAAGAAACAAACTTAACCAGTTTTTGTGGTTAATTCTGATTTAAAGCTGTTCCCTGACCTGATAATAGATCTTTGGAACTTGCTGGGGCAGGTTGCAAGAAGTTAACTGCTTAAAGAGGAAACAGGCTGAGTAACTGGAAGGGTTTCATTGATGGCTGAGGAATGACAGAAACAATGCTTGGCTCAGGAAATCCACTGGGATAAAAATAGTCAGAGGCTGGGAGAGCACTTAAGGAAGTGCCGTATGTACTTGCCCGGTGTTGCAGGCTTCTTCCCTCAGCACCCATCCCTGGCCTTTCTTCAGCTGTTTAACCAGTGTCCCTGCAGGGAGGTTGTGTTTGGCTGGGACCTTTGTCCCAGCAACTTGGGCCTGTTCTGGCTGCTGCTGCCAGCTGGTTGTGCCACCTGGAAACTGGGATTTGCCATTGTGTTTTGAAGCCTTCGTAGAATCACAGAATGTTTGGGGTTGGAAGGGACCTAGAAAGATTGAGTCCAACCCCCCTGCCAGAGCAGGATCCCCTGGATCAAGTCACACAGGAAGGTGTCCAGGCGGGTTTTTAATGCCTCCAGAGAAGGAGACTCCACAGCCCCCCTGGGCAGCCTGGGCCAGGCTCCATCACCCTCACTGTGAAAAAGTTTCTCCTTACATTTACCCTAAATCTCTCATGCTCCAACTTACTCCCATGGCCTCTTGCCCTAACATGGGATGACACTGAGAAGAGTCTGGCTCCATCCTCCTGACACTCGCCCTTAATGTATTTATAGACATTCATGAGGTCCTCCCTCTCCTCTTCTCCAGGCTGAAGAGCCCCAGGTCTCTCAGCCTCTCCTCACTAGGGAGATGCTCCATTCCCTTAATAATCTTGGTGGCCCTGCGCTGGACTCTCTCCAGTAGCTCTGTGTTGTTCTTGAACTGGGGTGCCCAGAGCTGGACACAGTATTCCAGGTGGGGCCTCACCAGTGCAGAGCAGAGGGGGAGGAGAACCTCCCTCGACCTTCTGACCACACTCTTCCTAAGGCACCCCAGGAGGCCATTGGCCTTCTTGGCCGCGAGGGCACGTTGTTGGCTCATGGTCATCCTCGTGTCCACCAGGACCCCCAGGTCTTTTCCCCAGAGCTGCTCTCCAACAGATCAGCCCCCAGGCTATACTGATCCATGGGGTTGTTCCCCAGATGCAGCACTTTACACTTGTCTTGAAGGCTTCCTCCCAGGTGAGACAGTTCTCTGCAAACATCCCACATGCTTTGATGTTTGTGTCCATCTCCCCTGATGTTTGGGCTGGCCAGCAGCTTAGCAGTAGATGCTCCTGGGCATGGAAGATGCCAAGGGTGTTGGGAAGCCCTAGTGGTACTGAAGCAAATGATGCTTCTGAGGATGCTTCTATCGCTGCTGTTGCAGACAGCATTCTGGGCTTGATGGAACCTCTTCTGACTCCGACTCCGTGACCTTACTGAACACAGCCTGTGTTCCCTTCTCCTAGACTTGAAAGATTTTATTTTATTTTATTTTTTACATTTCGCTGTGTGCTGTGTTGCTTCTGGAAGATTATTCAAAGGTTGCAGTTTGGTGAGATGTGTGAGCTGATGGAACAGCTCCCTGTCACCTCACCAACAGCACGATTCCACCCCTGCCTCTGTCAGCTTCCCTTTCTATACAGATTTAGTGCTTCCTTCATTCTCCTTTTGCAGTCAGTTTTCCTCTTGCTTAATTTGCAGAATTGGGGTTGTAATCAATTTATTTGTGGTATAAAATAACAAATTTTGGGAAACACGGTCCTGTAAAGAAAACTTGCCTGTATCACTCCAGTAGTACTTCCTGCTGGCTGCACGTTGGTGTCTTCTGAAGGTCTGAGCAGGAATCAGGATCTTGTGCAACTCTTGTGTGTACACACGTGTGTGTATATACACACTCACACGTGAGCCTTTTCAGTAGGAAATTTTCATCCCATTACAGGGTCAGAAGCAAAGGAGTCTGAATTGCTGCGAGAGGAGCCTGGGAGCAGCGATAGGCAGCGCTCCCGTGGAGCTCTAAACTGGGTGCCAGCAGGGATCTGCCACCGTGCAGAGCCCAGGGACCAGCCCTACCCTCTGCCGGGCTGGGAGGGAGCAGCTCTCATCTCCTGCTGACTTTCTAATCTGGGTAAGAGCAGGGCAGCCTGGTACACTGCACCTGAAGGGTTGCTAATCCAGGAGCTACCAATGCAGTTCAGTTTTAGTTACCGTGTGGTAGACCTGGGGAAAGCCTAACACAAAAGGGAAACATCAATCTGTTAGGATTTTATGGTTTTAAAGGTTTCTTTCTCAAGCAAAAGATCCTGAAACTCTGACACTTACCTTGGAACAAACAAGTAGGACATTTGTTTTGTTGAGAATCTTCTCCAGTGATTGTCTCTTGCCTCATTTTATACGGGATCTGCACTGAATCTCAGGAGAGGGGGGAAGAGAGGGAAAGCAAGCGAGGGGCTGTGATGTGACCTGTCAAATCCTGGCTGTTAGTCCATTAAATAGGATGAAAGTCTTAGGGTGATTTTCCAGCTGTAGACAGAGTGACTTTTAAAGGCTGGTGATGGATTTCTTTTCTTTTTCTTTTTTTTTTTTTTCTCTTGGTTTTCTTTTAAAGAACCACATCTCACTTTCATCCACAAATAACTTTTTCTGTTTTGGCTCTTATATTACTTTATTTTACGTAGAGGAAATAGTGGCTTAATTCTGTAAGATCCATGGAAATGTATTTACTGATGTTTCCTGACACCGTGCTGGTAAAACTTCAGAGGTTGTAAATGGTTGTCTGAAAAAGTAGCTTAAAACTGAACATGCTTAGTATTCTTACTAAAGGTGGTATCTAATTTATCACAGCATTTTGTACAGGGTGTGACATGGTTATATTTTAAAGCTACTGTAGAATTGAAAAATAAATAAATATATATGCATTGCATTTTACAGCTTGTAAGGAGTGTGTGTTTCTCTTGTTTTAGGGCATAATTCAGAAGATTGTGGACAGTCACAAAGTGAAAAACGTGGCCTGCTACGGGTTACGGCTCAGTCATCTGCAGTCTGAGGAGGTTCACTGGCTACACCTGGACATGGGGGTGTCCAATGTGAGAGAGAAATTTGAACTAGCCCACCCTCCAGAAGAATGGAAGTAAGAGTATAAACCTGTTCAGTGTCAAAACAGTCATATAAGTCTTTTTGCTTTGTATTCAAAAGCAACTCTGTAATGTGCTTTACTGAGGAAGATCCTCTTGTGGTGGGGGAACGGGGTGGGGGTGCCTGTGGGGAACCACCAAACTCTTCACAAAGAGCTGTAAGCTGTGTTTTATTTGCTCAAGAGGTTTCTGTTGTTTTAAGGAGTTTCCTGCAAACTGAAGAGAACAGATAAGTGTAACGTGGGATTTATAGGAGGCCCAGAAATCTCCGAGTCATTTGTCCTGGAAAACTTCTGATGCATGTAGTGAATCAGCACCATCTCAGGTTTTGGGACCAGAATGATGTTCCTATTGGTGGTATAAGCACACCACTGCAATTTTCTTATTTAAAGAAAAGCAAACCCATGTTGTTAAGTGCTGGTTGTGCTTACACAGAGACTAAGTAGGAGAAACGTGATTTAAAGACTGAAATGCAGTAAATAGTTCAATTTATCCCTCTGCAGTTATAAAACTACTTGCTGGGTAATGACTGAAGGCCCAGAGCGATGAGTGACATCTGCCTTTCTTCTAACTGGGGTCTTCTCTAGTTATACCAGTAGCAAAGGAAAATAGAAAGGTAACTGCAGAAGTTGTTGTTGGTTGTTTTTTTTCCATAGCCTAGGTATATTTGCTGAGATATCTTCATTATACCAATTAGTTGGTTTCCTGTGCTCTACTGAAGGTTTTCCTCAGCTTTTTGGCAGAGTAAGCTGCACTCTCAGGAGAGGATGTGGTCTGGAGAGGAAGAAGGGAAAGATTGTCCACTTTGCTGGTAGAAATTAGAGGGAACTAAAATTTAATTGCAGAAAGACACAATAGTCTACTAGAGAAGATGGGGAGCACAGAGTTTTAAAATACCATTAAACAAAATTCAGCACTAAACTCACGTGGGAACACCGAGGAGGTAGATTAGTTGCTAGTTCATTGCAGGGGGGGTGTGCATTTTTGTGTGTGGTTTATGTTGATGACCACAATTTATACAGAAGGTATTTTAAAGGGTGCACATATCTTCTGCAAAATGACAGGTAATAGTTTATACTTAATTTCTTGCAAATGGAGGTGTTACCTATCAGATGTCACAGCTGGCAGGCTTCAGTTTATAAATTCTCTTCAGGGGTCTGATCTTAACAAATGCAACAAATTCAAACAAATTGGAAATGTTTAAATCTTACGCTTCAGAAATGCTGCACGTTCTCTCCCGTGGATGTTATATTTAATTGTTTCTGGGATGTGCATGAATATTTTTCCTTCTGTACTTCACAGAAAAAATTTCTCATGTATCACCCTGTGAAATCACAGCTCAGGCAACAGGGGACTCCTGAATCCTGCCCAGGGTAGCGCAGCGCGTAAGATGTAAATAATCTATGCTATAGAAATTTGTTAGCTACTGTGCAAGTGTCAGTTCCACTTCTATTACACGGTGCCAGTCGCATCGCACGCGTTGCGGAACAAAGCTGATCAGCTTTAAAAGCAAAGTTAGGTGATTGTTTTGAAGTTTATGGAAAGGAATTGTGGAAAATACTCATGAAAGAGCTCTGATAAGATGTAAATTATTCAGCACCTTTCCAGGGTGTCGTTTAATGTTTTATCGGATACATGCAGCCTGACATACCTTTTAAACCCACAGAGATTTGCTGTGCATAATCAAAATGCTGCTGTCATATTTGTAATACCACAAGACACCGTCTTTAAGATCATACGACAGTGCTTGTAAATATATTTAGATAGTAAAGGGGGAGAAGTCTTGGAATGGGTCTTGAATTAAAAGCTTCCTATGGTGTTAATAAACCAGTAAATGCCACTCTGTGATGTTTCTTTGGGTACTTTTTTTTATAAATAACCTAAATGAAAAAGGCTGTGTATTCACAGTGCTCAGACATGAGATCTCAGACGTTCTCCTGGGTTAATCCAGATAGTAGAAGTTACACTGATGGTCAGGAGGTTGTAGACGAAAGTTACTGGAATCAAATCCATCTCCCACGTGCACATCTTTTCTTTAGTGCTGCACTGTTTATAATCCTGCAGAGGATGGGGTAGTGAAGGGGAGAAAGAGGCATATGACTGCTTCAGGTGACACAGCTCTAGCTGAGAGTTTAGGAAGAGCAAATAATAGTGGGTTTAAGGGCAACGAGTTCCCCTGAAATTCTGTCACTTCCAATTTTCTTCCCTCTTCCTGTAGCAAACAATTCTGGAATCTGCTGTGGTTTAAGTCATATTTGTAATATGTCATAGTTGTAATACTGTCATATTTCTTTGAGTTATGCAAGATTCAGCACCACAAAAGCGCTGTGTATTTTAAGTGTAATTCCATGCAGTTGCTCTAGAGTAACTCCTCTTCCAGAGGCAGTCTGAGAGTTTTATTCATTGCTGACTCCCAGTAACACTGCTGCTGTTAGGCTCATCTTATAGGAGCATAAATCATTAATTGGTCCTTAAGCATTTGCCTTCATGAAGTCTTGTGCACAACAAGATGCCAGATGACAACTGAAATACAAAGAGAGCTTTTTAATGGGAAGGCAATAAAGGTTGGAATGGATTTGTTTGCTTCAGGTTTCCTCTTAGCATTTGTGTTAGCAAGGCCTGTGTTGATGAAGAAATTCCTCTTCAGCTGTAATGTTATTATTTTACTGATGAGATGTTTCCAAGAGCGTGAGGGAGAAAGGTGAAAGAGCCTTCCTTCCTTTTCATCTCTACCTCTGGACATCTTGGTGAACTAGGGTTAGCAGGATGTGGGACTCTTAAATCGTAGACAGCATCAACCTTCATCATTGTTTTAATGATACTGAGCCTTAAGCAGCAGTCACAGCAGCTCTCCTTTCAATGGTGTGTGACAAAGTGTTACTATGTTTGCTGCCCTTTTTTGTCCCACAAGGGAAATAACAAGACGTTCAAGAACACGTGCTATGTCTTGGAAAACACTTGTGTTCCCCGTACGGTAGACACCTTCCAGTTCTACAGTTGAGGTTGGTAGGTAAAGCAGGTCCTTGGAACAAGTTGAGAGTCATGCTTTGGCTCTCACAGATGTCTTGGCACTGACACAAAGGCCAGGCCTCCTGCAGATTGATTTAATCAGTTGACTAAGTTGATCTAACAGCTCTGTACCTCTCTTCTCCAGTCTGTCTTCTCCCCTCTCTTGCTTCCAGTTATCCCATCCTTCTCCTTTTCTTCTCTAAGCCTTAATGCTTGTCTAATCCTCCAGCAAGCTGATTCAGTTCATTAAACTCACACAAGGCTCCTCCTTTGTCAGCCTTTTTTATTCCTGTCTTCTCCTTTCTGCTTACTTTTCTGCTAATGTGAATTGAATTGGAACCTGCTGGATGCAAACTGCATGGTTAGAACTGGTGATCCTATTTCTTTCAATGCCACAGAATATTAAGAGTTGGATCATCCTTTCTTTTTCAGCTCCACCAACTGCCCAGGTAGTGGTAGAAAGCTTGAAAGCTTCAGGAAGCTCCTGGAACCGCTCAGTAGCGCATGCTGTGCTGTGGACAGGTCACTTCTCACCATGCAGCTTGTTAACTCTGTTGATGTCCATCCTTCTGCATGTCTGACTGGAGGCCAGAAGTGTGGTAGTGTGTGCATGGAAGCATCTGTAGCACAGTGTAGATGCAGAGCTGCAGGAGGTGGTCTGGTTGTCTCAAACAGAAGGGAAGTGATCATCAGCTGGCACACAGCTGATCTGGTTTGGGAGGAGGGGACATGTCATCCTCAGCAGTTAGCTGCATGTCAAAGACAGTAGATTTAGAGGAGATAGGAAATCAGGCCCATGGCTGGGTTGGCCTTTGGAAGTCAGCTTCTTCATTCCCATAGGCATAGCCAGAGATTGGGTCATAAATACGTAATGAAGGTCGCTCTCAGTGACTGTCCCAGCTGAGCTCTTTTCCCATACCTGATTTTCTCATCAGATTCTGTTGCAAAGAACAGTATTTCTCAGGCTTCCTCAGTTAAGAAGACAAATCCCTGTAGAGAAGGGAGATTGCTTTTCCTGCATTGTTCGGGGGGTTTTTAACCCCAGAGAGTACAGGTGTAGATCAGGGTGCCTGAGGTGTAGATCAGGGTGCTGCTGAAGGTCCGAGCTCAGTTCCACGTGCATTTCCTCAGGCTGGAAGGGGCTCTGGGCTTTGTCTTGTAGGAAAAGAGGTGGGGTGGAGTGACCACTGGTCAGTGTTTGTCCTTAGTACACTGGAAGATTAAATAAAGGATTCTTTTCATTTGTATAGTGTGGAAATTTAACCCCATCTTAACTGAAACAGATGCGTTGAACGCTAATGCTTCCAGGGTTTAGAAGGCCACCCTGGTCGGGCACTCAGTGGGTTGCCCCAGGCTGGCTGCCAGCACCCTGGCTTCGTCCCAGTCCTCGACAGGGCAGAGGGAGAAAGTTGGATGAGAAAGCTCCTGGGCTGAGGGGAACTGGGAGATCACTGCCCGCTTACCGTCACAGGCACGACAGACATTAACTTGGGGAAAATGAACAGAACTTACTGCACAATAAATTAGAAGGAGATGGTGAGAAACTAAAAACATTAAAACACCTTTTCACAGATCCAGCTTCACCCCTCGCTCCCAGCTCCTCTCCCAGGGTCCCAGCAGGTAGGGATGGGGGTTCGGGTTCGGTGAGTCCCTCCCAGCCCCTGCTTTGCTCAGAAGTTGGATCTTCACTTCTGAATACTGTTTTTCCTGCTTGCTGTTTCCTGCAGTGAAGCTTGGAAAGAGTGGAAACCTGCTGCCACAGAGAGGAATGAAATAGAAACAGATAAAGGACAAGGAAAGGCTAGCAGGAGAAAATGCACCTGGGAAAGGATGACAAATCCATAAGGACAATTTTCAGAGAACAGTGGTGGTTTTAATCTTAAAATGTAGAATGTACTGGGTTATAGAGACAAAAAAAACTACAAACAAGTCATGTTCTACACAGATTTGTTTTACTCTGTATCAGTTTCTGCAGGCAGTAGGGGAGGTCCTGCTGTTCTGCTTCTGGAAACAGTGCTCACTCTGCTTTCTCTCCCTAGTGCTTAAACAGCTACAGTTTGGCTTATATCTAAAATTGCAGTAAGTAGATATCTGCTGTGTATTCATGAAATGTAAATGCCTATCAGCAATGGAAGGTGATTTTTGTGTGCCTTCTCAATAATTGAGTAATTTTGGAGAGTTTGTCTTAATTGTGACTTTGAAATTTTTTTTTTTTGTTTTTTAAGCTTGTCTGTGTTGTATCATAGAATGGTTTGGGTTGGAAAAGACCTTTAAGAATCACATCATCCAGTCCCCCTGCAGTGGGCAGGAACAGTTTTTACTAGCCTAGGTTCCTCAAAGCCCCATCCAGCCTGGCTTTGAACACTTCCAAGGATGGGACATCCACAACTTCTCGGGGCAACCAGTTCCAGTGTCTCAGCACCCTCATCATAACAAATGTCCAGTCCACATCTATCCTCCTTCAGGAGTTCTCCCCCTCTCTTGTATGTCCTCCAGTCTGAAGAGTCTTTTTAGCCTAAGATGTTTTCTGTGCACCAGAAGACTGAGGGTGCATCTTTCTTTATGGAATAAATTTGCCATGCTATGAAAAAACAGCATTGCAGGTATCCCTAGCTTGTGTGCAGTCTGTGTCCCTGTCTTTACCATTTCTAAAGGTTTTCCTTATTTTAAGGATTCCTAGTGGGGCAGTGTATTTTCAATGATTTCAAAGCAAAGAAGAATCCAGCAACTTCTGTTTGCAGTGGAATCCTAAGCAGCTGTAACTCCTAGTAACTTTTTATCAAATCCCTGTGTAAATCTTGATCAGAGGCAGCCAAATCACTCGCTGAAACGAAGTTCTTGTCACGCTGAAATCAACAGGTTGAAATGCTGCAGTGTTTGCTTTTACCAGCATGAGTAGATTGTTAAATAAATTTATTTTGGGGAAGGGCTGTAAAGAATTTTATACTTGGGATATGCTGTATTGGCACAGCCAGAGTGATGGGGACATTTACTACCAGAATTTCATTGCAGGGATGTGTTAGAGGCAGAAGCGTGCGGTGCGTGTCAGATGTGGGGGGGCTGTTAATCCAGATTTGGTGTAGGTCATGGATCAAGATGAGTTCTGAATCTCCCTCACTCCGTGGGGTACTGTTAACTTGAAAGATGTGATTGTCACATTGGAAAGTGGTTCGTTTGGCTTTTGCATGCATCTTGATGATGAATGAGGAAAAAGGAAGGCTTTTTACAGCAAAATCCCTTCAAAACCTTTGAAACAGTTCAGAGGTGAATATTACAGCACTTGAGCAGAACAGGAGCAGAGCCATAAGATTCCACATGCCTTGAGTAAGCCCTTGTAGCACTGGTTGCCACTCTAACTTGGAGCAGTGGGACCAGTGCCTGAAGTACCATGCTTGGGATAACCAAAGAGAAAAGCTGTTGCCAGGGGGTCGTGTCGGTGGCTATGGCAGCTCATCTGCTGTCCTCACCTAATTAGGGCCTTCCTCACATAATTAGGGCCTCCCTTCCCCTGGATCTGGGCCTGGTAGCTTATCTGCCTCAAGTCTTGATGCTGCAGTCCTCAGTGAAGCTTTGAGAAGGCAGCAGCACTTTATGTTTGCTGCTGTTACAAAGCTCCTTCGTGAACACCTTTATGAAACGTCAGGTGCTACATTCCAGTCTAGTTCTCATGAGCAGTCAGAAGCTTTGACTACATTTTCCCTTAGTTTTCTAAATCTGTTTTGAGTTTATTTTTAAGAATGCTTGACGATGGCATTTGTGAGGAAATCTGAACTATTTTTCTCTCACCAGCTTAATTCTCTTTTCCTTGCTTTTCAGATACGAATTGAGGATTCGGTATTTGCCAAAAGGATTTCTAAACCAGTTCACTGAGGACAAACCAACTCTAAATTTTTTCTATCAGCAGGTATGTCCAGTTTTGCTGCTGTCTTTGCTGTGTTTGGCAAATTCTGTTGTTGTTTGTGCGCATAACATGTTAGTGCACAAAGAGAAATTGGTAAAATTAAGGACTCTGTATATAAGGCAAAAAGGACTTGAAGTCCATGGCATCTTCCTCCTTGAGAAGCAGTGAGGAATATATTCCAAAGACAAAGTAAATATTCTGGTTTTGTCTTTACTCAGGTAAAATTTACTGTTGTTCCACTGGTTTCTTACACTTACTCCACACTTTATTACACCTCTGGATTTCTTTGTTTTTGCAAGTGCAAGTGGGTGTTTTCACTGCAGCTGTGGAGTGTATTTTCTACTCAGATTTGAGTATCTCTTATTGATTACTAAACCTGCATAACAGTAGAAGTAGAATCTATGAATTATACACCTTGGTCTTTGTTTTGTTCACTTAAATAATTTTAATCTGCTTTTAGACTGACAAGCTCAAAGTAAAACTTCATGGGGTTATCTTTTAGAGGAGTCTGGACTAGAATAGTTTTAGTATCCCCTAACTTTAAGAATCCATTCATCTGCAAAAATTCAGACCTGAAGTTACTTCTTTGCTGCGTTAGGTGGGTCTTTCCCAGTGTCTGTGTGGTACCTTGCCTGTGTTCATACACTGAAATGCTGTTAGTGCTTAACAGTTTGTGTTTCTAATGGTAACATGGTGGTGAACCACATACATTTTCATGGCATGGTTTTCTATATGGAGGATTAGTTTTAATCTAGATTATTTAAAGGAGTCATTTTACAGAGTATTGTCATGGTAGAGACATAATAAGGTAGGAATGAGGTGGGAGGAGAGGGCTTGTGAAGTCAGCTGGAATGGCAGAGCTCAAGACCTACACCATGAAGACTCTGGAGTTTTGTTCTGAAATAGAATTTATTTTTTACTTGATGTGTTTTGTTGTGTGAGTGGAGCAACAGTATGAAGTGCTGACAAAGTTACTCAAACCCCAAAGGCTTCTACCAAGGAAAACTTTTCCTATGGATACTGTTCCTTTTGTTGTGTCTCTGCCACACTCAGAAATACCCTGATCTTACTGCTTGCTTGGGGTATACCATAGTTCTTGAGCAACATCCCCATCCCCTAAAATTAGGATATAACTGGAGCTGGTCAAAAGCATGGCCATGTTTAAAGATGAGGAACCAGGGAAGGGTAATACTGAATGAGTTTTTTAAGTTTCTAAAAAGAGAAAACCATAATCCTCCCCTCTTTCCAAGACTTCACCTGAAAGCAGAATACAGAATTTACATGCTTGTACTTGTTTCTTACATGACTCCTACCCTTGCATGTACACACACACATTCCTGACTTAAGTAAATGACTTTTAATTTTTTTTTCTTGATGTGTGATGAAATTTTTGTATTGATAAATGATAAAGGAATAAAAAAGGCCAGAGGAATATTTTTTTTAGCATTTTCTGACACAAGCTTTTACTAAATTCAGGGCAGTTGGAATAGCAAGAAGGTTTATGAAGGTCTTCAGGAACTGATAGACAAAGATGACAGCTGCATGTATCTGACAATGTCCCGAATCCCAGTTCTATTACAAAATGAAACTGAGAGGTTCTTGTCTCTCTGCTCTGCACTCTGTTTTCTTTTTCCCTTTTCCGCTTTCTTCTCCACCTTATCTTGAGGCATTTCTAAATCCAGTTCTTCAAAAGTCAGTGTGCTTTGTTCTTCAGTGCTGCAAGGTACTCGGGTCCCCATTGTCATGGAAATCGGGTGCACAACTTTTCCAGAGCTGTCACTCTCTGCCCATGATTCTGTTTTGCTCTCTCACTTGCCTTCTTGACTAAATTAGGAGAATCAGTTTTGTCTGATAAAAAGTTAAGGCAGTCCCACTGACTTATGAAAAGAAGGGAGGAAAGGGATTAGAATGGTAAAACTGCCTCGTAAACCAGACCTGCAATGGAGGGGGATGTGGAAAACCAAGGAAAGAGTATTTTTCACGTTCTATTTCTCTCTCATTGTCATTCCAGCAAAACATTAACGTGCGCTTTCGCTGACCATACCTCTCAGTCAGACACTTTGTGTTGTGCATAGGTGAGGGAATGTACATAAATCATGCACACGTGGGTATCGTGAGCTTTCTGCACAAAAATAACTGTTAAGAGATAATGAACATAGAACCCAATTACAGAACTTAAAAAAAATCCAACAGAATAACACTTTGGCTTTTGCAGGTGTAAAAGTCAAACACATCATCTGTCTCGTGTTATAAATGAGAAAAAAGATTTCAAGGACCAGATGCTGGCCGTGACCAAATCTTTAATTTCAAGATGGGTCTGAGAACATGCTAGTAGCTATATAACATCTAAACACATGTTGTCTTACTTACTAAAAATGTGCAACAGCAAATAAAAAAGTTTATGGAGAAGGAAAAGAAGCGTGGTGACCTTTGTCATCCGTGAATTGTCCACGGAGTTTAGAAAATGTAATTACATTCTTGAATTCAAGTTGCAGAGCAGCAGCATTGTAAAAGGAGCTGAAGGTCTGAGTAAGAGATTGAGTCAGTTCTCAAGCAATCCTCATCTTCCAGAAGAGCACAGACCATTTGTGAAGGTAGCAAATGTTACCTTAATGGCTGTCGGCAGCCGTGGTTTATTCATACAGTTAACCCAAAACACAATCACCAGGCTGTTAAACTGAAAACAGCACGTGGTTGTGACTCCATGGTCATGGCTACGCCTGTTCTCTTCTGTGAGAGCATTGCCCTCTGTAAATCCGTGGAAGCATTGATGTCTTCTCAGCTTGGACTTCATGTATGAGCTCTGGTTGGTTTTTCCTTCTCCTGAACTCTGACTGTTTTAAGGATTGAACAAATGAAGAACCTGTGGCCAGAACTGTTTGTAGCTTGGTGTGCAGCCGTCCTGCCATCTGCAGCGGGCGTAAGCTGCTCTAATTGGAAGTAGAAAAGCAGGGCACTTAATGAGACTTCTCAGAAGAGTGACACTGGTTTGCAGGCCATACAGCAAAGGATTCAGATGAGCATGTGTGAGGGAGCGGGGAATCTTGGGACTTGTTTGGAACATCAGGATTAGTCCTGCTAACATCGACACCCTGCAGTTCGTTGAAGCATCTGTGCTTCAAACACTGAGACGTGAGGTGGGGGTGAAGCTTGGGTCATTCCTCTTGACTGGAGGAGTTGTGTCTTCAAGGCATGTTGTTTACATCCCAGTTGAGAGCTCTGATCAGCACACTAATGCTAGCACTGTGTCAAAGGTAGAGGATGACAGGTCCTCAGAGGTGCCTTCTCTTTTTTTCCCTGACGTGGAGCATTTAGGTGGTGATACTGCATTATTCCCCTGGGCCTAACTGCTTACAATTTCAGCCAAATGAGGCAAATTGGATCCCACCCAGTGCCGTTTGAATTGAGGTTAAAGCGTTCAAAAAAAAAAAAGAATCAGGAAATGCCAGATTTATGGTTGTCTGCATTCGGCAGATGCTCACTGCACAGATTTTTTTCTGTGCCAGCCTTCAGTTGTGTCCCGTTGTATTGTGCACCCAGATCTGATCCAAAGTGAACTCTGACCCCCTCCCCAACAACCTGCACGGGAAGTACCTGGGATTGCTGAGTAAAAATACTGTTCTTTTTAATTACTAAGTAACCTCCTTTGGTTTTTTTGTTCAGTTGACTGGTGTTAATTTCAAAAGAATAAAGATTTCTGTCTTCTGTATCATTTTTTACCATTTTTCCAGAAAACTTCAGAGGGAACAAGCATAAGGCTACAAAGGGAGAACTAAAAACGGGAGGTTTTTGAGCAGTGAAAATTAGACTTCACATTTTTATTGTACTTTTCCACAGCATCTCCAGTTGCTTTTAAAAAATATCGGTGACATTCAGTGCGGGCTTCTCCCTTTCCCTCTGTTCCAGTGACATGGCTGTTGGGAGGTGGAAATAAAGGAGACAGTCTTCTGTCTTTTCCCTTGATAGCTGAGTGAGGAACGAAAGCCATATCTCGCATCAAGACAGAACACAGCTTTTAAAAACATTCATATAATGAGAATCAGACGTAAGCTACTTGAATTGCCTTCCTTTTATTGTGGGACAAGAGCCTGCACACATTTATCCTTGAATAACATGTTAGCCTCCAGTAATTGGAGATGGTTTATCCCTTGATGAAAAGGGAGTAAGCATCTGTACGAGTGGGGAGGAGGGGGGAACCCAGCTCTTAGGCATCAGCTGTTCCATTGTTATTGTCCATGTGCTTCAGATGGAAGACTTTTAAAGTAACTTTTGGGGGTTTTTTAGATCCTGAAGAACAAGAAAAGGTTGTTTTCATCAGTATAGAATTTTTCTCTGTGCTGCCTTACTTAGCCTGCAGTATGGAGCTGCCCTGGAGGTGTACACACACATATATGATAAAGGAGGCAGTACGACTGGGCAGTGTTTTGGATTTGCTTTTTAAAATGAGCCAAAGTTTGCATCGTACACAAGAGAAGGGATTGCAAGCAGAGGGGGGATGATCTCAGAGTTAGGGGAGATGAATGGTGCTCTGCAAAAACTGGGCTGAATTCTGTGTTTCTGCAGGTTCATTTTCATAAGACTGTTTTTAAGAAGAAAAGAGAAAATACTTGTTTTCTTCTCAAAATAAAAAATCACTGGAGAGATTTCAGGGAGGCAAAGTTTCTTGCTGATAGACAGCACTTTTCTGCTTTGCCCCTGTAGTGTCTGTCAAGATAATGTTAACGCTTAAAATATATTTCCTTAAATGAAAATTTTCTTCTGTACTGTGGCAGATTAATGCATCATGCCAACTAATTTATTTTTATAACACTGTCCCCCAACATGTGAGAAATTTTAGGTCCAGGCAATTACTGTAATAACTTAATGATTAAAGTTTTAGACGTCTTAGGTGCATGAGATAGAATTTGAAGTGCAGGCTGGGAATTAGACTCTTTAACCTAATTAAAAAACAACATCTCTTGTACCCTCATAAAAATAGGAGACCTAAAGCAAATGACTTTGACAGGGAAAGCATTGAAGAAAATCAAGGACGCGGGGAGAAAAGCTGGCAGTGTTCCTGATACTGGCAGCCTGTTTAAATCAGAAAAATGAAACAAAAAAAGACCTTTCAGGAAGAGTTAACGGCTGGCAAATAAACTGTGCCCTCCAGGGAGGTGGTAATAAAAGTAAGAATTGCAGCTGCCTAGAAAGATATTTACAAAATGATTTTGAGGAAAAAAAAATATCTACAAAAATATAAATCAAACTGAACATCACCTGTCTGCCCTTTGCAGCCTGTAAAAGTAGTTCCAAGTGAGATGCCCTTCCCAGGACTTGGTTTCTTGAAGTAGCTGAAATTCACAGCTTTGCATAAAGTACTCATTTTTCACTTGAAAAGTTGATTGACACTCTGAAAACTCTGCTGGCGTTCTGTAGATCTTGCCGTTGGAATCGGTGTGGAGCTACTTTGGTATCTGCCAAATGCTGTGTGTCGAGTGTCTGCTTTCTGTGAGCAGTGCTGTATGATGGGAATGTAAAACATCCTCCTATTCCTGAATACCTCTGAAATACTCAAGCTCAGTCCAGAGGAAAATAGCTGCTTTGATTTCACATTTCCCCCTGTCAACGGGAGTGGTGAAAATAGTGCCTGTGGGCTTTCTTGCGCTCATAGGTGAATTGCTGTTAATTGAAGATGATAAATTTTAACTGCTAGAGACAGATTTCCATGTACTGATATTCAGGTGGATATGTCTGTGTTAGCAAAGGGTCAGTACAATTACTGTGTTAGGTTGCACAGAACGTGTATCGCACCGAAAACAAAAGTTGACTCACATTGAAGGGCTCGTTTGCTCTGGAAAACCAAAATTGTGTGTTGAAGAGGAGCAGTATAAAACGAGGTTCTAGCAAGCCATGCTTAGTAGGTTGAGTACTATATGGCTCCCCAGAGTATAGTCCCAGTTTATCGAAGATCTGGAAAGGCAGCAGTCTGTGTTGCAGTGACATCTGGAGATCAGCCCACTTGGACAGAAGGGACCATTTTTAGCCATTCTGTCCCTAACAATGCCTCATCAGGAGTTGATTCCCCCCCCCACACCCCATCTCTAATGCCCTTATTATTAACAGAGGAGTTTCCAAAATTAGTTAGAGATGTCAAAGATCACCTCTAGATAATATAGAGACTGTGACCTTGGAAGATGAGGAGGAGGAGCAGCTGAGGGCAGATGGCAAATGAATGTTACCCTGACACCGAATCTGTGCTTTTAACTCGGATGCAAGAGTCCAAAGCCTTAATTTTCTCTAATGTAAACTTAACTTCTATAATAAGTCTAGTATTATTAGATGGGTAAATAGGGGTGGAAACACATATGTGTCTGCATTTAAAAACCCACCATTACAATCATTAAGGTGGCTCCTAAAAATACTGATGACATTAAAAGCAGGCTTTGGGCTTTGGCGCATATGGCACTTCATTCAAAGCAGATGAGGCACAAATCTTTGGGGGTTAATTTTGCGTAAGATTTCTGAAGCTGTAGTAACGTGGGCTGGGAGCCTGTTGTTTCAAGCTGATTCTTCTGATTCTGTAGTGAAGAAAATTCAGTGTTCTACAGGAACCTGCTGTTGGTAAACTCCTTTTGCAGCTTGGTGATTCCAGGAACAAGTGATTATATCAGGTGACTGTTCTGCATCAGCTACTGAGGCATCTATCCCAGGGTGTGCTACTGCATTTCTGTGGTCCATTTAACATTACAAGAAAGATTACAGTGGAGAACACAGAATATTTGAGATAATTACGTCTGATAGGGCACTGTAGAAGAGCTGTGTTGGGGATCGTGGTGGGTGTGTATGTGGTACCTGCCACAAGTGCAGAACCAAATGCAGCCTGAGCAGGAGGACTCTGAGCACAGAGCAACGTTGATTTTGAACAATTTTAAACATGAAATTGTGGGGGAAATAAATGTGGTATATGCTTCAGTTGTTGTTTTGGTCACGTAAGTAGTTGCTGAAGATCAGCTCTTTCCAATGGATATATTGAGGTATTCTGGACTTAGGTGTTACAGAAGCTGGAATTTAAAGATTGGTAAAAAAGGGCAGTGGGGCTGGTGAAGGGCCTGGAGCACAAGTCTGAGGGAGCTGGGGTTGGTTGGGCTGGAGAAGAGGAGGCTGAGGGGAGACCTTCTCGCTCTCTACAGCTGCCTGAAAGGAGGTTGGGTTGGAGCAAGGACAGGGACAGCCTCCTCTCCCTGGCCCAGAGGGAATGGCTGCGGGCTGCACCAGGGGAGGTTTAGGCTGGATATTAGGAACCAGTTCTTCCCTGGAAAGGTTCTCAACCATTGGGATGATCTGCCCAGGGCAGTGCCGGAGTTGCCATCCCTGGAGGCATTTAAGTGGCTGTGGACCTGGTGCTTAGGGACCTGGTTTAGTGGTGAGCTTGCAGTGTTGGGTCAAAGCTTGGACTAGAGGATCTTAAAGGTCTCTTCCAACCAAAGACATCCTGTGAAATTACAAGAAAAATTTCACTGGAGTTCCATGGGAGCTGTGTCACCAGATGTGTTGTGGGTTAGTGTAAAACAAAGATCCCCGTGAGCTGTGTGAGCTGCTATGTACAAAAACCAAACACCAAAATACCATCAGGTATTAGAAACTTCAGTGTTTAAAAGCAAGAGCTAGAACACACCCAGGCTGTTAAAAAGGAGAATAAAGAAATCATTATTGCAGATACAGGAAGGTTGTATTTGTTAACGTAAATCCCACTGAGCACAAGCACATAATTTCTGAATATATATTAAAAATATCCAGATAGAACAAGTGGATAAGAAAATGATGTTATATGAATATTTTCCATGCTTTGTTAGAATTACTATTCTTATGCTGCATACTGAAGGGAGCACAGAAGACAATTTGCTTCTTCATTTGCTTATCTCAATATCTTACCTGTTGTGGTAGATAGGGTGTGGTGGTGGGATTTTTGGTTCTGCACTTAACTCTTCAGGTGATCCTTAATCACTGAAGGGCTGTCTGAATGCAGTTTTCAGAGCAATGCCAGTTAAAAAAAAAAAGGTCTGAGTTGTGTAAGTAGGTCACAGACAGTGAAAGTGAAGCAAGAGAAATAGCTTGCTTATTTTTAAACCCCTCCTGAAAAATTGGAGATTATCCTGTGGGAAATTCCTTGGTCATGTTAGGTGAGTTGTGAGAGCTGGTGGAGTGGCTAATTCCTGGTATTCACCTTTTTTGAGACACCATTTGGTAGCACTGTTGCTAAAGAATTGCCACGGTAGTTATGCTTGAAAAGAAAACTCAAAGTTTGATAATTCTATTTAATAATCTGTTTTTTAATCTTTATTTAATAAAGGACATAAGCAGGTTTAAATGTCACGTATATATTTAAGGCATGCCAGTAGGTTTTTTAATCCCTAAACTCCTGGAAATCATTCAGCACTAAGTTCACAGTGATTTTTTTTTTACTCTTGTTCTTAATAAAGAAATTAAAATCCAGCATGGTGTGTTTCTGAACTGTGCTGGCAAGATGGCTTGTCAGCCTGAGTGAACGTTTCTCTGAAATACTGCAGCTGCATGAAAAAAACATCGTGTGCAGAAAAATGAAGCAGATGGCTTCTGAAAGTAGCAGCTGGTATATAAAATACGAGGCCTGTGATAGATTTCTTCTTCAATCATGTGTGCTAGCGTAGGGCTAGTCTCTTATTTTTCTGTCTTCACAGAGATGGGCTTTCCTCTGTCTCCAATTTTCAGTTGAAATTAAACCAGCTGGAATTTGCTAGCCATTTATAAAGGTAGGAAAGTGCCCATTATTTCCTGGTAAACTTTGAAAAGTTGGGAGTTACACCATCAGTAATTTGCCCCTTCAAGTAAAAGAACAAATGTTTTAAAAGTCTGACATCAGAAACGAAACTGGGTATTCGTTTGCATGGCTGTCTTCCCTGTGGAAAATGCTTATTAGTTCATGGTTCAGTGTTCCCCCTCTTTCTTTTGTTCTCATTTAAGAACATCTTTGAACTTCTAATGCTCAAAAGAGTAGGGACATAGGGAGATTTTTGTTCTGGCTAACCAATAAATGAATAATGACCCCAAAATATTGGTGAGAATAGAAGGTAAATAAACAAAGAGAATTCCTGCTGAGTATCAGGACATCAGTATGTCAGGAAATACGCTCTGGCAGAGGTTTATGTTGGACTTGTAAATTGTTGTTTGCTTTAAATTCTACTGCCCTGTCTAAGCTTGTATTCGTTGAACACAGGTAGTGTTTGCTGGAGGAGAGTGACAGTTTTGTGTCACTTTATCGGGACATCTAAAAGAGTTTTTTTCCTACCTCTGAGAGGTGCATTTGTGTTTGGCATTCGTATTTTCCACATACTGCCCTTCCTTGTAGGAGACCTGACTGTAACTGCCAGGACCAAGAAGTTTACTACAAGCACAAAGCACAGGTCACACTTTAATTCTTACTCACCAGCCTGTGAACGAGCAACTGCAAGTGTAGCTACTACTGCTCACACTGACACGGTAGTGGTACTCACCTGGAAGCCTGAATTAGTTCACATTTCCATTACGTTTAATGGAACTTAGAGTAATCCTTCCCCTCCCAAAGCTTGACTGTAAATCTAATTTAAACTTGTTTGAATGTTCACTGAAAAAAACAGAATTAGAGGAGGAAGGTGCTTGAAATCAACGTCAGATTTTGCAACAACAAATTTTTGTCTCTGTCTTCCTCTAAACTGTTTTTCCAATATACTTTTCTCTGCAAGTTCAGATAAGCACAAAATGGACAAGTAAGTGGAAGCAAATGTGTTGCAAGCAATGTAAACCAACACAATTCACTTGACATAATATTTGGGGGTTTTGATTGCTCCCAAATGAAAAGTATATAGGCTTTTAGCAGTGTAACACCAGAGTAAATCTCAGTGTTTGCCTTGTTAATCTCTATGCATTTTTCTTGCTAAGACATTGTGACCATGAAGTATTTGAGATGACTACAGGCTTTGTGTGGTCTTATCATTGCCAGAGCATCTGCTCTGTAGTATGTGGTGTAACTGAAGTGATGCCACGGAGGTTTGGCAGGAGTACCTTACAAGGCTTCCTTGGGTTGATGGAAATTGGTCCGGCTTGCTGGTCCACTGTGTCTTGTTTGGCCAGTTCAAAAGCAGGTTTGTGTGACAAGTTTGTATAAACCAGAGTTCTCTTACAAACTAGGTAAAATTAAGGTACATTAAATAGCATCCTATGGTTTTTTCTGGTTTAGCGTTCAGAGGGATCCCATTCTGAACAATTGGAATGGGCAGGAGAACAACAGCAGTGGGACCTGATCTGCCTGAGGAATACATGTGTCTTGATGATGTAAACTTCATCCTTCCTCAAGGCATTGCAGACTGGTAACTGAACTTCCAAGCCCTAAGAAAAGAGCTGCACATACCACTGGGGACAGCAGTTCTGCAGGTGTAACATGAACTTACAGACAACAGCATCTCCCAAACCCACAGATCAGGGTTAATGCTCCCTCTTAATATATTTTTTTGGGGGGGGAAGAAAACATGGTAGAATTCTTCAGATTTGTCAGGAGTTTTTTGTTTCTTTGTGTGTTTATAGGCTTTTTGCTCTTAAAGAGAGGGCCTTTTTTCTCTTAAACAAAAAGCTATTCTCATTGTGCTCATTTAACTGTATTAACAACAATAATAATAAAATAATAATTGAACAAACACAAAAGCTTTCTAGGAAAACTATTCAGTTGCCTTGTGGCAGTGCACTTAATTACCATTAAATTATCTCTTGCGTCTCTTCCATTTAATATTTGTTAAGGCTTTTTCCTTAGGTTATGCAGCTTGTGCTGAACCTCTTGCCAAATTCTTATCTAATCTTAGCACGAGCATTAGTTCATGTGTTGATGTAATGCCGTCTAAAAGAGAATAGTCAGGAAAAATTAAAGATGCTAAGAGAAATTCTCATTAGTATTCTGCAAGTAGAAATTGAATCTGCCTTTTTTATTTTTCCTTAGACTTTCTGAAATGTAAAGAAGAATGTGTGAGGTCAGGTTTCTGAAAAAAAGCAAGATAAAATTAATTCCTTCTATCAATTTATTACCTTTGCTGTCCATAATAGGACACTGCTCAATCCAATTAGATGGCCATAGGCTTCCTGAAGGTTATAATCTCTCTGTATACCATTCAGAATTTAAACATAAGCATAAGTGGGTGTATAGAATGTATGTGCAGTGCTTTAGGATAACCAAGTGCAGCCAGTAATTTTGATGAGAGGATGTCATGACTTTGTGAACACTATTTATCACTTGTGGACACTGAAGGAGGGTATTTTTGCCATGCCTTCATCTCATTTCTTAGGCAGATGAAGGCATTTTTATCCCACTCTTCAGTTTGAAGAATGTAGTGAATTTGAAAGACATGAAGCTCCACGTTACTGTACCAAGGAACTTCAGAAACGACACCCACACTCACACCCCCCCCTCGGTTTTGTCTTTCAAATAAGCCGAGAATTTTCACAATGCTTATTTTTTTCTTCCAAATCGTTGGAAGGGGGAGGGCATTTATATTTTCTTCGTCAAGTTCTGGTGCCCATAGTTAGGGAATCAAACTAGGAGAACACGATGGGAATTTGTGAAGGGGGAAGAAACCCCAAACTTGAAATGCTTGGATAATGTTGCTAATTTATTTATGGAATAGTAGTTACTTGAGGCTAGCAGCATTAAAAAAATATGTTTGTGTGAAACTGAAGATGCTCTTAGTGTAGTTTAACAAATGAAGTGCTTCAGTACTGGTTCTACAAGGCAGTGAGCTGTGCAGATGAGTGAATACCTGTTTGAGCATCATACACTAGTAGCCTCAAACGAGTGTAGTTTCTGCAGGGGGAAGCTTTGTATGTCAGGATGGGAAAAAAAAAGTGCTTTGCTACAGCCAGTTCTTTTTGGTGTGTGAATACCTCAAGGAATAGGTGGATAACAGCTCTGATACCAAATTGTTGAAACGAATGAATAGTTAAAAAGTTTTATTAAATATAAGTGAGCTAGCCACTGGCTGTTTGAGTTGGGTGGCTGTAAGGCAGGCTAGCTAATGGATTTTGTGAACTGGTATCTTAGCTTCTTAGGGTAAAGTAACTTGGTCTATTCATGAAGGTGAATTCTCAGAGAAAGGGTAGAAGAATGAAATGAGTGCTTGTATTTAAGCTAAAAGTGAAGGGCCACCTTTCACTCCCATGAAGGGCCACCAAGATGATGAAGGGCATCGAGCATCTCTTCTATGAGGAAAGGCTGAGAGAGCTGGGGCTGTTCACCCTGGAGAAGGCTGAGAGGGTGATCTTACCACTATCTATAAATACCTGGAGGGAGAGTGCAAAGAAGACAGAGCCAGACATTTCTCAGTAGTGCCCAGTGCCAGGACCAGAGGCAGTGGGCACAAACTGAAACACAGGTGGTTCAGTCTGAACATCAGGACACTTCTTGGTTTTTAGAGGTGCGGGTGACCAAGCCACAGGCACAGGTTGCCCTCAGAGGTTGTAGAGTCTCCATTCTTGCAGATCCTCAAAAGCTGTCTGGACACAGTCCTGGACAAATGGCTCTAGGTGGCCCTGATTCAGCAGGAGTGCTGAACCAGGTGAGCTCCAGAGGTTGCCTTCCAGTGCGATTTTGGGTGATTCAGATGGGAAAACTCTTTGGTCGCTTCATAACACGAGGCAGTGTTTTACTTTTGATATTGAGGATTTGGTATTGAGGAATAGGACCTTAAATTCCCCCCTCAGAAAATATTTCGGCAATGCCATTTTTTGCCAGATCTTTCAGATGAAAAGAATGTATCTGCCATACCTTATACATAAAGAGATAATACAGTCCTTTCACTTCATTTAGGTTGGAAAAGTTCTGTAAGATTATATGATAGAGGCCAACTGTAAACCTGATGCTGCCAAGTCCACCTCTAAACCGTGTCCCTCGGCAAAGGGCCCAAACCCGAGCCCAGGGTTCGAGGTGTGCTGTCACCAGTGCCGAGTTCAGGGGGACAATCACTGCCCTGGTACCGCACCCGGAATCTGTGGCCAACCCCCTCTTTTCCTGTCGTTGTCTCTGAACGTGCCCTTGGCTGAGAGGTGGGCACTTTGGCCCTTGGTCGAGAGATGGGCGCTTTGGCCCTTGGCCGAGAGGTGGGCACTTTGGCCCTTGGCCGAGAGGCGGGCACTTTGGCCCTTGGCTGAGAGGCGGGCACTTTGGCCCTTGGTCGAGAGGCGGGTATTTTGGCCCCTAGTCAAGAGGTGGGTATTTTGGCCCCTAGTCAAGAGGTGGGTATTTTGGCCCCTAGTCAAGAGGTGGGTATTTTGGCGCAGCAGCTCCAGTGGATCTCCGGACCCAGCCCGGGAAGGGGGGATCCCTCATGGCTGCTCTCAGCCCGCAGCCACCGGGAGGGCCTTGAGCTGAGGCTGGGTCCCTGTGCACCAGCCCCGTGCCCGTCTGCCATCAGCTGTACCTCAGCCCCTGGCTGGGAAAGGGGCACGTATGGGCCACACCGCCATGTCCTGGCCTTGCAGGATCCCCCCTGCCCGGCCCAGCGGCCTCCCCCCTCTACGCCTGTCGCGTTGAGTTGCCCGGAGGAGTTCAAATGCGAGACGCTTTCTCCTGCTGTCGCAGCCACTGCAGTAACTGGTGTTGTCACTCTTGCACAGTTTAATGTATACCTTCTTCCACATCTGCCAGTAACAAAATTCTTTGTGCATTTAACTAGGAAGGTCTTAGGAATTTGTTGCTTTGTCATCTAGGGCTGGATCCAGCTGTCTGATGGGTGGTGAGCGAAGCAAGGCAACACACGGAAGCAAAAGAAAACAAAGATTTATTCTCTACTTCCCATCTGTCCCCTCCCAAGACCTTGTCCCCCCCAGTGCATCCCAGTGCAGGGGGAACGTTGGAAACCAGCCTGGGTGCCGTGCGAGCCCTGCCCAGCAGCAGCCCCAGCCCGGGGTGTGAGCAGCACCTTTCCAGCTCTCCCTGCAAAGCCCAGCGCTGGGAAGGCTGCTCTGGGGAAATCAGCTCCAGCTCAGGCAGACCTAATACACATATTTAAGGACTTTCTTCAACTTCGGGATCTTAGGCTTTAGTATCTCAATAGCAATTTATGTTTTCATAAGATAGAGGGTAACGTGAGCTGTTAAAGTTGCACCTCTGTAGAGATAGTTGCTGGTAAAAACACCTGTCACACAGAAGACGGGATTTGCAGAGTTAAGTTCTTCAGCACTAGTTCTGTTACCTCTTACAGTCCTTTTTTGTTAGTAACTCTATAAATTACTTATCCCAGTGTGCTGAACGTATTGCCTAAAAAGTAGGTTTTCTGCCTGCATCGATTTTGGTAAATAAAACAAGTCCAGGACACGTAATGAAGCTTTGACCCACCACAGTCTGTCTTTGTTGACAGCTCAGCATGCTCTATGATATAGCTTTTGCACGTGCCACTTTGCCACTCCTCGAGACCTGGGCCCAGCTGGGGGATGCTGCAGGCCAGTAATGGTCCAACCTGGGCCCAGCTGGGGGATGCTGCAGGCCAGTAATGGTCCAAACGTGCTGATTTGGTCCAGCTCCCCTCTCCAGGAGCGCTGACCACTTGGCCACAGCATTGGGCATCCTCTGGGTCAGAGCACACTTCAGGGCCAGTTTTATTTCCTACTGTAGATGGTAACCACTGAGTTTCACTTGCTTCTTCTTTTTGCTAGTTCAAACATTATTTTGGGTCAGTATGGAGTATGATTTTTTTTTCACATCCTACTCTTTCTCCTTACTGCTGGCTTTGTTTTCACAGTAATGCGTAGTTTATATGCGTGATTAGATGCACCTACAAAACCAAAAACTGTTGACCAAGATGGTTGAAGAATACAGCACACGTTCCCTTACCTTGAATGCATATGCAACCATCTGCTCAGCCTCCCGTGAAGACATTGGTTATATTTAATGCAACATAAGTAATATCAATGTAGATGAGGCGTTTTTAAATCAAGTTCATTGCAGTTGAAATGGGTTCCTTAGAAAAGTGCAGCTCATTTGTAGACATGAACATAACTACCTTTTTTTTTTTTGTTCCCTTTTCATGCGCTGCAAATAGCAATTCCAAAAAGTTAAACTGAAGCTGTATTTATTCTAAAGCTGTTTGGGCAGTATTTTAGTCTGTTTCAGCACTGAACTGATCTTTCTGTGATGCGTACCTACTTCTCTCGCTGTAGGTGAAAAATGACTATATGTTAGAAATAGCAGATCAAGTGGACCAGGAAATTGCTTTGAAACTAGGTTGCCTTGAAATCCGGTAAGCAGATAATTTCATTTATTATTCAACATGTTTGTAACAGAATATATACATTAATTTTGAGACTGCTTATAGTTCATTGATTACTGACCACTACAGCTGAACAGAAGACCTTTTTTTTGCTACAAAGGAGTTGGAAGAAAAACTGAACAGAGTGTGATGTAACCAATTCCTAGTGATTTTTAAATTAGCATTTATTTTAAAATGTTAATTAATTACGTCTCGATAATGCCATTTGGGTGAATTCTTCATCTGAATAATTCAAAGAACTGCAGAGTAGAGTGAAGTACACTTCAAAAAAAAAAAAAGCATCTGTGGTGTTGTGTCATTGTGCATATACAAATCCTACAGCTAAAGAATGTAATTAAAGATAAATGCTGCTACCTTTCCATTCTGCATTGACTCAATCTTTAATGTGCTGTTTTCAAATGATTAAATCTTAAGGATTCTTTAGGGTTTTTTTGGTATTGTCAGCTGTATAGACAGCTGGAAAGTAAAGATAAATTTATCAGGCTCAGAGATCCTTCAGAGAGTTCCTAGCACAGCTTTTGAAATGTGGGTTTTAGTTTTTGCTTATTTATGGAGCTTTCCAGCTTTAAGCGTAACTCGCTTTAGTTATGCTGTTGTCTCACCCAGGAAGATTAGGGAAGAATTAAAATTGATAAGAAATTAATGGGAAATGTAAACTTGTTAGCAGAGAAGAAAAGTGTCCGTTGAGCAGTGCTTTCCAAAGTAAAAGAAAATTTAGGCTTATGAAATTTCCTAGGTATCGTAGGGGAACCTGATGTCTGCTGCAAGTTTTCCTGGTAGCCCCAGAGAAAATAAAAAAAAAATCTTTGTGTAACTGCAAACTCCCTGTGCACTTAGAAAATTATTAGTGCCCTATTTCAAAACATGTACTGAGTAATAATATTTCTTGATTATTTGTCAGCCAAGTCCTGCTTTCCATGGTTCTGCTGTGACTCCTCACAGCATTTTCATGGCATTTGTAGTTGATGACTACTAAGACCATAAGCATTACTTATCCACTTTCTCAGAGAAAACGATGATCCCAGCCCTCCCCCAGCAACAGCTACTCTTGATTGAGTGATTAATTGATTTTTACATGAGCATTTCTGGATTTAAACTGTTGTTTTTCGTCATTCCCTATTTCCTCTGTTACGTGGACAGTCACAAGTGCTGTTACAAAGGGGGGAGATGCTGGTGGAGGTAGAAGGGAGCTGCTGAAGGGCAGGTTAGAGCACTTCCCTTAGTAGTGGTGTAGTTAAGCTGGTTTAAAGTGGTTCTGAGAATGCAGTACTGCTATCATCCTGGGTAATGTTCCATACACAAAATTATGTTGTAAAATACAACTCTGATCTCTTGAGGTAGGAGAACAATGTACTAATATTTATATTTTAATTCATTCAGCGAATGCTTTCTAATGGTAAGTCTCTGAAAGATTTGAGTGTGCTGGTGTTTCAGTTTTAGGCTGGATCATCCAATAATTGTCACTTTCAAATGTTTTTCCTGACTTCAGGAGATCCTACGGAGAGATGAGAGGCAATGCGTTAGAAAAGAAGTCCAACTATGAAGTGTTAGAGTAAGTATTGTGTTCTAGCTTGAGGTTTGAACTGTTTCTTAAAAAGGAGTGTTAAATTCAGTTCAGTAATAGAATGTTTCTGCTGTAATTTTTTATTTCATGAAGTTTGCTGAGATCTTTGAGTGCTTTAATATAAGGAAAGGATTATGAAACCTATCGAGGTGTGGAAGTAGTGAGAGCACCTTTCACTCTGGCCCAGGGACACAAGTTTGCAGTTGTTTGAACTTCATCAGAAGGCTTATTAAATTTCATTTTATTTTATTTTATTTCAATTTTGCTAATGTTTATGGGTTTATCAGATCTAGTTCTTCAGTGATTTTGTTTCTAAATGTTTTCCTGTGTGTAGCTGCATTCTTCAGTTGTGATTCATCTGTGGTAAAGTTTGAGTTACTTCAAAATATTTGTGGTATTGGTTTTTTCTTTTTTTGGTATGTGGTTTTCCTGAATTACCAGGTTTATAATTTATCTATATATCACAGATGTTACGAACACCAAGAAGCATCCTTACACTAAAGTATTTTGCTTACTTAATCGTATTATATGGTAGATTGAGTCCAAACAAGCCCAAGTCCTTTCGATGTTTCAGGGATTTAAAAAATGGTTTAATTTATATTAATATAGTGGCACAAGTTTCATACAGGAATACACCAATGGTCTGCTATTCACTAATTACTATCTTTGGGAAAAGATGCTGTACAGTTTAACATGAAGTTGGGGTAAAAGGTTGGTGTGGCAGTCAAGTCTGCATCTTATTTCTTTTTCATAAAGTTCTTGATAACTTTTAGAGGTGTGGAATTAGAGAACTTGGAGGTGGCAGATAAGATTTTTCACCACGATGAATAAGTTCACAAAGATTTTTGAGGAAATGGTATGATTTTAATAGGTAAAGAAAACTTCAATGAATTGCTTCTCATTTATACAGCGCCTGCTATTTATACAGTGCTTGTCTATCTATAAAGCTTTGGTTTTGTTTGAATTACAGAATTTTTTTTAAGAACTTCAGTTTTCCATTGGTAGCCCCTTGCAGAAATATCCTGATTGAGGAAACATGTAATAAAATGAGAAAGGACAAATAAAGATGAAGGGGATGAGCAGACAGACAGTGCAAAAAGGTTATATAAAAACCAATTTGAAAGCACAGTGAGTTCCAGGGATTACAGTTTTGATGAGTTGCAGGAAGAACTTGAGAAAGGTATTTACAGGTTAGTTATTTGGCAACTCAAAAGCTATAAACATTAGTAATTAGATTAACAACTTTGGAAATAACAAGACAAAGGAAACAAGGGTTATAACAGATGACATGAAGTATTAATTATTAATTGTAGCAGGTGAGAGTTCCTGAAGGACTCAGTATGGGGCTGTTTCCAGTTTGACAGTGACTTCTTTCTTTCAGTGAATGTGGTTTCCAAGCAGTAATTGTTTTGGTAGAAAAGAACTTCATTGCTGCTCTGAGATCCAAAATCTTAACAGCTTAGTGCCACGCAAAATTGGCATGTTAAGATATTTTTATATATATATATATATTTCTTGAGAAGCAAAATTTGTTTTGTATGAGATGTAGCTGGGAGAGATGAAGGATAAAAGCACCTTAAAGTAGACACAGGTAATTAGAAGGTAGTAAGAGTCCTCAGAAATTACTAGCAATCCCCAAAATGTACTCATTTCATATTACCACTTTAATAGCCTATGCAAGTTTATCTGTACAAATAATGTTTAAGTCTCAAGTGAGGCTTTTGTTGTTGCTGTTTTGGGGTTGTTTTGCTAGTGTTAGTGCATCATGAGGCACTTAACCAGCTGAGTGTAATATTTAAATGGCACTTTTTTGCATTTGGTGTGATTGCTTCTTGCCTGTCTTTGTCAGCTGTCTATTTGATGTCTATTCGCCTTTGATCGGATTTTCATACCAGACCAAATCTGGATGGGAAATGGTAGATAGAATCAAACTGTTAAGTAGCCTTTAATAGTTGTGCCTTCATGTAATGAAAGAAGAATTTTTTCATGATAAATGTGAAGCCTGTTAGCATAGAACAGGGATAATTACAAGTACAAAAACGGGAGCTATATGAAGGAACAGCTGCAGCCACAATTTGGTAAAAAGCATGTTAAAGTCTATTATGTTAATCTAACATTACTTTTTGTTTTGTTGCAACTTCAATCAAGTTGGAGAATAGAAATAAAGATATATGTTGCCTAAAGCTGCTTATCATTATATTACGAGTGGTATCATCTATCCGTAGTTGGTATTTTAATAATCCTATTGAAATTTACACATTAAAAAAAAAAAAAAAAAAATTACATTTAAGCCCATAAGTGGGATGGAGTAGATGAGGTTAAATGCAAAGCTGTCGAAGAACTGTATGAACCAGTATCTCACTGCTAATTATCTTTTCCTGGCAATCAGCAAGCAGATGTCTGAGTTCTTAATCTGGAGGACTGAGTTGGTGTGTATCCTGAGCTGCCCATTTTACACCCCCGCCGTGCAGCTGAGGAGGGAAGGGGAGGAGTTTGTAGGGTTGTGTGTTTAAAACTGCATGTTCCAATTTCTAATGGGTTATTTCTCTTACTTTATAGGTAGCCATAGTTTGGCCTTGACCGTGGTATTAAATCCATACGCTTCTCGTGTTAAATTCATCAGTTTGCCATCTCATTTAAACACAGGATGGGCTTCATTAACAAATTTCTCTTAGGAGTTGTGGCTTTTTTGTCCTCTGAATAAGAATTTCTGCTGAGTTTGTTACATCTTGGTCTGTTCTCCAACTCCTTTTAGTACCAGGTGGAATCAGGCTGTCGCAGCCCCGTGCTGCCGTAGCGCTAGGATGAGTAAAACCCGAGTGTTTGCAGGGTGCTTGGCTTTCAGAGCCACCATTTCTCTCTCAAATGCTTGATGTTAGACTAATATATTCCTTGTCAAAATGTCTTTGCATGTTCTTTAGCTGGTAACAGCGTGTTAGATTTATTGAACTGTGTGGGATGGTAAACCCCGTGTCATTTGCATTTGAGAAGAAACGCATCAAAGGAATTCTCATTTCTGGAAGTTTTATGATCTTGCAGCTTACTGTCACTGCACAGATGCCAGGGTTCTGCTCCTCGTAGTTGAGGATGTTTTTAGTCTGCTTTTTGAAATTGTGCACAATTTGTCTTTAGAGAGCTTTAAAAGTACCCTGGTTTACTGAGTAAGCTTTTTGTGTCGACTTTAATGCTGGCTTTCTTCTCGCACCGTTAGGTAGCAGTAAATACATACTGCAGATCTCAGGCTCACTCATGGCTTCTCTTTTCTTTGTCCAGTGTAAGAGTTCCAGATGTGTTTCTGTTTGTGCTCAAAGCATGCAGTCACGGAAGGCTTTCTTTCATACTCATTTCAGAAGGAGATAAAGGTGTTTGTTTAGAAGAGATTGTAACCTCTTAAATACAAAGGGAAAAAAAGTCCCTAACACCTTTCAGAGGCAAGGATGGAAATCCTTTTCCTATTTACATATTTCTTTTAGTTTTTCCTTTTTATCATGCAAATTTTCTGCTAATACCATACAACTAATTCACAGTCCTGCAACGCTTGTTACACCCTTTTCCTGCCCTAACATACCTCTGGCAACTTCTCAGGGAATTTTCTTGGAGCTGGTGGTCAATCCTAGTGCCATGAACTAGGAGTAATTTCAATCCTTATGGCTCTGGGTTTCAAACCAGGGCTGCAGCTGCATTTATAAGAGTGAAAGTGAGCTTGATGCAATTCAGTTTGCACAGTCCAAGCTCACAGACAGGATTAGGATCCTGATTTACAGATGCAAAAAGTGAGATGACTTGAAAGAAAAAATACTTGGGAATTTTAACAGTAGATGAGGAAAATGTAGAAAAATAAAACCATAGAAATTAAAATGCCCTTGAATTACAGTGCTGTAAGGGGTAAAACAGTAGTGGAATGGCAGTCAGCATGCTTACAGAGGTAATATAATGAGAAATCTTTTCTGTTATGTTGTATTTCCTACTCAATTCTAACAGATGTTTATTAAATAGAGTTTGCCATTCCCATGGTGTTCCCCTCTCACCTGACTACATGCTCTAAGAGGATTTTTTCTATATTCTTTAAATTGTTAAAACATGTACAAAGAGCAGTTTCTACTCTCAAAACTCTGTGCCCAAGCCAGCATTGCAAAAAATACACTTTCCACACCAGGTCCCTGTTGTAAATGGTGCTGCTATCCCACGTTTGCTGTGGGCTGGCTCTGGTTGGTGTTTTAGTGATACTGTGTTCACCTGAGATTGTCAAGGACCTTCCTGTGAAACCTTAGGTTTACTGTATTGCACATGCTAGTTAAAAAACAAACCAAACAACCCAAAACACGACCCTGAAAAAAAAAGCAATATGATATTGCACAATGTTTTTGTATTAATGCTGTGTGTGTTTTTGTTTCAGGAAAGACGTTGGTTTAAGACGTTTTTTTCCGAAGAGCTTACTAGATTCTGTGAAGGTAATTACAGTCCCAGACAATTCTATACTACTTTTAAAAAGTGTCAGAGATCTGGAAACTGCATTATCAATTTCACTGTACTGTGGTAAGGGAATTGCTGGGCAGCTGTGCTGTCTTGGTGAAAAAATACCAGAGCTCTCTCAGCTTGGTGGGATATAAATCCCCACAGTTCACGTGTGCAGCTCACAGAACTAAGTTAGGGATGATGTACTTGGCCTTGCTGAGCTACTGTGAGAGGAACACCTCTACCTCTCAGACCTGGTGGGCAAAAATTCAAAGCCAGTCCTCAAATCCTGTAGTATCAAGTAACTTTCCACACACACAAAGGAACGAGTCTTCTGGAGAAAGAGGAAAGGGGATGTGTAACAAAACAGCACAGTTTTAGTGGCAGCTTGATAAACCACATTCTGCTTTCTTTCCTCAAGACCATATCCAACTCATTTAAGGAAGATTTCCAGTAATTTCCACTTATGTTAATCCTGGTTAAGACTATAAACTTTGGTTGTATCTCCCTTGAAGTCCCTATGTTCCCACAGCAAAAAAGCAAATTTTTCTTGCGTGTTTTGAAAAGGGGGATTAAGAATGGTCACCAAATATTCTTCCAGCTGTAGCCACCTTGGTATGACTGTCTTGGTAAACTATCTCCTACCATTCATATGTGAAACTATAAATCAGAAAATGGTTTTGGTAAACAGTGATGGTTTTCTAGAAATCACAGAATTCAGCTTCAGATTTAGACAATTTCTACATTGATGTTTAAAAGTACAAACAGAGGAGGTCTGTCGTGAAGGGGTTTTGTTTCAAAGGCCTTGAAAATCAGAAGCTAATGAAGTCAAGTGGATTTAAGTAATCCCTCTGCATTTTAATTTAAGCAATTATCTGAAACTGTATTCTCTGCTAACGGGAGAAATTGTGGTGAAAGGCTCCAGACGTTGTAACTGCTTCCAAAGTGATACTGTGGAGCCATAAAACTGACCAACAGAGAAACCAGCTCTTCAGAAACCATGAAATGGAGAGAATAGCTGAAAGAACTGGCAAGAATTGCCAGAAGGTGAAGCTGAAGACATGAAAAAAATGCTGGATGTGTGAAGAGGGAAAACAAGGGAAGGAGAAACGAGTCTGCTTTTCAGTGAAAATTAAATCCCTATTAAAACTAATCTAGGATTGGTTCTGTCAATTAAATGACTCTCTTACTTTGTGAAGGCCAGTGATTTTGAACTGATAGGCCAGGGAGGGCTCCTGATGGTCAGGAAATATGAAATGAATTATTATTTTTAGTGAGATAAAGGTTAGAGTGTAGTGTGGTGGTAATTAATGTTATACATTTAGGAGATGTCAGCTGTACAGAGGACATCACTTTATGTATAGCTAGACCAGAAGGCTGGAAAAAGGAAAATCAGAATGACAGTACAGAGTGTGAGATGGCACTAGAGCAGTTCAAAAGCAGAAGGTTCAGCTTTATTTTGAGAGCTTGTTAAATGAATAAAATAGAAGACAGGAGTTTAAAGAGATCTATATATTAGCTGATCACAGAGCAGCAGTAAGACACAATTGTGCAAAAGAAAGCAAGGAGGTGTCTTGGAAGGTTTCTCCAGGAGGAAGCATTGAGGTTGTTGGACAGCACACTGTATCTCATACGTGCTGCAACTGGTTCTGTTTATCCATGTTCAAGAGCAAGTCAGCCTGAGTCAAAGATGGGGGAAAAAACTTCCTGAGTCACCAAGCCATTTTCATTGCTTCACTAGAGAAGAACAAGAAACCTTAGTAAATGGTGCCTCAAAGACGATGTGACTGCTAAGCCATGGCCTCTCTGCGTAGCTCTCTGTTGTGTCTAGGGTTCAAACACCATGGGGAGAAAAAAGTCTGCCTATACTAAACCAGGAATTGGTGAGATGGGCTGCAGGAGATGGATGGAAGCCAGGTTGTGGTTACTGTGCAAATGAGGAGTCTTCTAGGGCAGAGGAAAAAACCATTGTTCTTAGGGTGTATGTTAAGAGCAAATTTTCAGTGCATTTCCAGTCAAATTCACTTGCAGGTATTTCTTCTCTCTTCTGGAAGAGGTGTGTTTTTTCTGAGTGACTATGTTTACAACTTAGTAATGATCTTAAAGCTAAAGCGAAGAGTAAATCCTCTTGGTGGACTTAAAGAGCCATGGAAGTCAAGATGATGCTGAAACAGGTCAGGAGAACAAACCATGGCTGGAAAAAAGTCTAAACAACTGAGTGAAATACTTGGTGCAACCTGAACTAGCAGATTTTTTTCCTTCAGGATTTTTACTGTCTTGCTCCTGGCATTTGCGAGGTGTCCAATTTGCTGTTACTCATATTTTGAAGTTTGTTTTCCTTCTTTTGAGAATCCTCTGCATCTCTGAGAAGTGATGAGTGGTACTAAGTGGTTGAATCTCTTAAAATGCACAGTCTCTGTTTAGATTGGAATTAATCGACCTTTAAACATTTCAATCCCCAGGCCAAAACACTACGAAAATTAATCCAGCAAACATTTCGACAGTTCGCCAACCTCAACAGAGAAGAAAGCATTTTGAAATTCTTCGAGATCCTCTCTCCAGTGTACAGATTTGACAAGGAATGCTTCAAGTGTGCACTCGGTGTAAGTAGAGGAGGTGACAGGCACCAGGATACGTGCTGTAGTTCTGAGGCTAGCTGGATTTGCTTAGCTCTGCAACTGAATGCTTGCTAAGTTCCCGTTTTGATGCAGAGATGATAGGGTTTCATTAATAACAAGATATGTTTATTGATTTTATTCAGAATTTTCTCAGCTGGCTGTTAAAAAAGCACCATTTGTTAGCAGAGTAGGATTGTACGTTGCTAACTATTTCTATTGATGTCTCATTTGTGAAAATCAAGCAATTTTTAACCCGGTTTCCTGAGGAAATGAGACTTCTCAGCTGCTTCTGTTTATAGATTTTGCTCTAACGTCTTTTCAAATCTACAATTTTAAAACAAATTCTGAGAAAGGGCATTAAGTCTGCAAGCTTTGTGTAAACAGACAAAGTAGAAAGTAGAACATGAACATCAATGTCGACGAGAAGAGAAGAGGAAATACAGGAAATACATAGTTCTTCTGTAGGCCTAAGATAAAACACATGGAAATGCATTTTGAGTAGCACAGATCCCCAGGAAACCAGTCATGAGGAGTTTTGCTACTTACAGAATTACTTGATTTTAATACATTTTAAATCGTTGGAAGAGTTGAAAAGCTTCTAGGGATTAATTACTAGAGACTGTAATTGTAACATTGGAGGATAGTGTTTCATAGCAAGATCTTGTCTCACTGTTAAAATTTGCTCTGTCTTTTGCTTCTGAAGTCAAGCTGGATTATTTCGGTGGAACTGGCAATTGGCCCAGAAGAAGGAATCAGTTACCTTACAGACAAGGGTGCAAATGTAAGTCTACTTCTGTTTTCTTTTCTCAGTTACTGTCTTAACAACCGTGACCTGTTGTGAACTGAACTTCACACAGAGGGGAATGGCAAGTGCTCACTTGAAGAATTTGAAGCATTAGCAGTGACTTACTAACAAGAAAACATGCAAATTATTCCACATCATTCTCCTCTTTCTTAGGAATGTGTAGAGCTTTTTTAGTCAGTCAGTGCTTAGCATTTGTGCAGTCATTGCTGGCTTCTTTGCTTTACTTCATGCCCTTAACAGCCTTTTCATTACCTGGGGTTGACTGTGTTCCTGTATTTCCTGTACAGCTCTATGGGGCAAGGGACTTCTGTTCAGGCAAGTTCTCCTAGCAAAATGATTGGGACCTTTCCAGTCATGATTTAACTTGAGCCCGTGTCCAACTTCTGTTGAAATTACTTCAGAGGTAGTGAAAAGGTTTGGAAATCAGGAATAGGTAGCTAGCTAAGAACATTTTTACATCTGTTGGGAGGTATGTCAGGTATGCTGAGTGCAGGTTCCGTGGTGTCAACCTGTTGAGTTTTCTGTCTTGACCTCCAAGAAGCTGATTCCATGCTGCAGTACTTTGGCATGTGCCTGGAGCTACTCAACAGTGACCTCTGTGGGCAAACTGGCGCTTGGTTTCATTCAGCCAGCCCTGTGGATATCAGGGTGTGTTGTTAGCCAGAGCCTGAGGAGACTGGAGAAAGAATCAGAGGAACACATTTCTGCTTGTTGTTTGGAGATTGAAGTCTAGACCTGCTTTTGCAACTCAGGAACAAATGAGTAGTGTTTTGCTGTAATGTTAACATTGTCCCCCTTTTCCATTGCCTTTCTGCAGCCAACTCATCTAGCAGACTTTAATCAAGTGCAAACTATTCAGTACTCAAACAGCGAAGACAAGGACAGAAAAGGGATGTTGCAACTCAAAATAGCAGGTGCACCTGAGGTATGGTACTGCCAGTTGTGATAAACAGTGCTTTGCTTTCCTGGGCAGGGATGGAGATTACTGTACTCTTAATGCAGATATTCTGTATATTGTACTTCTGCTCTGGTCGGGAACTTCATTCTGGAGTTTTACAATTATGATATACTGAGTGGATACTTGACTTTAGTCCTTGTGTTTTGTCTGAGTGCCTATCTGGATATGTGTTCAAAGACTTAAACTTTTTTTTTTAAATTGGGAAGGTTACTTTTTTTAATGCAAAGAATAAATTGCTGCAAAAGGCTGGGAAAAAAAAATACCACCTGTAAGAGCTTTAAGGAATAAGCAGCTTCTTCAGAACTGTCACAATTTTAGGTGTAAAAGTCATAGCAGCTGTAATGGGCAGCAGTCAAGTTTTTGGAAGTTTAACTAGCAAGCCACGTAGACCCAGATTAAGATTGCCTTTGGCCAGAGGGATTTATCAGCTGTGCTTTCTGCACTTTCTGGTTTAAATTTGCTGCATAGAAGATAAAGCAAGAATCTGGTCGTGCTTTGCTCGTGCACATTTTTCTGTTTACTGTTTGCAAGCGTGTGTAAAGTCCTGATGCAATGACACAGCTGTTCCACTCAGTGTTTGCAACTGCAATAATTCCTCTTTGTTGGTGCCTTGTTTTCTTCCTTCTCTAGCCTCTGACAGTGACAGCACCATCCTTAACCATTGCAGAGAACATGGCTGACTTGATAGACGGATACTGCCGACTGGTGAATGGAGCTACGCAATCGTTTATCATCAGGCCACAGAAAGGTAAGGAGATGGATCATTCTGGTTGTTGCTGGACTCCTATCTACTGGTAGATTATTTTGCACTTGAGTAGAAGACAAAAGGTAGTGGCAAAACTCTCAATTGGAGGCTCATGTCTTTCAGGGAGGACCTGTGAGCTACTTTTGTTAGGAGAAACAGCGATAGGGAGTGTCCCTCCATCAGAAAATATGTAATATCTGATAATTTAGGCAGATTTTCAGTAGTCACTGCTTTACACTATTCTAGATTTAACCAGCCAAAGTAACTTTTAGTTAAAGGCACTGCTGACAAGGACATGTTACCTTGAAGTGTGATTCCCTAATAGACAAGTGGAAATTCCAGAGGGGTGGGTAAGAATGAATTTGGATACGGTTCGGAGCAGTGATCATTTAAAAAAATTCCTGCCTTCCCCCTTAATACTCAAAACATCTCTGTTCAAAAAATAAAAACCTTCAGAGCAGTCTCGTGAGCTCCTCTCGTCAAACAGAACTAAAGCAGAGATGCTTTTTGTAGTGTTGATCAGTTGTTTTTATAGCAGCCCACAAGCTGGAAGCCAGGTGACGAGGGTGTGGGTACATCCAGCTTTAAAGAGAATTTGAAATTTCATTAGGGGTTTTTTTCTCATTTCAGCCATCTTTAATTATTGAATAGCTATAATTATTCTTAATTATTGAAAAACATTTAAGCAAAGCTTCTTAAGAATAGAAATTTCTGTCCTCCTTTACTTATGGAAATTCATCCAGCTTTTTCTTGTTTCTAAAACAATGAATAAACTATTTCCTTCTTCCCTGTTTGTACTACAAGAACATACATAAACTATCCCAGAAGTGCTCCAATCTGAAGCTTTAGCATTCTAGATGTGGTTTTGCTTTTTTGTGCCACTGATTTTCCCCAGTTTGTAGTTGTTCAAATGGGAGAACTTTACTAAAATAGTTCAGGTCTTCCCAGGTCCATGTACAGCATCCTGCTAGTGCTTGGCAGAAAAAACACCCAGCTGAAACTTGGTCATTCAGTAATGAAGAAACGTGGTTGTAGGGTATTAGATGTTTTAATTGTTCAGATTACTTTTAAATTTGCATGTTTGGTATTTCTGACCCTTAGTGTGTGTGGCTGACCTTTAGCTCCAACACAAGCAGCTTTCCTGAATTTCTGTTAGCCATGCAAACTTATCTCCATACAGAGGGAAATCTTCCCTCAACACAAACTTGGTTCTTCAAGCCAACCTGGTGCTCAACTCAGTGGTGCTGAACCACAGGCACCAAAATCTGACACCAAAAAGGATAAACTAACATGATAATGCTAGTTTGTTGTTCTCAAAACAAAACAGGCATCAGAAACCAAGATGTACATTTCACTTGACTTGTCTGTACCTGTGAGCAATCATCTTTTGTGCCTCTTCTGAGAAGTTGTTTGGGATTCGTTACAATCCTTATTACTCACTCTCAGAACTGCTCCTGATACCCAGTGGGTTGGCTGGTTTTCAGCCTGAGCTGTAGTAGCCAAAGTTGAGCTCTTAAAAAATGTTGATATCCTCTCACCTCTCCCACCTCAGTCATGCTGAGTTAATGGAGAGCTCTGATCCTGTCTGCTGCTTCTTCAGGGGCACACGTGTAGAGTGTGTCCAGTTCTTGCCACTTCTGCACTGGTGGTGGTTCAGAAGTTGGGTCTACTCAGTCTGCATTGCCAGTGCTATTACTGGCTTGTTCCTCTGCTGCTGGAATGACTTTGCTTTTCTCACCTATACATAAATGCTCTGAGCTCCACAAAAATACCACTGCCTGATGGTTTCTAGTTCTGCCATTCACACCAACAACTGAAGCCAGTCAAGGCCTTCATCAAGTCTCTGCTCTGTTGATCCAGCCTGCAAGCTTCCAGTGCTGTGCACTGGGGCATTGGTTGTGCTCCAGTCCCATCCATTTCTCAGCCAGGCCCTGCTCTGCTGTCCTCTGCTCTTCTTGCCTTAACTGAGGGTGCAGATCCCAGTCAAAACCTCCTCAGGATTTACAGCATCCTCTTGCTGCTTTCATGATACGTGCAAGCAACTGCCATCTCTAGCAGGGCCCGTGAGTCCTGCTGCTGTAGGTCACAGTAACTACTGACCCACTCTGTCTGCACTTTTTCTTTCTAACTCTCATCTCCCTCCCACCTGACTTGCTTATCATCTTCTAGACTCACTGAGCTCTGTGGAGGGCAGGGTCTTTGTGAGCACTCCTCTTTATGCAAACATGAGGAGAATCCCTCTAGTTAAAAGAAATTGTGGGGTTCTTTTGTCTGATGTTTTCTTTTTTTGAAGTCCATAGCCATACTCAACATATTAATTAAGCATTTCATAGGAGAGCTGTCCCCACCATGATCTGCCTTCTTAGATCTCTCCCACTGTGAGCTTTGATGATACAAGGCACATCAGAAACAAATCATGTAGCAACTCTTGATCCCACAGATGGGTTTTCTCTCCTCTTTGAGCTTTCCCATCCCTTTTGTTGTAAATTTACGTCTGCTGCAAGTCTCCTTATAAATTATCCTTCCTGATGACTAAATGAACCTGTGTTTTTGTGATTTCATCTGAGCTGCTATCCATTAATGATCCAGTTGTTCTGAATTTGGTGAGAGCACTTGGTGATGTTTGAGACCTGGATGGTGTCTGGCATGTTTCCATTCAGTTTGTTGTCTTTTTTGTAAATATTTAGGTATACGGGTCCCTTCAGACCACTGTGGAAACTTTAAACTTGGTATTTGTGTTTCCATTATCACCCTTAACTCTGACAGGCAAAGTACACAAATGAAGCAACTGATACAAAGTTAAGCTGGTATTAAGTGGCTATTTGCTGATTGGACTATGCACTAAGATGCTTTCCTGTGATCTTAAGTCTAGTGGCTGAATTTTGTATCTGTTAATCACTTTAAAGAAGCTTTTATAGGTAACTCAAACCTGTCAAAACCCTTAGAATAAAACCTCAGGGGAAAAAAAAAAAACACTGGAGAAACTGAAATAGTTACTTGATTGTCATTCCTTTATAGCAGAACTCACCTTTACATTGAAACACACATCTGGAATCTAAAAGGATTACAGCTAAAGGAAAACTCAGAATTTTGAGTTTCCAAATACCAAAAGTAAATAATCCACAGAGTTCTCCAAATAAGTGTTCTCTGTTTTCACACAGTTTAACCATGGGCAGTATTTTCATTTTAATGGAATGGCAACATGTGTTGTAATCCTTAGGATGTGTTCTCACTTTGACTAACTTGATGCTTCACTCGTCTTGCTTTCACAATAATTTTCATCAGGTGAGGACAGTTTACACTGTGGTGAATCAAAATACTGGAGAGTTCTTTTCACACTTCAAGGGTTGTAGGAGTGATGGAAGGTACTGGGCGTATGTGCCAGGGTTTTGGTAGTGGTGGGGCTGTGGGGGTGGCTGCTGTGGGAACAAACATGGGGCTGCCTTGTGCTGGTCACAGCTGCCTCCACTCCACCCCACTCCTTGCCTCTGTGACACACACATCTGATAATTATCATTAAAATACATATTCATCACACATTCTTCACAGCTCTCACTTAAATCAGCAAAGATTCCCAACACCAAGATCTAAAGTATCATTATCACAAAAGAGAAGAAAGAAAAAAGGGAACAGAACATTATATACACAAGAAAACTTCTCTCCTTGTCCCATCGCCAGCATCCAGGCTCCCCACAATTGCTGCACTCCCTGACTTTTGGCCACTACCTTTTTCAACTGCCTTCAACTCCTGAAGCCCCTGTTGGGCACCAGAAAGGTGGCTGGTGGCCCTGGCCAGCACCAACCTCAGCTGCTTGCTGACTCCCCCTCCTCAGCAGGACAGGGTTCAGATAAAGGCAAGGACATCACTTCCCAGTTGCCAACACGGGCAAAACAACCTCTACTGGGGGGAATACTTTATTACCAATTGTAAAACATTTGAGTAGTGAAAAACTTAAGACAAAATTGGAGCAACACCTTCCCCTTCCTTTTCCTCCCTCCCCCTTTCTCCCCAGCTCTCCCTTCACCCCTTCACTCCCAACCTCTCTGCCCTGCGAGGGGTGGGGATGGGGCTTGGGTGAGTCCCTCCCAGCCCCTCTCGCCGCTCCTCCCTCCTCACCCCTTGTCTCCCAGTTCCCCCCAGCTCCCCCAGCTTGGCTGAGGGGCTCAGCTACGTTCTGTGGTGGAGCTGCTGGAGCTGAGAGGGACTGTCTGTGCCCAGCCTGGGGTAGCCCCAGCCTCTCCCCACAGAGCCTCTTCCGGACACCCCAGCTCAATCCTGCGTAGCCCATTTTAAACTGCGTGTAGAACTGGGCCGAGTGTTGTGGGTTTCCATTTGTGAAAAACAACATATGCTCCCCTGTGATGTTGTTAGTAACGAATTTTGACTTCAGACCTGCATGGGTACTAATGAGTGCTCAGTGTTTCATTTGGGGTGTAAGCTGTAAGCAGATGACAGCGACTTGGGCAAGGCTGCCTGAAATGAGCAGTCGGTAGCCAGGGAGCACGGAGGCGGCTGTAAGATCAGCTCTGATCCACCCCTGCAGCAGCAGTGCCGTGCAGATGGATTGCTCTGGAATTCTCTCCCGTGAAAGGGGAAATGTCTCTAACAGTACTTAATAGTAGGTTTTCATTTCTGGCAGCTTGTTTTGTTTCATTGCCATTTGCTTACCATTCCCACTTCCCCTGTCCACTTGTAGGTGCCCTCCACTTGGCACCTACCGGTCCTTGGCCAAAAGGGGGATGTTGGCCATGTAGCTGGGCAACACATCCAGCCCGTTCTGGTTGAAGAGCAGTGCCATGTCCTCCTTCCCTCTCAGTTGGGCTGGCTGTGCATTGTCCACCTCTCCCACCCCCATCGACCCCAGGGTTCTAGAGTCCAGTTCTGTTCAGGGCATGACTGTTGCTCCCCTGCCAATGAGAACAGAATCAGGACTGCCTCATGGAATTGGGCAAAGGGCAGTGAAAAGGGAGATGATCGGATCTGATGGGGTTTTAGTTGTGTTAGAACCACCCATGCTGCCTGTTTACCAACCAGTCTGGAAACAAACATTCGTTTAACTTGGGTTAGAGTCTCTGCTTTTCTGTCTGTCCCCATCATTTCCTCTCATACTACTACCATCCTACTACTCCCCAGCTAGCTACATAATACTGCTTCCATTCACATTCTCCTTATCTCCCAAAACGGGTAGAATGGGTTTACTCATAAGAAGGAAACTGGATTGTGTTGGAAAAGATACGGTTTATTCTGATCCTTGCTTTGTGTTTTGTACCAATAGGAAGCTGTTCAGAAAGTGGAGACTTAAAGGAACAGATTGGGATTCTCATCATTAAAGACATGTAATACTTGCCCTGGAAAGTTAGGTTAGTTAGTTGATAGGTAGTAATAAACTTCAGCACACACTGGTAATTCTCACAAGAGGTTGGAGTCTGTCTTTGCAGGAGAGAGGAACAATCTCACCTGCAACTGAGGCCAGAGCTTTGAAAGTACGAAGCATCGTGGCTCTGCAAGTGCTATGAAATCATTCACATGTTTCTGGAGTCCCCAAATGTGAGGCTGATGTGCTACACACAAAACCCTGGAGGAAATTAAAATTCCATCTTTAGAGTACAGATTGAATAGTATGGAGTTAATATGTGATTGGCCTATATAGCATCTAGCAAGAAAAATTATTTTGAGTATCTGCTTATTGGTTGTGCAACTGTTAGGATTTAAGAATATGGAATGATGAAGTTAACTGCAGTTGTAAAAACCTGGTTTAACACAGAGGTTTGTATGTTTGTATCCCTTTGTAAACCTTTGAAAACAACAGACTGCAAGTATGTTACACCAGTAACCTGTGTGATTCCTCAGCAACATCTAAACCATTAAATCATTGCCACGTGTAGGAGCAGTGTGGGAGTAATTAGCAGTAGCGGCGTAACTTGATGCAAGCTAGAACTTGGGATGCTTTCCCCAGTGATGACTGACAGCTGCTCCAGACAGCAGATGGAATTTAAGGTTCTTCTGAGTGTTCACAACCCTCGGGAGGCCTGCATAGCTGGGGGCAGGACTCTTCTGCCTGTTTCTCCAAGCTTCATGTCTTTTGCCCAGTTCCATCCAGTGTGAATCCTCTACTGCCCAGTACAGTCTCCCTTTTATGGATACTTACCCCTCAGCCTTTTACTGCCAGGTTGGCACCTTCCTGCCTTGATCTCATATTTGTCACTCCACACCACCTCTAAGGATCTTTGCCTTTTGTTTCCTTCCCCAAATGGTCTAATTTAAACCAACACATCACAGTCACTTTACCTCCCACCTCGTGCTTCTTGGATAATCTTGTCCTTCCTTCGCCCTGCAGTTTCAGGTGCTTGCTGCAGTCACTTTGCTGAGCCGTTCATCTTCCAAATCACAGCCTCTTGTTTCCCTTCTTTCCTGTATCTGCCTTTCTAACACCCCCCATCAGACAAATCAAAACAGACCAAAGTTGTTGGCGTGTTTCTACCTTTAGCTGGCAAAAAAATCTGTAACAAAGCACTGTAGTTTGCCATGGTGAGCTTGGCTTCTGGGTACCAGGCATTTCTCTGCCCAGCCCCATAACCTGCAGAGGTGAGACTCTAGTTTACTTCTGTCATGTCTGGAAATGTTAACGTAGGATCAAACCAAACCCACCATTTTCTGAAAGTGTGCCTCTGTTCTGTTTTCTCTCAGATCACCTTATCAGTGCTACTGTGATTTAGTGCAAACCCTATTTTAACCGCCCACTTTCTGTCCTTCCCTTCACACTTCAACCTACCATAAATCATTGGTGTTTTACTAAAGGATTAGTAACTTCCCCACGTGGATACCAAGTGTCTCATTAAATCCAGTAGGGAAAAAACCCCTTGCATGGGTATATCTGTGCTTTTCTATACAATACCATTAGCACCTGAAGAGTGGCAAGGATTTGAAAGCAGTTTACAAATAGCTAACTTAATCTCTGGCTACTAAGAGTTACTATTGTGTAATCTCAGCCAAATCAGTATGGTAAGTTTTGTGCTTTAATGATTTATTTCAGTTGTCTTGCATGGAAGTCCAAGTTTGCTTCAGTTGTTTTATTTATATATTAGCACTTAGCACATCTTAGAGATAAAAGGAAAGCATTTCTTACTAGAGAGATGAGATAGTGTCACCCCTTCTGCAGGTGATTTATCGAAGTTATTTGTTAAGAACAATAAAGAACTTTTATATTCTGTGTACATTGTTCTCTCAGGCAAGAGTTTGCCAAAAGGTGGATATCTTAGGAGGAGCTGTGTTGATACACTCTTCTTAATATGTATAAAACAGCCTTTGGAATTGACCCATTTCGTGGAGAGATTGTGATGATTATTGTTCCAGGCATGTATATATTGTATATTGAGAGGGGTTATTTGGAACCTTTAGTAAGTTTTGTTCCTGTTTTCTTCTTGTTTACACAGAAGGTGAAAGAGCTTTACCATCAATACCAAAGTAAGTTTCATGCTTTCTTTTCTTATCTATTAAAAAATGTTTTGAAAAGTAGCTTTTGCTTAAGTGATGCTTTAGGGCTTTTTACACGTGCTTAATTTTTATTGCTGCTTTTGGATTCTAGGACAAAAAGCAGGTGGTGATTTGGGAGCATGGGGCATCAAAGACTGACAGCAGTATTAAACTGTGAAGATACCAGAAATAAAATACTTGATAGTAACAAAAGAATGATATTTTGGAAAAGACTTGATTGGGATTCAGGCTGAGTCCAGGAATACATTAATTATAGGAGTGATACTACACAGTTTTTGGGTTTCAGTCTGTGAGTTAGTCTGTGCTCTTGTTTTTCTTATTTATCCCCTTTTCTGCTATGTGAAATACAGAAAATACTTCCCCCCCCCCCCCTTATCAGAAATCTGTCATCTCACTTTCTGTTAAGAAAATTTCCATAATGGGACCAGTCTTGAATTGGGATCACTAGGTTCAGTGTGATAAGGAATACCATTTATACAGAAGATAGATGCTGTTGAATCTATTTCTTAAATGTAGTAATGTAGACAAATTTTTCTCTGACAGTAACTGGATTTGTAGTAAACACTAATCTGTGTCTGGCAAATGGAGAGGCATTTTTTTAACCCTGGCTAGTTTTATGGTGATCCTGTATGCAAGGTATGCTGAGACATTCTATCTGCATCTAATAATTCTTACAAAAATTATGCTAAGGTAGCTCTCTGCATTTTGCTCCTTTCAAAGCTTTAAGGTAAATAAGAAAAGATTTCAAATCCATCTCTGTCTGATCTAAGAATACTTCTTATGATGCTGGAGTTGGTAGTCCACAATGCAGTGCCAGGCAAGGCTCTCAATTCTTCCTGATGTTTCTGGTGTCAGAGGTTAGATCTTCATCCTATCTGTCAGGCTCTGATGGTTGTCTCCCCTTCCCATGTGCAGTTTGTTATTGTGCCCTCCTAAACTGCAGTCCTTTAACCAAGCCACTTCTGGTCTATTTGCTTTTTTTTTTTTAAATCTGACTGGTTTCTTTGTAGCCACATTTGGACCCAATTTGAAGCCACATCTCATCAGATTGTTTTCCTTGAACCTTATGGGGCAGTTTAGCCCACTGTCCAGTGGCAGGAGAGAACTGTTGAAAGACCAAATGAAATTTAGCAGTTTATAATGTCTTATCTCTTCTTTTTTTCCTTTGGAACACAGAGATTGTGCCTACTTTGACCCAGCCACCTCATTCTGGTTCTTCATTGATTCCTGCAAGGGTTCCAGAATCATAATTAGTACTTTTTTACCTATTGGGTGGAGTATGGAACATAGCTTATTCCTGAATCTGCATTAAATTAGCCATTTAGATACTAGTGGCTGCTCTTCCTTCACGGGTCCTGCTGCAGTCCTCACTAGCCAGGTGGCTTTCTCATGGTGCAGAAAGAGAGGAGTTAAAATGCAGGGAGCAAAAGGAAATTAAAGTCAAGGCTGGAAGTGGCAAAATTGGTAAACTTAGTGTGAACCCATAAGGAAGAGGAAAACTTGATTTTACTTAAATAAATACAAATGAGAAACACAAAATAACTTTCTAATTACACAAATTTTATCCTGTTTCATTTGTAGGGCTTTCTGGGATAAAATAAGGTTTGGAGGAAAAGCTGCTTCCCAGTTTTGGGAGCGTTTACCAAAACTGGGCTTGTACACTTGAGTAAACAAGGGCAGCACTTATGCTCTTAGGCTGGCAGCAGAGGAATGGGCTTTTATTGGGTATATACAGCTACTAGCCAACAGCATCTTGCATCTGGAAAGATTTGCCTTTGCCAGGTGAAATCCCAGACTCCTGAAGCCATGCAGTGCAGTACTCTTGCTTTCTTACCATTGAAATGATGCTTACGTATGTACATGAAAAAAAAATACAATAGCTCATTGGAATTTCTGTTCCTAATGAGCATCTGTAGATAGCTACATGTAAATTGAATTCTTTTTTTAAACTTACTTGACATCAATGAATTTAAAATTGTGCAGGGTGAGTCATTTTAACATACAAAAACTCAGTTAATACTTTATTTCCAATAAATAATACAGGAAGTAGAAGCATCATCAAGGTACGTACAGTGACAAAGTTTAGACACGCACAGATGGATCGTAAAAGTTGATGAAACTTAGGGTTTGGGGTTTTTTTTTTCCTTGAAATTTGCTCTGTGAATCAGTAAGCAAATGAAAATGGTAACGTGTTCTCTTACTCCCCCAGCCGGGTTGGAAATGGTAGATCCCTTTCTGACTTTTCTCCCCCCTCAAAATCTGTGACCGGGGGAAATGGATCGGCCCTGCTAATTACAGTAGGTGCCCTGTTAGGATGAATTCCCAGTGTGTGTGCCCGTGAAGAATGTACAGCATTCAGCGATTCCAACCTCTGTTTTACAGGCTGGCCAACAATGAGAAGCAAGGAGTAAGGTCACACACAGTCTCTGTCTCAGGTAAGGCTCATAAAAAAAAATAATATATATATATCTCTATATGCAAGTTTATTTCTAAAGCTGGCAGATGTTTAGGTAGCTTTTTCACCCGCAGTTAGCTCACTTCTTGCTCCATGGCTGTTGACTTTCCCCAGACCGTGGCTGTGCTGCCTTTTTAGTGCACTTCCCAAAGAGAAACTTTCTGCAGCTACCCGAGGCAGCGTCGCCCGCCAGAGCAGCCGGATCGGCGCGGGGCTAGCGCAGGGCCGGGTGCTTCAAAGCAGGGCTGCTTGTCAATATTTTCACTTAGCTTTGTAGTGAAGTACAGTGTCGTGGGCTAGAACTTCAATTACCTGAGTATGTGTTAATTACGAAGGAGCAGCTTTGAAAAGTGAAAATAGGCAATTAAATATTAATCATCGCTTTTCGGAAAGAAGCAACTTAATAGCTAGTTTTTGTTGCTGCTGTTCAGATCAAAGCACTTAATTTTTGCTATTGAAAATCACAAGTTAATTGAAGGATGAGCATATGAGGTAATACATGGTGTTTTTATAGCTTATAGGCTTCTAAGATTTCTGGTAGTTACTGTGGGGGTTTTTTAAGTGTTATACTTGAGAGAGAACATTTTCTTTTAAAGAATCTTAAAACAAACCCTTTTGAGGCATGGATTCAGTGTCTTAGTAGAAAATATATTTCTAAATCCTTCTACATAATAACTATTAAGGAGATTTGCAATGCAGAAGTGTTTATTGATATTATGATATGTTCCTATAGATTTCTAGCACTTGGCCACAAACTTCAGGAACCAACACTGTGACCCAGCAGAGTGTCCACCTCTGGCTTGCAGGGAGGCTACAGCCCCACTTTGACCTTTATGTGAGCATCAAGTGGCACACCTTGAAAAACCTGTCATATTTCATACAAGAGGGAGGAAAGATATGTAGATCTTTGACTAATTTCCCACTTCTCAGATTCCTTTCCCCACCCTTAACCTTTTTTTAAAGATACTTGAGATTCATCCCTTGGCGTAAGAAGCCCAAGTAAACAGACCTTGTGCAAGAAAATTGATGAGAGGATATGGAATTAAGATGTGGCTTAAGCTGCAGAGGTGTAATAGAGCTTCATCAGTTACTGTTACCTCTCAAATAGCAGCTCTTCCTTCAGTACCTATCAATCAAGCATGATAGACAAGGTAGATAAGGAGGAAGCATGGTCAGCATGTCCTCTCTTAGTTCTTACCTGTGTGACTCAGTTTAGCTGCTAGAAGAAGTTGAAATTTAAGTGATTAGTGTTGTGCTTTTTAACCACCCCACTCACACACAAATGGACAAAAAAATGTCACTAGTCCTCTGCCACCTCAAATCTACACCCTTTTAATTTTGCTAAGAATGCTGATATGATTTTACTATTAAAAGCAATAATTAAAAGCTTACTTCACAATTTCTTTGGTGCTGTCACGCTGACTTTGCAGCTTCAGCTATCTTTTGTTTGATGCATTGTACCTGAAGTACTCTCGTATCTCGGAGCACCAACTCACTGCTTCTCTGCTCTTTTGAAGTATTTTGATATTAATACAGGGGAGTTGGTTGTAGTACCACAGAACTCTGGCGTTGAGGGTGTCACTACATAAAGGTGACTGCTGGGCAGATGAGAGCTTTGCTGTAGCACCTCAGAAGAAGCAGAAGATGAGCTGGCTCAGGGGAATGTCAGGGAAGCTGTACGGCACAAACGTGGCTCTCGATGCCGTAAGCGAAACAATCAAACCAGCAGATGTCCTTCCCTTTCTTTCCAGTACCAAAATCAAAACCAGTTAGGTGTTTTTCTTGTATTGTGGTAAGGTTTTATAGACATCCACAATGAAATCATTGTGCTTGGTGCTTGTTTTTCACACTGTTACAGATTGCTGGACACACTGACATAACAGTGGAATGATTTAAGGCGTTGCGTTTATTATTCAGTCTCAAGGGTTTGTTCTTTTATTTAGTATCATAAAGGTGCATAGAATGCAAACATGCTTTTTTGTTTTGGTTTGTTGTTGGGTTTTTTCCCCCCCAAATTATTTGAAATGCATCGAGTGTGGCATGGATGTCAGTATATTCAATGGAAACCACAGACAGATTGGTGAGATCAAGTAGCATGCTCAGGTTTTCTCCTCAGGAGGTGCTTTCTGTAAGAATCTCCCAGCCCCCAAAGGAATCAGCTTGTTATAAATGAAGTAATACTTCATGTAGATGTGAAGAACTGTCACTCCCGTTGTCACACATAACTGGTCCATCAGTATGGAACAAGGGAGGCAACAGATGTACATGATGTTCAGTTAACCCAAGAGTTACAGGTCAGCAGAGCCTGACAGCTGACAGCATCCAGTGCAAAGCCAGCTGTGGGTGATGCTGTCTCTGCTTGCAGAATGAGAGCTTTTCTCTGGTGACATTTAAATGACTTGGAGCTAAGGGCTGCAAATAAGATGAGCTTTCATAACTTCCTGACAGCTGTAATGTCCTTCATGCCTTTGATGGTTTATAGCATAAATTAGCCCTGCCCTTTGTTTTCAGGGAGATTGCCTCCCTTTGTTTAGGCCTCTCCCAGTGCTAAAGCTAAATAGCAAAAATCTGAGATGGACATTCAGCAGGAAATCTAAGCAGTCAGACATACTTCTACTATTAACAATTAATTCTACTATTAACAATCTGAGTTCTAAAGGAAAGTTTCACAGTGAGTTCACTACCGCAATTTAGGGAAACCATCAGTAGCCTAAAAGAAGTGTGAAACATGATTTGGTGGTCTGAAAGTTCAGGTATTTGTCTGAAGTTTTGTAGGTTTAAAAATGAGCCTGTTAATGAAAGGCACCTTGTCTTTCTTTTTGAAGTATTTATTAACATACCTTGAAATGTTTCTGGTCTAGTGAAATGAAAACTTGTTCTTTCCAAGTGTTTCAGTATTCCAAAGCATACAAAGATAGAAGGTTTTGGTTTTAAATTCATGTTTTGGCACACACACACATCCCCCCCGCTAAATAAAGACCTTTTGAAACTAGTGAAGGGTGAAGTTAGTTTCAGGAATCCAAAGCAGCAGATTGCTGGACCTGGGAGCCAAGAAGCTTTCTCTTAGAGCTGTGTGTCGCTGAGCCAGGTTTCAGCACACACCTCAAACTGCATGCTTCTGTTTCTTCTGGTATTTTTTGTCTGCCTTGCTTCTTCAAGTTACATGTTCCTTGCAGTGGGTGTTGTCTTTCCCCATGTTCCAAGGAAGATGTCTGCCAGGTTTACCCCATTTTTTAGAACAGTAATACTATTATCCATCAGATTTTACATTTGTTTAGTTGTAGGGTTATAAATAAAAATAAGAAGCCCAATTAAACGAGCTGGATTTTAGATTTCTTTGGTGTACATCTGATCTTTTGGTTTAAGTTACTGAGAGTCACCAGAAGCAATGAGTGGTTTAGCTAATGGGTGCTTCCAACTTTTATCTCCTCCTTCTGCCTCTACATTAAAAAAAAGAATTCATTGTACTTGTCCAAGAGTGTGAGGTGAGGAAGCAGTAAGGATAGACTATTTGCTCTCTGCAAATAGCAGATCTGCCAGAAGCAGTGTCCCAGTTTGCTATAATTTTACTGACTAGATTTCCTGCTGGTTTGCTTGGAGTCACCTTATTAAAATGCTCTACTCCATTCTACAGGAACTCACTTGGGCCAGCAGTTTGTTTTGAAATAGCAAGCGTCAGCTTTAGTGAGGTGTTGTGTGTATTTCCTGATACATATATTTCAAAAAAAAATACCTAGTCAATTTTATAAGAAGTTCTTCATAAAGTGAAATCCATAAAGCTGTAGTTTGCTTGCTCCCTTCTTACATAAATTCTTTTTGACAGAGAGTTCTTTGGTTTCTTCTGCCCCATCCTCGCTCCCATGAATACGACTAGGAAGAATAAACATGCTTTTGCATCCCTTGGCTAATCACTCTGCCTCTTTTTCACTGGAGGATTCTGTGAATGTAATTTTTTTAATCACAGCTCAAACGTTACTTCACATGGAGTGCTACAGAATATGACATTTTAGGCCCACTTGTTTCAGCTAGTGTTGAACAAGCAGAGTATTGAACAGCTCTTGGCAATGTTAGGTTCTTGGCAGCATCAGGTTTATGGTTGGATTTATTGATCTAAAGGGTCTTTTCCAACCAAAATGATTTTATGGTTCTAAGCAGTCGCTCTTGGCATTTGAATATTCAGGTACTGCTGAATAAACGTGTTTGTGGAGAGGGAGCTCTGACTGGAAAGATCATAGAATGGTAGGGGTTGGAAGGGACTTCTGGAGAGCATCGAGTCCAACCCCCCTGCCAGAGCAGGGTCACCCAGGGCAGCCCACACAGGAACAGAGCCGGGGGGGTTGAAAGTCTCCATAGAAGGAGACTCCACAACCTTCCTGGGCAGCCTGGGCCAGGCTCTGGCACTCTCACACTGAAGAAGTTTTTCCTCATGTTGAGGTGGAACCTTCTATGCCCGTTCATACCTGTTATTTCTTGTCCTCTTACTGGGCACTAGAGGTGACAGTAAGGAAGAAGATGAGCTGTTCTGCAGCAGCCAGCACAAATCATGTGCCTGAAGGGAGTTTTTAGGGCCAGCAGGTTCTGGCTTTGCAGCCTTAGTACAGGCTTACTTGGTGAAGGGAACTGAACCATGGTCACTCTTTGAGATGAGAAGGCAGGATGTTCAAGTCTTCGTAGTAACAACCCCCAGGACACATAGCTTTAATAAGTATCTTAAAGAGAATTATTTTTGTCACTTGTTCCCTAGCTGGTGGCTGTTGTCACTAGCACAGGTAGCATTTAAAAGTCCAAAGGGGTGTAGCTGTCAGTGCATGGTAGGATGGTGGCATGCAGTGACTGTCAGAAGCTGTAACTGCCCCTCGTGTTTGGCTATACCCAGGACCATGCCCTGCAAAGGGGAATTTGAGTCTCTTGGAGAGAGTTTCTCAACAAGTTTCTAGGTTCTGCCTTAGAATCACAGATGATCCAGTGTCATTACACTTCACTCACATGCTGTGGTTACCTCCTGATCATGGCAGTGAAGTGGTGTGAGAGTTCTGATGAGCAGATCCAGAGTTTGAAGTAGTTGCCAATTCAAATCAAGTTTTTTTTTTCATTCAAATTGCCATTTCAGTGAAGTGGTATCTTAACTGAAATTGCAATTTGAATGAAAAAACTTGACTGCAATAGAGATGATTGAAGCCAGAAAAAAATGATACGGTATTGTTCATCTGTGAGAGAGACTTCCAGCAGGTTACCTAGGACGGGCTGAAATAACAACACAAGCCACATGTCAAGATGCAAAAAACAGCAAAGAAAAAAACCCCACGCTGAATTTATTCTCCTGATTTCAGTATTACAATTAAAACTGCTCTTCCTGAAGGAGATGTGAGCATACCAAAGGACCTGAACATCTCTGTGAATGACGAGGGCTAATCACAAGCAAAGCTGTGAGCAAGGGTGGAAAGACAAATAGGAGTTTATGAATCTCTTCTGCTTGCAAAGCACAGTGTGTGCTCTGTTCTGTGATTGCTGTGCTCGAAATGAAGGTCTGCCCTGTGCTCGCCTCTGAAAGAGGTTCTTGTGTAGGACTTGGATTTCCTAGTTCCATTTAGTTGGTAGGGGCAGAAGGTGTTCTTTGCTTGAGGTTGTAAAGTTGTGGGGTTTTTTCACGTTCATTTTATCAAGTTGCTCCAAAAAGTAACGCTGAAAAATAAAAGTCAATTTTTAAGATGGAAACTGGTATCCTGAGTGCTTATGACTGTGTCTTCCTGCTCAGTTACGTTTCACTCCACATCTCACTGCTTCGGAAAAGACAGACTAACAGAAACTAGCAGGAAGTTGTAGCATAAATGACACAGTCATTATATAATTACTTAAGTAATTAGAGGAACGTAAAGGCTTTGTACAGCTGTGGCTCTGCTGTTTAGTCACGGGACTGGGAGAGATTCAAGCCTCAGGTTTTTGCAGATTAATTTGACAAACCTTGAGCAAGCAGTCTGCAGATTCACAAATGGAGTTCTTTGTTTTGTAACCCAACTGGCTATTCTGCTGATTAATAAGATACTATAGTTAAATATACCCTTAAAGTTAATGAAGTACAGTATTTCAGATTCCCATGACAGCTGAATAGACTGATGTTGTCATCTTCTTGTATTTTAGACTGACTAAAATGCTTCTTATCATGGATAAGAAGAGCAGGATGAAGTGTAGAGACAGTGTAAACAGATTTCCTCTGTATCAGTGCCAAGGAAGTTACTGCCTTGATTTCCTCAGTCTGTGTCCTTGTTTAAAGAGGTCTGCCCCTCCTACGCTCCTCCTTTGTCATCCATTCCTTTGATTTGAGCTGGAAGCTGGTGTGGAATGGAGGAAATCCTGCTAAGTAGTGTTCATTTCAAGCAGGTACTTTCCAAGCTCCTGAAGAAGTGTTGGAATGTTTGGGGTTTTTTTTCCTTTTTTATCTTAATTTAGAATTTACCTAAATAAACTTTCTTTTGTGTGCTACACTGGAAGGTGTGCTAAGTTTAAGACAAAGCAGGCTTCCATTTAGTCTGGCAGAACAGTTGAACAAACTTCAGACAGTAAATCCTAAAGGCTAAGCTGGAAATGCAGCAGATGAGTTGGAGTGTGTGTCACAGGACCTGATGAATTAAACCCACCTTTGTCATGTGGATGGGCTCTTCATGTGAAACAGGTTAGGTTTCAGTCAGCTCTGCTACCCATGGAGCAGTGGAAGAGCAGACAACATTTCAGGCTGGAATTAGCTTTGCAGCCTGAGCAGACAGGTCAAGAGTTGAAACATCCCTTCCCTCTTCGACGGCTTGCATTGCTTCCAGTGACTCTATACCTGTTCTTCTGTTTCAGTACAGCCTATCCAATTCCTTTATTCTCATTCCAGTACCTTTTCAACAGCCTCTTCAAACAGCTTTCCTTTCTCTCCTACTGTGTCTAAAGCTTTTCATGAATGTTACCTCAGGTTTGTGTTAGAATGACAGTGCTGAAAATTGTGCTGTGTGATGGTAGGAAGGTAAGTCCCTAGGATTGCAGTAATGCAGTATATGTGGAAATGCAGATACACTCATTTACTCAAGAATTTTGCCCTCTCCTTGCACCTCCCTTAGTTTTTAGCACTGAATCTGATTAATGTTCTGTTATTTTCAATGGCATACACGTTTCCACAATTGCTGTCTGATTTCTGTTTGTTTAATCACCCCAGTACTGTTTTTGTTGTTTAGGATACAGTGATAGATCTCACCCATTTTAGCCAAGAATGGGTAGTACGTAGTGATGTTACCCATTAGATTTGCTTTTGTGAACTTGAACCTGCAGCCTCCAGACTGGGCAGTGGTTGAACTTAAAACACCTTTAAAAAAATTCTGCTCATTACCCTTCAGAACCTGGCCACTAAATGCTGCACAGCGGTGCATAAGATGATGCTTTTGTGGAAGTACAGCTGCTTTGATGGTTCTTAGGTTTCCAGAATCCATGAAAAATGCAAAGTTATTTTTATTCAAAGGTAGGTCCTTTTCCACCCTTCTGCCACCACTGAGAGGTCTGTGCTGCTTGGGTGGCACTGGGCTTCTCATCTTAACACCTCCACCTCCAGCCTGTACAACTCTGGGTGGCTGGACCTTGCCTGGGTTTTTGACTAAGGAAGAAAAAAACAACAAGATCCTAATTTTGACTGGGAAGAAACAAGTATCAAATGAAGGTTTTTTAGTTGATTGGCTTTTTAAACCACCTCTCACATTTCCTGAGAGGGGAAAAGAGGGAAGCGGAGAGGAGCAAGCAGATTACAAAAGAAATCTTGGTTCTTCGTGTGGTCTTGTGTCCTTCTTCCTCACCTTGTGAAACTGGTTGTGGCTTCTTTGTGTTTTCTCCTACTCAAAAATCTCTCTCCTCCTGATAAACACTGTGCTGATGAAAAGCAGTAGGGTGATTAGGAAAGGGAAGAGTGAGGACAGTAGCAGGGGGTGTTTGCCCAGAGAGACAGGCCTGCTCTGGGGATGAAACTCCACTGGCAATTTCAGATCATCAACTACACCAGTGTTGTATTTCAGCGGGACAGAGAAATGGTGCTTTTCCTTGTTCTGTGTAACCCTGCCATGTGAAATTATTGTCTTAAGTTCCTTTAAGGATCCATAAAGTCATTCTGTCCATGTTCAAGTCTGGTGCCTGCCACTGAAATCAGGATTCAGCTCTAGCGCTGCCCAGTGGAACTGGAATGCGGAGCTTGCAGCTCTGGGCCAGCCAGTGTTCTTTGCCTTGTCACTGGGTGGTGTGTGTCGTTGGCAGAAGCTGACTCTTTCATAGATGGTAGTCTCACTTTTAAAACCTGCAATAAGAATAACTTTGCTGTAGACAGGAACTGGAAGGAAAGCAGCAGAGATGCTTTAGAGTTCCAGCAGCGTTCGTTTACCCCTTTGCGTAGACAGAAGTGTAACCTAAACCTTTACTTTTGTGTTCCTTCATTGTAGATGTTCTCTCCGGTCTCTTTCCTTTTATTTCCAAATAATTTGTTTCTGTTTTTTTCTCTTTCCTTTTCTTGCCTCTTTGTAAAGGAGTCAATCACTGTCAGCATAAAGTAAAGAAAGCTAGACGCTTTCTCCCTTTCGTCTTCTGTTCCCATGAGCCGCCGCCTAAGGGTACTGCACTGCTCTTTGTACAGGGCTGCCTTGTTCACTCCAAAAGCTGAATATACTAACGCAGTTACTGGGGTTTTTTTTTTAATATTATTACTCAGGTAAACAGAGTTCCAAGAATAATGTCACTAAATTTCTTTCCCTCCTATTGAACTGAATTTTCCTGCAGTGTCACGAACTTGCCGGTCCCCGTTTTCGCGGGGGACTCGGCTTTCAGCATCGTGTTGTGCAGTGACAAACATCTCCATCCCTTTGCCTCGCTCCGTAGCCCCCGTACACCCAGGGGGGGTTGGATGATACATTCTTACATCATTCTTGGACCCCTGCTACCGCATGCTTACGAATGAAATAGAGTAGCAACAATAAGCATCAGCTGAGATCACTTTGAATGAAACATTGACTACGGTGATGCTTTTTGGCTGCGTACTGGTTCCGCCTTCGGGCTGGACCAGTTTGGCTTTGTTTAGGGGTGAGAAGAATCGGAGCAACGCGCGCGTTACTTTTGGTTACCCTTACAATGTTAATGCTCATTTTCCATTTATACATGAATATAACAACTGTCTGAAGTGCATTAGCTTGTGCTGTGGGTATTGGTGTGAAGTAGGGCTGCTATCATAAATGTGGAATCTGGTGCTCATTTGAACAGCTTCCCAGTAGAGTTGCTCCGTTTGCCATTCGTTTCGATTTCAGCTTTGTCTAACTGCAATGTGCTCTGTATGATTAATCCTTACATGGTTCCATTTGTTCCTGGTGTCTTAGTGAGAGCACGGGAGTGCACTTCCTTTGAAAGGGCGAACACCAACTTTAGTTACCCAAAGTTGGAACGTGCAAAGAGTCAAATTAAGCTGACTCATCTGATCTGTTTCGTAGCGAAGTGCTGGCTTAAACCAGAAATGGGCATTTCTTGAGAACGCATTGAAATCGTTCTGCTCCCAAATTTAATTTTCCTGCAAATTTCTGTTTGAAAGCCATTAATGCTGTTTCATCACGCAAGCTTCTTAGAACTTACCTTTGTCCCTTGGGTTTTAGGTGAGAAGGCTTAAATTCTGCTACTTTTCTGGTTTCTCTTGAGTCAGGTATATAATATAACTGCAGTCTGAATACTTTTGGATTACTCATGAATTTAATAGTGTATTTTCCCCTCCCCCTTCTCTGTCCCTTCTCTCTTCCCCTCTGTTTTTCTCTTTCCTTGCATGCCACCTGGATCTGCAGATGAAATTAGTGGGGACGGTAATATGTTTTCTAGTCTGTGTGTTACTAACGTGCGATATGCAACTCTTACATCCATATACCACTTAATGCACATCTCTGTAATACATTTTACACAGATTTTAGTATCAAAAAGCAGTCTGCTTGGGACAGTAGCCAATAAATGTTGTACTTTACAGGCTGTGCTACTAACGCTTTCCGCTAAACTGGAATTGAAAAAAAAAAAAGAGAAAGAAAAAAAAAGCTTTCAAAGCCCCGGGGCTGTGGTGTTGCATGTGTTTGCAAGGAGGGTTCTGGCATGATGCAAAGAAGGTTTACGGGTTTGCAAGAGTTGTCCGTTTGCTTTGATTGAAATGGTTGTACCAGACAATTTTTTGGTCAGTTGGTGAGACCAAGGGATGTAACAACCGAGCAATGAGTCTGCCAAGGGATGCTCTAAAGGCACGGTGGCATCAAACTGCCCTGTAGTCCACTGCTGCTCCTTCCATAAAAAGAACCTGTACAAGATAAATTGATGTAGATTGAAGCCATCAAACAGTAGTCAGGTTTCAGCTACACAAATTGCTCATGGTAAAGACAGACTTTAATGTTTTTCTTCAGAACTTTGATTACCAAATATTTAACAGAGTCTTTTTATAGAAGACACCCATTTGCTGTCTTCTGAAAGCACATTGGGGTTTGGTTTTTAAAGAGATTTTTAGCTATTTTTCTAAAGGATTCTATCTGATAGTGGGGGGAAGAAAAACCCCACCAAACTGCTACTACTGATAGTGTATGTATCTTTATTGCTGTAAGTAGGAGGTATTAAAAGGGCATAAAAAGCAGTATGCAAAGAAAGGCGACAAGAAGAAATGGAGATATCATCTTGTGTCCTTCCTCAGTAAAATGGAAAGAGGGTGTATGATTTCTCATCTCCTCCCTGTCCTTCAGATATAAATCAAAGATAATACTACCCCAATTTTCTTTGTTTTCTTAACTATTAAAAACTCAAAGGACGTATTTTTCTGCCATAAATTGAGAAATTGTGTTTTAGCTGCTAATCCTACATCGCTTATCTTCTATAAATTCAGGGCTCTGATAAATGGGAAAACCATCAAAAGGAAAATTTCAAAGAGGTGGTGAAGATCATGGATTAGCTGTTATGCACTCAATGTCCTAGGATGATTTTTTCCTACTCCTTAATAAATGCAATCAGATTTAGGAAAGCTGGAATTGGCTCATTCTGCTGTACCAACACCACCATCTTTCTCCAAAAGCAACCTAGTCCTTTTTCCATCCAGAAGAATCTGGGCTTGGCCTGACAAGTGAAAAGGTTCAGTGCCGGGTTTAAAATGCGCGAGGGAGCAGCAGCAACGAGCTCTATTTTTAAACCTTAGCATTTCTAGATTTACCAAGGGCCTTGAAGACAGAAGATCTCCTGGAATCACTGCTTTGTTGTGTTTAGCTCTTGAGACTGCTATAACACAGTCTCTGAGAAGCAGCCTGCAGAGCCTTGCCCAGCTGAGTTTTGCTTTAGACTCCACGTAGGTTTTAGATGGTCTCTTAGCAGACACGTACTCCTAGTGTGTAAGACTCTGTACTCCTAGTGTGTAAGACTCTGATCGTGTGATAAAGGCTGCACGTGCCTTAGTCTTTGCTGCAGAACATCAATGTTAATGCCTTGATGTCATTTTCCTCTAATTCCCAGAAACAATGCCAGACATGTATAGGAATTCTTTTCTGCATTCTTTATTATACATTCCTCTCCAGAGTGTTAAATATCTAACAAGGAATATTTATTTAGTTACTGCATACATTTAATTTGTTTGCATTGGCTGCTGAAAACCCTTTTGGTTTCAGGTTGATTTTGGGCAATGTATCAAAACCACGTAAAGTGCTCTGCAGTGTTCTGATAATGCTTTTACTGTGAATTAGCTTCATTCATTTAAAATAGGGAGATGAACAAGCCAAGCCATTTATCACATTCTTGGAAGGTCTGTTCCTTACTCTAGTGTGACAAATGTTTTGGCTTTTTAAAGACCAGTGTGGCACCAGTTCTAGTTTCCACGCTTCTCAAACACGTTTATAACATCATCATTCAGCCCTTTTTTTTTACAGAGGTTAGGAACTTTCTGGTACCCTGAGATGCCTGCTTCATATACACCACACTCCACAAAAGTTAAAAACATCTTACCACAATATTACAAGGAAGCAGAGTGATTTATCCCCATCACCTTGGTGTCACGCCAATGGCTTCTAACAAGTGCTTATTTTTTAGATCAAACCAGGGCTTATTTTCTAAAAAAAAACCCCATTTGTTTATAAAGTAGGGAGGAAAAAACATACCAAGAGATGAGTGCCTCTGCAGTATGCTGCCTGGTAGAATTGTGCACTGTCATAATTCATTGAATTTTCAGTAGGTGACTCTTGTTTTGCTTTGTCCTAAATAGAAATGTCCTAGCAAAAATTTAAATGGCATAGGGTTTCCTTTTTTTTTTTACAAGACGTGGTATATTCCACAGGAGTTGGAAAGAAAAACAGCTTTAATTTTATTGAAATAGTATGAAGTTAGGACCATAAAACTACATTTATTCAGTGGAGTGTGTTGAACTTCGAAGCTCATAGGCAGCCTGTAGTTTCCTAATCATTGAATATTCAGTTTGTCTGAAAATTAAGCCTCTCATTTATTCATGTGTAGAATATTTATGAGCCTGGCTCTGGTTTCAGAGTTGGCTTAAGTTGGGTGAACTGAGGGCTGCTGCCAGAAGGGATCATCCCATCTTTCTTGTGGCTTTGTCCCATCCACCATTCCGAAACCATCACCTGTAGACACTATAGGTTTGCTCCAGGGCAGACGGGGAGAAAGGGGGAGTAAATCATGCCTTTCAGTGGTGGCCCAATATGTGTTCACCTGAAACCAACCATGAAAACTGCTTAATGGATTTGAAATTACTCCATTTTGAGAACCTCTCTGTGCATTTAAAATTGGTGAGTACTATTTCAGAGTCTTGAAGGTAAAAAGGATCCCACTGTTGTAGACTGGTTTTGTAACCCCTGGAGGAATTCATCTGACCATTAGGAAATGACCTACACACACTGAAAGTTCTTTAGAGCAAGAGAAGATCCTTCAGATACTAAATCATTTTGAGAACAGGTGATATAGAAGTGTAAACAGAGGAAGAAACACACTGGCACTTCTGAACATTCTGAGAACTGGTTGTTCTCAAACACTGCCCGTGAGATGTTGATTCCTGACAGCAAAACTGGTGGTGAATTTCCACTAAAAAAGGAAAATTGGGACTTAACACATGAAAAATAGGTGTAAGGAGAGAGTGTGGCTTCAAAGATCTTTATGCTCTAGAAGACTTGGAAAATAACATCTCTTACTACACTGCCAGTAGGTAGATGCTGCCGTGCAACATCTTTACTGCTTGTTCTTCCTGTTTGACATAAAAAAACCAAGGAAACTATTATTCAAACTTTATCAAAGGTAAATCAATTCAATCTGTTAATAATATTTTCTCCTTACTGCAGTGGAATTTGCTGTTAAAAATATTTTAAGCCAACCGTTCAGATGAGTTTAAATTGCAGAACACGAACACAAATGAATCTTCTTTTTATTCCTTGTTGATTGCATCTATATGATGTAGAATAATTGGCACTGGGGTCATTATCACACCATAAATCCTGCATGAGCAAGTTTGATTCATGCTATCGTAAGTGCGTCCCGGCGGTGTTGAGGTTGGCGGTTGTGACGTAGCAGCCTTGAGAAATTGGAGATGCTCTTCTGGAGAATTGTTTTCATCTGCTTTTCCCGAACCTCTTCAATTCCTCCCTTTACAGAGACTGATGACTATGCAGAGATTATAGATGAGGAAGATACATACACAATGCCATCAAGTAAGTACGGTCATTATCTTGGGGAACTTTTCTGTCTGAAAGCCTTTTGGATGCAGCAGGAACTGAATCTTGTATTTCAGCCTTCAGTAATATGTGTGCCAAGAAAATATTCCTTATGACGTTTAGAAAACTCTTGGATTCAGTGTTTTACAAGTTCAGCTTTTGAAGCAAGTAAAATCAAATGCTGTTTGCTGTCAGTGACTTCAGAGTGGAATTCCTTTTATGTCTCAAAACGTAGATGTTTTGATGTGGTGCCGAACACAACGCTTACAGAAAGAATGGATAAGGTTTCTGTGATAAGAGCAGATGCTATGGAAAGCTTCTGCGTGTTGCTGTCAGAACTGTATCTCACCCTTGCTCTGTGACAGATCTGCTGCTCTTGAATTCCATGGCAGAGGAGAGTCATCTGTACCCCGTGCAATTTTGTTACAGATGAAAGACTCGAGGAACAGAAACAAAAATTCCAAGTTCTTCTGAGTCTTCATCTTTGAAGTAAAAAATGCTGCCTTAGCCAGCACAAGGATTCGGTCTTGTGGCATTTTGGAAGTAAAATATAATCTTACACTGCTAAGGCTGACTAACTGAACATGAAAGTCTAGTCAGCTGATTTTCAGAGCTGTGTCCATGAAAATACAGTTGCATTTTGGCACCCCAGGATTCCTCTAGCAGCAGACAGCCCGTTGCTAGGTACAGCTGCACCAGGGCGGGTCTGGTTGGTGTAGGAGGGGAGGGTGATGCTGAACTGGTGCCACGTTCTGCTGGAGAACCCTGCACCTGGGTGATGATTCCTGGAGTTCACCGTGCGGCAGGAACGTTCCATAATCGCTTCAGTGTTTACAAGATAGTTTCCACTACTGTGGAAAATACTTGAAAAGCAAGAATATATGTTTTGAAAAACATATATATTTGAACACAAATATTGGAAAAGCAAGAATATATGTTTTCGAGAAACAAGCAGTGTGTTTTGAATGTCTTGCAGTAAGTCACTACATGATTCTGCTCAAATAATTGCAAGATCAAAAAGTACTGTGATAAATGATATCCTTTATTTTTTGTTAACATATTAACTTATTGTGATTTTTTTTCTTTCGTTCTAATCTTTTCATTTAAATTCTCATGGAAGTAATTTCTTGTGGGCCCAGCCCTGGATGGTGCTGAACACTTAAGCATGCCTTCAATTCAAAGCCTGTGAGATGGGCTGTTGAAGTGAAAGTCATTAAGTGCTTTGGTGGGTTGAAGTGGACTCGAGTGTTCAGCTCTCAAAGGACTGAGTCAGTAAAAGATCACAAGAACAGACCTGTGACTTCTGCTAACGTAAACTTAAAATTGCATCAGTGTGTTTCTTCATTTGAAAAAAAAAAACCCAACAAAGTTGAAAAATGTTTGTCCTTGTCTTGAATTTAAGAAGCTATATCTAAGTAAGCATTTGATTTTTCTCTTAATTGCACTGCAGAAAGCTATGGAATAGATGAAGGTAACAGGAGACCCTTTACCCATCCCTGTGTGCTTGCAGTTTGGAATGATGTGGAATTTTTAAGTTTACTATTCGCTTTCATTTAATAAACATTATTTATTTATAGTTAAACCAGTTAGCTTTGGGATTTTAAAGAGGAAAATGCAGCACTTAAAAAAAAAAAAAGAAGTAACAAAGGCATTTATCACTTTGTTATCCAGCTCTAGATGACGTTCTTTCTGTAGTGTTAATGAAGTCAAAGTCATCAGTCATGAAGTCCTAAGCTGGTTGGATATACATTTTTTCCCCTGAGTGATACCAGTAGAGGTGAAAACATATACTGTACATGCTTTTCTGCTCTTCCCAAAATATTTTTCCACGTCTGCTAGAAATTAAATTGCAAATGAAGTCATTCAGTTGCAATTGATTAAATGTTTTGCTGCCATACTGAGTCATCTTTATCAGTGGTGGTTTCCATCTGTTAAACCACGACGTTAACAAAATTGCCTGAGTCCACAGAACGTATCAATTTGAATTCAATTACAGACTGACAGAGGTGAAGTGCACTCAAAATTGTGGTCTTTCATTTTAGCTTTATTTGCCATGCTCGTTCCTGTATTTTTATTTTTCCTTGCAGTTGCCTCTTTAAAAATTCTCTGGGCTTATTTGATGGTTCCAAGATCTAAAATACCACACAGTGGAGTTCTCTTAAACATCTGAAGGGAGGTGTGCTAAGGCTGTATTTAATATCATTAATACTCCCCTAGGCTATTTGTCTTATCTTTTACTAGCTATATAATTAAGGAGGATTCGATTGCATTTACTGCACTGAACTAAATAATGCATAGTAATTAATTTAGCAAATTAGATTTCAGGATTCCCTTTTCATTGCTTTGGGTCAGCCACTTGTTTAAGAGGGTTCCACTCTGTGTGTACAGCATTTGTTTAGGTTGGTGTGCAGCAGATGTTAATCCTAGTTATTCATACGCGAGACATTTGAGTGACTTACTTTGGGGTTGGTACCTTGTGGATTCTTGCTCTGCCCTTCATCAGAAAGCTAACATTCTAAGTGTGTTATATTCCTCTAGCCAGAGATTATGAAATTCAAAGGGAGAGAATTGAGCTGGGGCGCTGCATTGGCGAAGGACAGTTCGGGGATGTGCACCAAGGAGTTTACATGAGTCCGGTAAGCCTCGCTTTTGCAAGGAAAATGAACAATAACACCTTTCTACTTAAAAGAAGGAGGTAAAAAAATAAAAGTATTCCTTAGATGCCTTGGTCTCGAGTCTTTCAGAACAACGAGGAATCCCCTTTGTGATTTATTTTCCGGAATAATTGGCATATAGAGAATATTTCCCGTGTCTCAGATAAGCAGAAAACTAGCTCCAGAGCTCTCTGCTCCTATAATCCCCATTTTTTATAGGTGGAAGGAACCAAAAGAGCCAAGTAAATTATTCAGGGCCATACCAAAGCCACTGGCTGAGTTGCAGTTAGAAGCATTTCTTTTAACCTCAACCATACGCTCTCTTCTTTATCTCGAGTGTGTCCAAGCGCGGTATAAGCACACACACCTTTGACTGTGCTCCCATAGTGAGCCTGCAGTGCTTTAGAGCCTTCTCCAAATTTTCAAACCATGCTGATGCCCGGTCAGCCCAACGTGGGTTTAGGTTCAGCATTCAGTGCAGAAGCTGCCAACTATGGCAGGATAAACTGATCTAACTTCTGTGCTGAAAGAGAGAAGAAGTTTTAGTCTGGAAGGGCAGTATCCTACAACAGAGGGACAGCAGTGTTAACTCTGTGGCTGAGCCTCCAGTGACCACCTCACTATATTTCTCACAAAGAAGCTTGATGTTAATATCCGGAAAGAGAAGGTGTGGAATACTTGGACACTGATCCAGCAAAACCCCAGTCACCTCAGTGAAACCAGTGAGGATGCTGGGACCTGTGTAATTTAGGCTCTTGCTTATGTGGTTCTCTAGGCTGCAGCCACAAAGATTAAGATTACAATTGAAAGGGATGAAAGCATAAGTTTATGGAAAAAGGCAAGAGAAAGCTGGGAAGTTATTTAATCTCAGGCAGTTTCAAGATGACAATAAACTATTTCTGCAAGTGTAGAATGAAGATTCATTTCTCGTTTGAAGAAATTTTCAATAGACAACAATCTACTTCTGACTTTAGAAACGGTATTTGCCAGAAAGAGCTGGTGGGGGTCCTGGGCTTGATGGGTAAAATAAATAAATATTTCATGCAATATTGTAGTCAGGATAAATGTTACCTATTTCAGGCAAGTTTGAAGTCTCCTCTCATATCTTCATTTAGAAAAGCAAATCTGATACACTTTGCAATAAGGGAGATGCTTGCTTTTCAATTCATTCTGTCCCGAGTTAACAGGAATACTTGAGGAGCACTGTTTCCCTGAACGGGGGTCACTGTGGATACATCACTGCTCTGTAAAGCTGAGTAAAGAACCCTTTTCATAGGGACTGTTGTTCAGGAGTTGCTGGCTCCCTCCGTTCTTTTTCTTGAATCTCAAAGCCAGTTTTTATTCAGTCATTCTGTGTCTAGTACAAGTTTTTTAAATGGCAACCCGCTGATAACTTTCATTAATAAAAAATTTACCATGTTCAAGATCCTTGAATATGTGAAGGGAAAGCAACACTGTTAAATTTTAATGTATCCTTCACAGAGTGTAGCTTACACGTTTGGAAGAAATCTCAGGCTAGATAAAAGATTAGTTACGATAACGTGGTAGCATTTCCATCTTTACATGTATTTATATGTTTATATATAAATGCAGGGGAGATTTCTGGCTTCTTGTTCTGCTAGCTCAAATTTGAATCTGAAAAATCTCATTTATCCCTGTTCATTGCACTTGTAAAGTTCTTCTTCTAGCAGCTGTGCAGCATCCACCTCTTCTAGAATGCAGCTGACTACTAGATACTCCTGAAATGCCCCAACCAGCCTGCATTTCTAGGATACTGAATGGAAAGTGTATGTGTACAGGTGGGATCCTATTGCTCAGGTGTAAGCAAATCAAATAAGACCTTCTTTAAAGGCTGGTTTATCATGTGATTAATCCCAAACTGTCATTTCAAAGTGTTTGCTGCTCAGTACACAGACCGATGCCAGTCTGATAAAATCCTCAGCGTTCCATCTCTTTATCTGAAAATAAAAGATCAGCAAAATCCTTACATCAAGCCTTTTCCTATGGTCTTCTTGAAAAATGTCTGGAGCATTTGCTGGTTGCAGACACCAAAACACTTCCTCTTGGTGCTAATGTTGGTTATGAGATATTTCAGAAAATTCTCTCTGTGACACCTGGAGAGGGATTTGGCTGGCAGGCTCCAGAGGTCTCATCCCGTGCTGGTTATCGAATCCTGGTTTCAGAAGAGAATAAAACCTTAACTCATCAGCAGTTTTTCAATCAGTTTATGGGCATGTTTCTATATGAGAAGAAGACTTCAAACAGACATTTAAGCCTGCAAAATGCTAAGTATAATTCTGATGTTTGTAAAAATAGATTTAAACTAGAGCTAGTGTGAGCAGACACAGAACATAACTGTGTGTATCTTCAGCTCTCACTGGCCTTAGAAAGCAGGTGAGAACATACATCAACCCTATAGCCTTTCCAGGAAAGGTTAATTTGGAATCTTCCCTTTAAATAGTGCACAGTTTCCCAGTTGCAGAGAAGGCCTTGAGCAGACACCTAATGCAGAAGCTTCATTTTAAAATACTTCAGCTGCTGTCAACCCATTAACAACTTGTACGAGTGACATCTCAGCACTGCATGGGTTAAACATTTCCTGGGTGCATCGATGGAAATGTTGTGTGTCTTGATTATAATAGTATTTTAACATCGACGCTTTCAGAAGGTGATTTCTCAGCTAAAGATGTTGTATTGAACAGTCATCTCTAAGGCAGTTTTGCTGGAGTTTTAGAGGGCTTAGCATTTGGTGGGCTGCATTTCAGTTACTACTCAATTCTGTCTTTCAGGAAAATCCAGCTATGGCTGTTGCAATCAAAACGTGTAAAAACTGCACCTCAGACAGCGTTAGAGAAAAGTTCTTACAAGAAGCCTGTGAGTATCACAACACTTCCTTTGGATCCCTTCTAACCCAAACCATTCAATGGTTCTATGTTTCATATGCCTTATTGTGTAAAATATACTGTGACTGCATTGCTGAGACTGAAAAATGAAGTCCATAGGAGATAACATGAGATGTGAACGTGATGCTTAGATGACAGTTTTGTCTGTGCCATAAACTGACACGTAGTTTGTCCAGACATTGAATTACACACACCGTTTTCCTCTTCCTCCTCTTCCTATACAAGTGCACAGATTAATTGTCCATCCACTGGGTTGAGGGGTCCTTTTGTTAACTTAGTTTATGCTCAACCAGGGCAGAAGAGCCAGAGAACCTGACTTGGCTTGCACCTTCCCCAGCAGTTTGCTAAAGCCAGCAGTGCTTCATCCTGCCTGCAGAACAAGAAATGGCCAAAAGTTACTGCTGCAGAACTGTGATTATATTTTCTGGTCATAGACTAAATGCTTCCTAACTGACTTTTTTTATCTTTAAAAACTGTTTTATGTCTCATACTAACTTGCTTCTTTCCCTTTCAGTAACAATGCGTCAGTTCGATCATCCTCACATTGTGAAGCTCATTGGAGTTATTACAGAAAACCCAGTCTGGATAATCATGGAGCTCTGTACACTTGGAGAGGTAGGAAAAATCCTCTTGCAACTGTGCTCTTCTCTCTGTGAGTTCCCAGGTATCTTTACAAAAGCCTGAAAAAATCCCTTCTCAGCACTAAGTGCAAAGGCACTCTCCTCAGACGTGCTGTCATACTTGTCTGCAGGGTTATGGACTCAGACAGGAGTGGCAGAACTTGATCTAACTCCTCCACTGAGAGAACTGCAGCAGCTCATACCAAAGTGATGTAGTCACAGTTTTCAGAGAATTCAGTTGCTGCTCCAGAGTGAGAGCATGACTTGTGTCGAGATGATGATAACATGATGTCATTTAAACAGCGTTTGCAAACCTGCTTTCCAGAAGTGAAATTGTGTGGTACATCTTTTATTATTCCTAACACTGCATTTTCCTTTCAAACTGAATTTCTTCTGGGTTTAGGTTTTTTTTTTCTGTACATCCTCTGCAGCAAAGACTCTAGATAAGATGTTTTTCCTCGTTACTGTGTCTTTCAGGTGAATGCTTTAAACAAAAGTAGATCTCAGGTCTTATAATTGATTCGTTTTCTTTGAGCTACATGTTTCTGAAAATGTGAGCTGAAGTGATCCATCATACTACGTTGTGAGATAGTAATTGTCATTATCAAACTGCAGTGTGTTGTCCAAGGAAAAAAAAAACCACCACCAGCAAAAAAACAAAAGAGAAAAAACAAACAAGCAAACACACACACAGACACACACAAAAAACCCAACCAAATAACAAAAAACCCCAACCCACAAACAAAAAAAAACCCAACAACGACCAGAAAAACCTATAGTGGAGAAGTCATTTGCTGTCAAAAAATTACAGATTTCCTTTCCAGTGCCCAAATCACTTTTCAAAGCCTTGGTTTCATTTATAAGGAGATTCTTAAGTGCCAACTTCCACTAGGTCCTAACTGCTTTATACTGGGAATCTAGTTGATAAAAATTATGCATTGAGCTAAATCCAGTTGTTTTAGCAAATGCAGGTTAAAATCAGTGCTTCCAAAACAACACTGATCCAGTTGGTGTTCAGATCGACCACATGCTCTTCGGTTCTAAAATTATTTAGGCCAAACCCATGTGTGGTTGAATTTAACCCAGAGTTGAATTTCTTCACAGCAAGTGTTTTTCTTTTCTCATCCAGTCTTTAGGGAAAGCATATACCCACTGGCACTCACACAGGCTTTCCAAGTTGAGATCCACCTTGCTGAAATCCGTTGTTTTCTTTGTCCTAACTCCTTTCCTTTCTCTCCTTGTTTGCTCAAAAAAAGCTGAGATCGTTTTTGCAAGTAAGAAAATACAGCTTGGATCTGGCCTCTCTGATACTCTATGCTTACCAGCTTAGCACAGCACTTGCCTACTTAGAGAGCAAAAGATTTGTACATAGGTAAGATTTTATAAAGATATATATGTGTGTGTGTGTACGTGTCTCTTTTTATATGTAACTCCTTGACCTTTCTGTCATCTTTTCATTCACTGCCACCTAAACAACACCCTTTTCAAGAGTGACACCTGCTGGCCCACTCCTAGATTGACTCAGGGGGGATGCCAGGTTGCAATCAGAATAGGTTTCAGCTGAGTTGTTGCTTTGCTGTTACTACAGCTGCTAGGCACCTGTAACCTTCCAAAGCAAAACAAGGGGCAGCCAGCTTCTTAAGATCAGGGAAAACAAAACCTTTCTAAAATACAAGTACTTGCTTAACCAGAAAGCGAACCTAAATAATCCTTCTAGGTGTGCTTTGAATTTTATTCCCTTGCACTTGAAGATGAGCTTTCTAGAGAGAAAAGTCTGGCTTTAGCCTCTTGCTGTAGGCAATTGAAAGTTTACAGTTATCACATACCATTTCATTCTTAACTTGATGGTTTTATCTGTGTTGAAATACATTCATATTCTGTATATATATGTGCATGTGTTTATATCTGTATGTGTGCATATATGTATATACATGCTTATTTTACCATCAGCACTAACGTTTCAAAGTAGAGCTTGTTCAAACCATACCAAAACAGGCAGAAATAGCACCTCTTGGTTTGCTGCACTCACACCTAATTCTGTCAGCACTTCATCAAACCCACCTCCATCCAGAATCAGGACACATAAGGTGGGTTGTCTCACCTGGGAAACCGCAAGAGCAAAATGCCCAAGTCCTTTCATAAACCTTGTGGCATCACTAAAATCACAGCTCCTTACTAAGAAACCTCTAACAGAACTGAAATCTTAAAATAACTTGTTACCCTTGCAAGATCAGGACCAAGATTTTCTTCTTTCTGCCAATTCTAGTTGCCAAAAATTGTCAGCCTCTGATATTTAAATAGCAGATAAAACTCTGATGTTGATATTAATGATTGTACTGATATTTCACCACTTTCATTTTTTAAACTGCTGCAAATCATGTCTCCTCTGGCAGGGATATTGCTGCTAGAAATGTGCTGGTGTCTGCCACTGACTGTGTGAAACTGGGTGACTTTGGTTTATCCCGATACATGGAAGACAGTACTTACTATAAAGGTAAGGTGGCACTCTGATCCTTCCTGCAGGCCAGGTAGAACACTGGTGCTTCTCACAATACTGAGTTTGTTGTTGAAAGGAAGGAAACCAGATATTCTTGGTTTAGCTGGTGTATAAAAAGGTAAATCATTCAGCAGTTTAATCGACGACAGTGAATTCCTGTGCATGCTTAACAAGAAGAATCACAAGGTCTGATTTAAGTTACAAAAAGCAGGAGATTCCTCTGTAGGTAGAGTTCTGCTTTTTGTGATGAGTTTCTAGTCCTTTCTGCACAGTTTTAGAATATTTACCACATTTGAGGCCCGTTTGAGATAATGGTCATGTTCCTGGTGGCCTGCAACGAGTGCAAGGTTATCTCAGGTACATTTTGAAGTTGTGTTGTCACTGTATGCTGCGGACTTCAGATGCCACTGGATTAGGGAGAATCAGCACAAAGAAGCCTTTCGAGCCTACTTTTTCCCCCAGTTTGGGTGGAATACTGATCTGAAGTGGCTGTAACAGCCATGAGATGTCCTGCAGTGCCTGATAGATGGGAAATGCAGCAGGAGAATAGAGATTGCAGATAGGGTACTAGACAGTAGCATTTTAAATCTGGTGTGCATTATGAAATCATGTCTTTAGGAATCTAATCTTCAATATATTTTTTTGTTTCAGTCATATATTTTAAATTAGCTTTTATCTGTCCCCTTCCACCTTATTATGTTTCTTTGTTTCATTTGTCTCCTCACTGTAATCTACATACATAATTGCTGAGAGGGGGACTACTTCTGGCATCGTTTCTTGCTGTGCTTTTGGGGTTTGTTGTTGGGGGGTTTATTGGGAGATTTGGGGCATTTTGGGGGATTCTGTTGGGTTTTTTTCCTATTTTGTGTTAGCCCAAACAACATACCCTTTTTTCATGAATCATTTTAAAACAACTCCTGCCTTACTGAGATTTTGTGACAGTTCCAGATTCGGTGCCAGCACCTTCTTAACTGCAATAGTTGCATCTTCAGATAAAAATGAACTTAAAACTTGAAAAATGAACTTAAAACTTGAAGGAGCTCAGTCAGTCTGAATGTTTAGGCAAAGAGCAGACTACCAGCAGAACTGCTCAGAAATCTCTCGTATAGAATGTGATAGCTAAAGTGCAGAGATGGATTTTGACTACAAATTATTACTCTGAGAACAAAATTGATGTTTGAGCTCAGCAGCAGCAGTAACAGCCTGCCTTGCCTTGCCTTGCCTTCCCTCCAGCTTCCAAAGGAAAGTTACCTATCAAATGGATGGCTCCAGAGTCAATCAACTTTCGCCGGTTTACCTCAGCTAGCGATGTGTGGATGTTTGGTAAGTGAATACCACATGGGAGGGGGTTGGTATTTCATTTTAACTGCTCTAAACGAGTCATTCCCAGATACCTGGCACTGTACTTTCAGAAAATCTGTTTTCTTTCAGCACATTTTCTGGCTCTGTGTTTTTCTTTCTTTTTTTCCCCTACTCAGCCTACAGTTTTATGTGCATTTTTACCCCAGTAAGAATCTGACAATGAAGGTACAGGGAAATCAGGTCATAGTCATAACATGGATGTGGGGTTTTTTACTGTTGTTTTTCCCTCTGCTTTCTTTTTGTTTTATCATTGTTGCTGTTTCTATTTTGTATTTTCACTTTTATGATATGCCTGGTGATGTGACTGCTTCCTTGTTTAATGTATAGATCGGCCTACACAGTATCCTGTTTCCAGATCTTTAATGCTACATTCCCACTTAATTTGTCTTTTGTAGCTCCTGCTAGCTTACAAAATATGACCAGAAGCTGAGTAAGAATGAGGGTATATGGGAATATTCTGAAGTTTTGATCTTTTTTCCTAAATACTAACATTTTTACACGTATCACATGTGCTCAGACTGGTCCAGCGTACCGGCCTGGACAGACAGAACAAAGACAGACCCTAAAGGAACAAAGATGATGAGATTTGAAAAGAGCAGGACAGTGAAGTAAGAGTTCACCCTCTTCACGAGATAAAATGTGAATGTTTTTAAGTGAAGGGAATGTGAATTTTAGCAGGTTTATAGTAGTGTAAAGAAAACTCTAGTAAGAGTCAGAGTTAGAAAAATGGGAAGTCTGTGGAACATTTTGTCCAATCCTAAACTGACAGACCATTTTCCCTTTGCTCTTTTAACGTAGTTTCAACAGAAACTGGTTTATTACTTAGTTTCAGCACAACAACAAAAAAAAAAAGGAATTGGATCAATGCCAATGTCAAAACACCCTCAAAGTGGAAAATACACTCTACGTGTCGAAACGAGCCAGTTGGAACTAGTCAAAGGGAAAAGCAAACAGCTCATTCTGCCTCATAGAAGAGCAGATTTGAATATGAGGAACTGCTCTGATTTACAGTAGGTAGCAGGTTGAGCCAGCTCTGGGTCACACTTCCTCGTGAAATGTTGGGGTTGATTGTGTGTAATCCCACTGCACATCACTCCTCTCTGCTGCCGGCCGGTACGTCGGCTCCGATTCCCTGGAATGTTTCCGAAGGGATTGTGCTCTTTGGCTGTACAAAGTTGAAGGTTTGTTTCTTTTCTTGTTTGCTCACACTGGGGGGGAAAAATCATAATTCTTGTGTGTGTTTCTCAGGTGTGTGTATGTGGGAGATCCTAATGCATGGGGTAAAGCCCTTCCAGGGAGTGAAGAACAATGATGTGATTGGGCGAATTGAGAACGGTGAGCGGCTCCCAATGCCTCCCAACTGCCCTCCTACCCTCTACAGCCTTATGACCAAGTGCTGGGCGTACGACCCTAGCAGACGACCCAGGTTTACTGAACTTAAAGCACAACTCAGGTAGGGTTATACTTCTGAAAGGTCATTTCCTTGTTCAGAAATATTTCTTTTTGCTCTGTCTCCTGTTGGGGTGTTTTCTGTCTGTGGAAAATGCAAGATACAGTGTATTCAGTTTTCAGACAGCCAATTGTTGCTACTCTTTGGGAAATCTGGACAGGAGAAAATTAACACTAGGCAATAAATTCAAATAACTGGAAACATGAATCACCTTTATCTTCCAGGAAAAACTCCAGATTTTACTAGAAATTTATTTATAATTTTAATGCTTTGGGAATGGAGTAGAAAGAATTGAGTGATTAACTAGTCAAACATAAAGTGGACAATTTTGGTGTAGAAATGTTTCCTTTCTTGAATAAATGAACCTTCAGGTGAGCACTGTTGGAAGCTACTTTCACAACATACATAGCACACTGGTTGCCCTGTGGTAGCTGTGCCTGCACAAATACAGAGCCTGCAATAACTGCAGCATCATCATCTAGAAATTCTTTTTGCCCTTTGTAAACCAGGATATACACTGTTTATCCTGGAATGAATCTTAGCACGTACTTTGGAGACCAGTCTAAATTCACACCCTGGTTTCTTCTGCAGTAATTTATTCAGTGTCTGTATCTCATTTCACCTGCCTTAAGATGGGGGTGATATTTAAACATCAACACATCGCTGAGATGTTGTGTAGACACCTGATTTTTGTGACCATTTGGGATTTTACAGGTGCTCAGTATCTCTTTTGCCCAATCCAATGTGAGCTTCAAACGATACACAGGTACTGCACAGTGTAAATCCACTCTTGGATTTGCTGCCACTGGTTGCCAAATTCCTGAGTATTATCTTAACATCTTCTTTCACAGCAGTGGTTTGTGGTGTGTTTTATTTTCATAACATCATTATGTGCTGTCACTGGATGTTTGTGATAGAAGATAGTTCATAGGTGGTTAAATAAGGGACAGTTTAAATATAATCCTGCTGCTGTTTCAGAGTTGGTATGTGGGTAACTTAGCTGCCTTTAAGTTTTTTCCTGTTTCTTAAAATTTTATAAGGTTCCACTGTCTGTTACTCTGGGGGCTTCTGTGTAAACTAATAAGTCACACAGCTAGAGGAAGATGTAACCCTTCTCACAAATAACTTCTCCTTTTGACTGCATGGAAGTCACACACACACACAGTTGTGTGATTTGGGTAATAGGTGGAAAATGGGCAATTCAGTTGCTTTTCCTCTTTTTTTTTTGGCTCAGGAAGAATAGGATTCTTTTCAATTTGCAATCAGATTGTACTACAAGGTAAAGCTGACTGGCACGGAGGAGAATGAAACCCTAGAAAATGTGGCTAGGAAGATGGCTATGATGTGTAAAGTCAGGCAGGGAGAATACCAGAGTAAAGGAGTTTGTGTTGAGGGGTCAAATAACCATAGGCTGTACTCAGAGTTTCAGCAGCAATGCTTAAACCAGCATGAGTCAGGAGGGGGAGAGGGGAAAAAAGGGATAGATGTGGAGCTGTATCAACGGTGCAACAGGATAGACCAGTGCCCAAGAGCCTGGGTTTCCTCAGGAGAGCACAGCCAAAGGGTGAGAACCACCACTCGGGACATGCAGCGCGGCTGATTCCTGTTGGGTACAGACCAGAATGTTTCCCGGTGTGAGTGGATAAGCTCTGGAACAGCTCACCAGGAAAGACTGGAATTTCCATGCTGGGAGACTTTCAGACTTGGTCTGGAAAGGCTCTGGTCAATCTGGCTTCACAATGTGTGGAGCCCAGCTTGACCAAGAGACTGGACTCAAGGCCTCCTGGAGTCCCTTCCAACCTAAACAGTTCTCTAGTTCTAGATGAACAATGCAGCAAGGAGGGTGGTTTTTTGCTTCTCCAGTCATGCTAGGAGATTTGAGGCATTGTTCAGAGGACAAACTCTCTCCTAGGGCCACAGCAACCCTTAGATCCAGTTTTTATTCTTTTCTCACCAAAGCAGAGAGTGTCCTGCCACTGCAAACTGGTAAGCTTTAGCTCCTGGAAGTTAGGCAGCCCAGTCACCCTTGGGGCTTCTTCGCATTCCTCAGAGTCAGCCTCTCGTTGGAAATGTTCCCAGTTCCCTTCAGATGAGGCAATCTCAGGCAGCTAGGAAAGATTATGTTTCAAAACTCAAAATTCCCATGAACTTGCAAAAACAAGCCATTTCCCTGGTGGCCTCTTCTGTGTGGTGTTGCTGCTGCTCACTCTGGATCCCATCCAGGGCAGTCTTCTCAAGCTTGAGAACAGGCTCGCTGGCTGCTCGAAGGCAGAGCCGGCAGCCCCGCAGCGTTCCGCTCCGGTTTAATGGCCTTGGGAAAAAATCCTCTGTCTGAAATAGCACTGATGGGAGCATGGGCATTTCATGTGCTCTCTGTTGCCTGATGCTTCTCCCCTTTCATCCCAACATCTGCTTTGCACAAACTTCATGTGCAGCTGCTCGTGCAGCAGGAAGATGCTGATTTGTTGGGCAGTGCTGAGGCCGTAGAGCGTTTGATCTGTCCCAAGTGGGTAGGGCTGAGTTTAGGCTTCACAGCAAGAGCAGAAACAAACTGGGTGGAATCTGGATTGCCAGATTTCATCCCTCCTCACGTCCTCAGCTCCTCTGTCAATTGGCGGGGTGTGTGTGTAACAGTGAAAGTCAGGACAGTGAGGTGTTACTCAGCTCCTCCTCCGATTCTGTCACTGCCTGGGAAGCTGGGCTATTTTAATCAGGAAGCATGTGTTTCCTATCCCATTTTTGTGTAGAAGAGCTTTTTAGCCTTACACTACGTAGTAAATACCAGAAAAGGCCTTTTGCAAAGTGTTCACGTACCGAGATCACGCGGTATCATTTCTCCTCCTGACCACTTACTAGAAGCATACTCTTGCTGTCCTACACTTGTACCCTCACTGTGACCAGGGGCCCATACAGGCGTGTGGTAGTAAAGTGTAGTTTATTCTTTGCGATGCTTGATATGCTGCAGGTCTCTGTTGCCAAGGTAGCCCCAGTAGAAGTGATCTCCCAGGCTTGTGCTTGCAAGTTATGGCACCCTGAATGGCCCTTTGGTTGGTAATTCTATTAAAACTGGAGTTGTTTGCTTTGGAGGTTGGATTTTAATTCTGAGCTTTCAAATTAATGTAATTTCATGATGTTTTCAATGCATCATGGAGTGTTTTACGTAAAGCACCCATCACAAACTCTCCTAAAAACAGCCAAATAAGCAGCAGTTCCATCACCCCTGTGATAAACGTTATCACTCTGGCCCTCTCTTGGCCACTGCTGAAGCAGCACAGGTTTCAGCAGAGTGGATGACCCCACAAGCATCTGAGCATTGCAGGTCACATTAAATACAGCTCTAAAAAGAATGAAGAATAAAAAAAATTAGCCTGTTTTTATGACACCAGTGCAATAATTAACTGATGAGAACTGGACTTGAGCCTTTCTGTGACTACGTTTGATGTAGGACCTGAAACTCTACTTAAAAATAAAAGGAACAAAACTGATAAGAAGGCATTTTGAGTCCTCTCCTTTTGTGGCATTTAGCCAAAAAAATATTTTCACAGAAACTTAAAACACGGGATGGAGGCTGCAGAATGCTTCGTTAACCTCTTGCTCTTTGACAGTCACCAGCAGGAATAATCTGTAATCCATGTGAACGTGCTTTTAAATTAGGGCAATATGTGAAAATATGTTTGCAGAAAGTATGTGGAAAAAAAAATGCATCCAGCTTTGTGATTCTGGTGGCCAGAGACAAGAGAGAGGGGATAAAAAAGAAGCTGCTTGGTCAGGGTCAGCACTTCCTATAGGTTCCCCACCCACCATAGCTGCAAACCCTGGTACTGCTGTGCCTTCAGAAGTGGAGATCATCCTATGCTGAAGCTCCGGGTAAACGTTTCCTTTCTGATGTCACAGGCTGATTTCAGTAAAAACATTCTTTGTAAATGAAACAAGTTTATCAATTAGGCAAACATTTAAGAGTTGAGATTTTTCATAGAGACTGAACTTAGCCAAGAAGGGGAGTTAAGTTTGTCTGTGCTACCTCAAGATCTGCTGAGGAAATCATGAATAGAAATGCTTGCTGCTAAAAATACATGCAGTTTGGGAAAATATGCCTAGATCTGACTTGCCTGACCTTCTGCAAATTCTAACAAACTGCTCAGAGCACTTGAGCAGCTGCACTGAGAAAAGGTCAGAAATATCTCTTGGCTTTTACCCCATCTATGGATTGCTCTTCCCTTTGCAGAAACAAAGCCATTTCTGTGAGTCTCTTACATGCTTGGTGGTTTTTTGAGTAACGCTTCTCCGAGGCATTTCTATCTTATATTCTTGTCAGCAGTGCTCAAGGGCATCCAAGTACAAATCCTGCTGCAGCTGAGCAGCCTTGGACCAGGCTGTTTGCTGGGTTGCTGGGGAAAGGACCTTCATGGACCTCCTGATGGGCAACCAAAGAGCAGGGTGGGATGAATTTGAGTCGTAAGGCAAAATACTGAGTCTGTGTTCTGAAAACCAGGTCGTTTCAGTAGAAACGTGTCTGTTTCTTCTGTTGTGGGCTTTTTAAGCCTGGAGGTGTTTCTTATGAAGGATCATAATTGTGGTTCCTGTTCTCGTGCTACACAAAGCACATGCTGAATATCTGAAGTGTGACCTGGCTTTAAAGCAGTGCATTTTTTGCTAGTTCTTCATGGGTTTGAGTAGGGAATACTGCATCTGCCTGACTCTGAAGGGAGACATAAACCAGAAAGATTTTTCTCTTTTGAATTCCCTCCACTGGGCTGTAGCTGTTTTTCCATGTGGTTTTTTTCCTGTTTTTCCGTGGTAGTTACATCAAGATGACTTTTGCAAATAACTTGTCTGATTTTGTTTTTGTTCCACATTCTTGTGTTACTTCAGCAGTGATGGATTGAAATGGCAGCAATACTTAGAAGCTTGCTTTAGCTGCAGTGAGACGAGATGACTTCTGTGCTTCTTAGAAGTGGCATAGATTTTGGTTTTGGCTGAGTAAGGGAAAGCGAAGTTCTCATCTCCAAGCAAGCAGGAATTTACTCTTGAAATAAGCAGTCAAGTTCCAAGATTAGAACAGATTGCTGCAGTTGATCTCATCCCCTGCATGAGTAATTCTGGGTCGTTATTCGGCAGACTGAGCAGGAGATTACAAACTCAGAACCTAGCTTTGTTTCTGGAAACTCTTGAGTGATAAAGAAACTGGAAGAGCTCCTTTCCAGGATTATCTTTACACTGGGGATAGCAGTGTGTAAATGATCTGCCTTACTCACATCTCCAGACTGGCTGTGTAGAGTGCAGTTCCCTATTTCAAAGCTGCTTTCTGAGTATTTTTCAAATGGCAAATATCCAACGTTAATAATCCACATAGCAGAACTGGGAGGAGGCTGCTGTGGGGGCAGCAGGATCACATTGAACTTCAAACAGTCTTTTTATTAGTCAGAACAGCGGTAAGTAGCAAACTCAGTTTTATTACTGCCTTGTACTTTGTTGAAAATGTAGCCTTTTGACCTGAATGTTTAGAAGCTGAGTGAGTACTGTCAGGTATTTCTGTTGTGCTAAATTGCTGGTCCTGGTTAGGCTAGAATGGAAGAGCTGAAGGCACAGTATCTAAAATGCTTTTTGACTGCTTTGCTTAAAAGTGAAAGAAAAAAATGCCAGTGATCTGAGGCTCTGTTGAGTTTCAGTAAAGAACATTTTCAGTGTGTCCTGAACCTTTGCAGCAGTTCAGTAGAATGTTTTCTTGTGAAAAGATAAGTTACTCATGCAAGTAAGTGCTCGATTCGTTGTCTTTGAGGATTTCTCTGTGTAAATCAAAAGAACTGTTACGATGCAAAAAATGTGTTTGTGCAAGATCAAGCACAGCTTTTTAAAAAGCTGGTGCTGCTTCTGTTGCTAGAAGTACACTGGTAATCCTACAGAAGTTTCTCTTCCCAATACTGGTTTTCAGAGACTTAATGAACACAAGTAAGAGGAGTTTGTGTTTCAGGGCTCAGTCACTTGCGTGAGAGCTCTGGGGAGAGAGTTGCTAGATACTGAACTGAAGTTTTATTTAAATATTAATACATTTTTCTTAGTACAATACTGGAGGAAGAGAAGCTGCAGCAAGAAGAACGAATGAGAATGGAATCCAGGCGACAAGTCACGGTATCCTGGGATTCAGGAGGATCAGATGAAGCTCCTCCCAAGGTAGCTGAGACTGCAGATTCTGTGTGTTCAAAAAACAAACAAAACCCCCTGCTTTTTATTCCATTTATTTCTTCAAAGCCTCTTCTGACGAGTTTGTTCAAACAGTGGCATTCTGGCCGATGCTATCATCATCTGCTAGCCTGACATGACCTGACTCTGCTTGAACTGTTCCTTAGGACTGATCCATGCCAGAATATCACAGTACCAATTTTCTGTTTCTTGTTTATCTTGTAAAAAACTACCATGGTTGCCCTAAAATTGCTTCCTGGCCTTTTCCTTTTTAATTCTTTCCTGTAGCACTCCTATGAAGTGTTAGCTAGTGAGTTCTCAAACCAGCATGAAGTTTACTTCTATTTTATAACACATCAGTGGGAGGAGAGAAATCACCTAATTGCATTTTCCTTATTCTGGACAGAAAATTAGGGGTTTGCTTCCAAGGATCCTCTGTGTTTTAGTTTACACTTAATTTTGTTTCGTTTCGTGTCTGTCCTGTTTGGATGTTGCTGATGTGTTCTGCAGCTGTGGTTGTCTAACCTCACCAGTTGCTGAGCACTCACTTCTCTCAGTAACTCATCTGCTTCTGAGCAGAGTTATTGTGAAAGATGGAGCCAGGATTCCAGAGGATTTCATTTTGTGCCACAGTCCCCACTGTGTGCATCCTGCTCGGTGTGTGCTGGATTCCTGTGGCTGTACGGGCAAGCGTTGGTGCTAGGGATTTCAGCAGTACTCCTTCCCCCAACGGGCTGCTAGGAAGGGAACTTATTTTTACTTTGTTTTGTTTCCTCCTACCCACGATGTTGCCTGATGGATTTCCGAGCTTTTCTTCATTTTGCTAGCTTTGTGGCAACCAAGAAATATGGAATTGTTGCTTTCATTTCAGAGTTAAAACCAGTGAACAGTCCATTAACCAGCTGAGCCATCTGAGATTAATAAGCAGGATTTGGTGTATGTATAAACAGTGTTCTGAGTTACAGAAGCAGATAAACAGCATAAATTGGAACAATATGCTACTTTATTATTGCAGCCTTGTTTAAAGACTTTGTTTAGTCTTGAAGCTTTGGGCCTAATCCAAATAGAATAAGTACCTTGTACTAATATATGTGAGCTACACTGTATTAGAAATGATCATCAGTAGAGCTTTGGTGTGAGGTATAAACTGCAACACTTGACAGAAGATGTGTTAAGCCTGAAATTGATTCTGCCACATTCAGTGTCTCTCTTGAGGAGGTCAGTATGTCCTCACAGTATATGCAGTGCAGTTTAGGTTAGGTTTTTTATACAGTATTTTTATGTAAAGTACGGATGTGCATACTAGTGATACTGTGAAACAACTCTGCTCAGTGTGTGCAGAAAGCTCTTTTTCAGGCAGCTTTCTGCAGTAGTGCTGTCCCAGTCTCTGGGGACTTTTTCTCATGTATTCCTGTGATTAAACATCTTGTTTCTTCACATGTAAATGCTGCCCATCTTCTGAAAGGTAAAGCAAGATAGAAATGACCGTGGAGTTCAGAATATGATCAAAAGCACCTTCTGTGGTCAGGCAATTAGTTACATGGAAGTTCATTACCAGAAGTGACTTCAGTCCTCACCTAACACGTGGAGATACTCACACTGAACAAACCAGTTTGTGTTCTGACTGAAGCAGAAGAGTTTAGTTTGGGGAATGGTCACAAAAGCACCAAATTAGTAGCACAACTTTATATCCTGCAGGTCATGAACTTAGAAAAACTGCTGTATTTGCACCCGGAGACTTGATTTAGGAATTGTGTTCTTTACTGATGTCCTCTCTAGAGTTAAACAGGTCGTTTAGTGCAAGCAATGAAATAAGCACAAAGAATGCCCAGAGCAAGCATTACTGATGGACAAACCTAGCAAACGACTCAGCTGCTTCCCTTTCCAAGCAGAAATGGAGGGAAGGTTAACCTTAGTCGTTTGAACATACGTTCATCATTTTAGAGTATTCATTTCAGACGTTTGTTGAGCTTGCTTTTGTGATGCACCACCTGTAAATGTTTGTCTCACCAAAGAGTCATTTTCTGCTTTGAGTTTTCTCTTTCTGAAGAATCTAAAATTTCCTTTACGTTTGTAGCCCAGCAGGCCCGGTTACCCCAGTCCGAGATCCAGTGAAGGATTTTATCCAAGCCCACAGCACATGGTCCAGCCAAATCATTACCAGGTATTACATTTACCACTCTGCATGCAGTTTTTTCCAGTGTGGGATTTATAACTCGCTTGCAGCTGGTGGGATTCACTTCTTACACAGTCCAGTTTCACTGAATTCTGCAGAATGAGTTTTGGTTTACATCAGAACAAACCCCAGACTGAACCAGGTGGGCTTACTCCAGGTGGCAAGGCTGTTCCTATCTGAGGAGGTGGTCAGATTCCTAAGTGTAGAGTGAAACACAGCAAACATTTGCCTGTTTATTGAAGGAATGTGGTGTTCACATTAACGTGTGTGCTGAGCTATGATATTACTTGCCTTATAAAACGTTATCCTCAAAAGTCACAGTTATATTTCTAGATATTAATGTATAGTTATCCTCAAGTAGTTATTGTTATCCTATGATGGGCATCCTCAGGGACTTGAAAAAGAGGGTTTGTGTCATATTTTGTCTTAGCTTCCTTCTTTTGATGTTGCTCCCCCTCCTTCCTCTCTGACTGCTTGAATTGAGTCATATTTGCTCCCTTGGTGTGTGTGGGGGAGGCTCTTAATTATAGAATCATAGAATTGTCAGGGTTGGAAGGGACCTTAAAGATCATCTGGTTCCAAGCCCCTGCCATGGGCAGGGACCCCTCCCACTAGAGCAGGTTGCTCACAGCCCCAGCCAGCCTGGGCTTGAACACTTCCAAGGATGGGGCTTCCACCACCTCTCTGGGCAACCTGTGCCAGTGTCTCACCAGCCTCATGGGGAAGAAATTCTTCCTGATGTCTAAAAATTCTTCCTAATGTCTAATCATGCAGAGCATAGGTATTATTACTAATATAATCTTTTTCTTTTTTTTCTTTTTTTAATTGCTCAAGGTGTCTGGCTACCCTGGTTCTCATGGGATACCAGCCATGGCAGGCAGCATTTATCCTGGGCAGGCTTCTCTCTTGGATCAAGCAGATTCTTGGAATCATCGGCCTCAGGAAATATCGGTGTGGCAACCAAACATGGAGGTATCAGGAACTGACACGTACATTGGTGCACTCTATACATTAAATACACTGGTGGTTGTTGTTGTTGTTGTTATTTTGGTACATCTGGAGATTACTGAAGGAAAATCAAGGGTTTCTCTGGTATTTATTAAACTGCCTTGCTGCAGTGGGATGGGCAGTGACTGAATTCTGGTCTTTCTGAAGGAAATCTTTCTGTGTGAGGCTGGGCATAAAGAGTGCTTTCCACACACATTCTTGACGAGTTTATTGCTACTTATTATATTAACTGAGTGGTAGCAAATAGTTTGCATTTGTTAAAAGAAGGCTTTACTGAAAGTTACTGCTGAACAGAGGTGGGAACATTCATGTAAACATACATAATGTCCTTACCTCTGGTGGGAGGTACCCAGCATAGCTAAAGTATCTGAGGCTTCTCTGCAACTTACCCAGACCCGAAAATGAACTGGTCTGCAAAGCTGGTTTTGAGTGTTGCTATTACACAGAACTGCTGCATGGAACATCAAATTAATTCCCCCTTCAACCTTCCAGCATTTTTTTTCTGTTCTCCTCCAGTATTTTGTACTACTTTCATTTCAACATCCCTGTAGATTCTTGACTCTAGAAATCCTTTAGCCTGCGCTGTGCTTGCATGAAGTGTTGGTGGAAGCAGATGAGTGCTTTGCAGGTGTTTGTAATGTTGAGTTACAGCCACGGCTTTCACACAACTTTGGGGAGTTGTTTACCTAAACACAACCTCATCAAGATTGTTACCAAACTGCCCTTGTTTTTTTAAAAACACCACTCACTAAGGATTCCCAAACAGCAGTGTAGGGAGTTTTGTAAGCTTCAGACATGCATAAAAAATGGTTCAAAATCTATTAGAAGTTCTTGTGCCAGGCTTTGCAAGCATCAGCTAGAACTGGCCAGGGTGTTTGGGTAAAAATGTGTCTTGCAGCATTTAGCAACTGGCGAGTTACGTTCTTGCTCAAGAAAGAGAGATTGATAAATCTGGTTTGGTGTCCAAGCTAAATGAAGTGCAGTATACAAAGTTACAGCGTTGCTGAAAAACAAACCCGGATTTTTTCAGATGGCTTTTTGGTTCCAGTGATGAGGAGCAAGGCAGATAAATGTTTGTAGTTGGAAAGAGTTTCTTGTAATGGTTGCTTCACTTCAGAAGGGGTTGAGAGAACTCTACTTGGCTGCTGTTCTGTGTTTGGGCTTTTGAAAATTTCTCTTACAGCCTGTGAGTTCTTGCAGCTCTTTAGACAATTCTTAGGTAGCTGTGGGACTGAATAAACTTACTCTGTTTTGTAGGATTCGGGCACTTTGGACATAAGAGGAATGGGGCAGGTTCTACCCACACATCTCATGGAGGAGAGGTTGATACGACAGCAACAGGAGATGGAGGAAGACCAGCGTTGGCTCGAAAAAGAGGAACGCTTCCTGGTAACTCTTTTGTTTTATATTATTTCTTAGTTTTTCCTCTCTTACTGCAGCTTGTTACAACTAGTCACTGCTGTGAAACGAGGATGTTTACAGAGCACAGGAGTTGATACCCAAATGTAGGTTTGGAAACAGTTTTTAAATGAACTGTTGGGCTGCTGAGTGCTGTGTTTTACATACCTTGGGCAGCTGTAGGTTTTGGTGACTCTCACTTTATCCAGTTGAGTCTTTGTGCTGGGAATTGGGGGGTGTAATTCTGTGCCACCGTGGAGATCGCCTGTGCCGTTCATAAACAGCTCAGCTGTGCATACTCCATCTCTAGAAAAGAGATAACCATCAGCCTTCTACAGTCCTGCCTGTGGGAAGAGTCGTGAGCAGTCTTGCACTGGAGGGACAAGGAGATGTGAGAGCTCTGCGAGCTGGGGAAAAAGCTCTGACCCTCGCCAGGAGGAAGAGGAAATGCAGTGCCAAGGGGATCTTCTGGTGCTGTTCCTCTGCAGTTCCATGTTTTCTTCTCACTGCCACTGGTGTGGGTTTTTTTTTTTTTAGCTCAGCCCTGGCTTCCCAGTTGCCAAAATTCAGGTTCTGTGTTAAAATTCTCCTACTCAAGGCTGCTGGCTACGGATGCAGCAGAAGATGGTAGTGGCACGTTGCTCTGCAGAGGCTCGTGCTGGGGATCCTGGGAGTGCAGGAGCTCCACTTGCCCGGTGGATAACTGGCAGTGGTGTGACACGGGTTGTGACAAACATCAGTCCTGTGCTTGCTCTTGTGACATGTCCTTCAGGGGATGATTTGGTTTGGAAGCTTCTGATGTTGTACCGAGTTACAGAACACGCTTGTATAAATTCAGGTGCCCTAGGCTTGTTCTGGGAGGTGAGTCTGAATAAATAAATGCTCTGTACCGTGGTGATAATGGTCTGCAGTTTCTGTAATGGTTCTCTGCACTCTCCAGAACTGCTCTCCAAGAAAATCTTAGCTGCACAGATGAATTACTTTTATTCTGGACAGCAAAGTCTCCAGTAGTGGCTGTCTCACAGAACTTGAAACAGTCCTTTAGAGATCTGGAAGCCAAGACATTCAGGGTCTTGAAAATAATACTTATGCTTTTATTCTACGGGAACCAGGGGATAGGATTGGAGAGCAGATCTTGTACGCAGGCGGTGCTACTGAGACCTTATTCCTTGCCAGTTGAATTGTCTTAGTCAATTAGGGGTTTAATTATAAATGGTGCTCAGAACTGTGCAGAAGAGCTGATGTCCGTGAAGACACCCAGGGTAGACTAAATCTCTGCTAGCTCTTGGGAGCTGCTGATTGGTGCCCTCACGTCCAGCCTGTGTCCTAGCAAAGATCCAGATTGTGCCAGTTAAGATGTTACTTTTGCTTGAAGGATGTTGAAGATTGCTTTTGGCTGCTGTCCTAGGAAGTGCACTTAGGAATTTGGGTTGCTATTGGATGACTGTGAAGAAACCACTGTACCCAGATTGCTTTGTCCACTTTATTACAAGATGAAAAGAGGGAGGGGAAAGGAAAATTTCTTTCCAAATTTAGGCATTAGCTTTTCCAGTCTTGAGTTTCAGAGGCTGCTTGTGACTTTCACAAGCCCAGGAAGTCAAACTGTTCCCATTGTTGGTTAAAACTTAAAAGAAGGTCAAGAACTTTTTGAGGAATTAAGCTGAGAATTGTGATCTCAGGTGGCAGGAGATTGTTTGGGAATTTTCTGCAGAAAACTTCCTGACCTTTCTGACTTTTTCTGCAGAACAGATTATAATTACTTGTAGTGTTTGTTATTCTGGTTTGACTCAGCCTCTGGACCATTAGGATGTTACCGTCCCTGAAGGTGCAGGCTGAGGAGGGACTTGCTGATTTTTCTTTTGATCTGTAGTACAGTCTTGGCCTACGTTTGGACACAAATGTCCATGTTTTCATTATGTGTCAGTTTTTATTGTGAGGAGACACCACCTCTTCCCACCCCTTGCTCAAAGAGCTAGTGCTGACGAACTTGTGAGCAGCTCTAAAGCTCTGCAGCCTTGCCAGAGATGGATGTGGTTGATGGAAAAACACAAGATTAAAAAAAAATCCAAATCACAAGATTTAGCCCTGAAGAAATGAAGATATGGTAGAAAAGTCGTTGGGAGTCACTCTTGGAGGCCTTTCAGGCCTCGTGTTGGATATCCACAGTTCAGACACCAGAGTCCAGTGTAGAAATAATCCATTCATTACACACCCATGCTCCTTGGCCCATGTCCTCTACTGAGTGACTGCTGACATTTCTTCTCTCAGGAGAAAGACCTTCCCTGATTTAACTCCACATCATTAATTTCTCCAAATCGGTGTCGCGTTCTCGCTTGCTTCTAGACCCCTTTCTGCACCAACCTTTGGACTTTGATAAAACAGTTTGCTGGTTTCAGAAGAATATTTTTCCTTTTGAGCACAGAGAGCAATGGAGAGACTGGAGCCAGCTTTGCATTTTTGTCTTCTGTAAGCCTGCAGTGTAGTGTTCCCAGCCTGAAGCAGCTCTGTTTGCACAATCTTCAGGCTCCTACAGCATCTCTCACTTCTGCTCTTGAGAATTGGACTCACAGGGGAGCCAACTGCAAATCATTTCATGTAAGACACTGCAAGGAGCAGAAAAACCCTCGGTGGGGTTTCTGTTAGTACAGCTTTTGCTTCCCCAGAGTAACGCCAGCTTCCTCGTGATCTGACATTTGTTGCTGGTCCTGCTGGGAGGAAATGCAGCTCTGAGCATGTTAGTACAAGTATACCCTGCCCTGCTGCTGAGTGTGCCAGAAGAGGCACCCAGGGGAAGAACCACATCGCAGCAGCACCGGGAAGGAGATCTGGCAGTCTTTGGAGAGGTGGTTGTCTGTGGAGGCAGTTTGGCTGAAGCTGGTCCGTTGAGAACATGTGACTGGTCAGTGCTTGAAAGGAGATGAATTTCTTTGCAAGCCTAAAATTCTGCTGTGAAAAGAGAAGACAAACAGATCTCTCTTCCTGGGAAGGGCTTCTGAGTGAAGCTAAATCTGTCGTGTAAAAACTGAAGAGTGAAGAATTGTTTAATATTAAGTTGTACCAAATATATCCATTTGTAAGGGAGCAGAGAATTGGTGGGGGGTGGATGTGGGGGGTGGTTGGTTTTTTCCCAGGACTGACACTCCTTCCCACCCCTGAGAGCAAGGGGATGTTCCACACTCACCTGGTGGCTTTGATGGACACTGAGCAAACTGAGGGCTTCCCTGCTCTCTGGATAAAAAGTGCTTTGGATGTCAGCATCACTATAAAGGAGGAGAGAAATCTCTGAAGTGTTTGTGAGGAAGGTGAAGACAAAGTGTGCACACAGAAAATGAGCCCCCAGAGATCCCATTACTCCGTGTGTGTAGGTTCAATATTCCAGCTCTGACTTCTTGTGTCACATCTCATGCGTTAGGGTCAGGGCAGCCCCTTGGGACAACAGGGAAATGATTTCATTAACGGAGTTAAAATGATTTCCAAAAGCCCCCCGAGGATGCTTCTATTTGTGGGTTTTGACAGAAGTTTGGGACTGCCAAAAACTATCCTGATACTTAAGTTTTTTTTTTAAATTACTTCTAGGAGAGAAAATACAGAACCCCTTCTGTATTTTACTGCGGAGTTTCACCCAAAAGGACCATCACCTGTAGCTGCAGATAGGAAAAGAGTGGTGGTGGTGATGCTGTGAGAGAGCCTGCTGAACTGGTAGTTCAGTCAGTTTGCTTTGCAGAAGTTGTGGGAAAGCAACTCTGTTATCCTGTGTCTTTTCAAGCTGACCTTTTAAGTTCAGCAGAGCAGTGCAGTTGGTTATTTTTGTGCTGCAGCTTTCGGCGCTGGCTCTCACTATCTCTGAATGTTTTGCAGAATCCTTTTCTTCTTTTGTGCCTCTTTAATTACCTGCTTCCTCATTTGTGTATAGTTTCCAGTTTCAACCTTTCTTTTTTGGCTTTATTTATGGTATGTAGCATTGGTTTTAACCATATAAAATGAAGATATTTATGTGCATGCCTTCTAGTAACTCCTCAGCAGACAGAGCAGCGTTGTGCTAAGAAATTTATAGTCCTTTCCTGTGATAGGCTAAGAAGAAATAACTTGCATAGTTTCCTTATCAAGTTTGGGTTGGGATTGTTTCTGAAATTCCCACACAGCTGTGGTTTTGTCCTGCTCTGACACTGAGAACTGCAGCTCACGTATAATGGATGTGAACTGTTGCTAAAATAAGATTTTCATTTTTAGCCTGAGAAAATCCCGCCGAGACGTTACAGCTTGGCATGGGCACAGAGTGCCAGGGCTTCCGTGCTCCCTTGGTAGAGAGGGACCAGAAACACTGGAAATAAAGGAGGTTATGTTCCAGTTTGTCTGAAGATGATGTTTCTGAAGATTTAAGATAGTAGATTATTTATTGGGGGGGGAAAAATCCCTTTACTTTTCAATGGTCTTGATTTTCTGCAAAAAATTACTGTTTGATAAAAAGTAGCTCCTCCCTGACACCGTCTGCCGTGAACATAGTGGTAAGTGGAGAACACTTTGGTAGAACCTGCCTTTTAGGTGAGTACACTTGGTCCTTTCCCACAGACAAATGCAGAGCACTGTGGTTTGTGTGCTCGTGCAGCCCCGCCGTACTGTGAGCATGAAACACGTCTGGAGATGATTGTCAGCATTTGTCACTGCTTAGCTGCAAGCTGCTTGAAAAATGTACTCAAAAGTGACAACTTTTTCAGCTGAAGCTGAAATCCTAAATCTCTGGTTCCCCAAAGGCTTCGTTTCCTGCAACAGCCTTACATCACACGAGTGCAGAGCGGGGCCTTTGAGATACACACTCCTAGTAGCTACGTTCAGCTTGGGGGCTTCACAACTCAGTGGATGTCTTGTGGGTTTGAGTCCATCCAATCCATCTCCTGCTGTATGTGCACCCTCGGTAGAGTTGTGCTCCAACAAGCTACAGCAGTGTTCTCCATAAAGGGCTTCACGCCAGCCAGGAAGCTCTGACTCTGCTGGGGCACCCAGTTCCAGGATGGGAGAACCCTTCCGAGGAGTCTCTGCGGTGTTCGGGAGGATCGCCGTGGAGATCCAGACCAGAGCAGGGACTGGAGAGCCAGCAGGGTGTGCTTTGGGGCTGTGAATGGTGTGTAATGTACACAACAGGGCACTTCTGCTCTGAGGCTGACCTGGAGAGTGTTGGTTAAACACACCTGAAGGATCTCAGGATGAAAAACTCAGCAATATTGTTACGTAAGGGCAGCATGAGGGGCTGAAATTAAAGCTCTTGCCACTGTAGAAGCCAAAGAACTGCTGCTAAATAGCATCCAGAAGTACAGTTCCATCTCAGATACCACCTTCACTGAAAAATAGTTTGTCTTTTGAAATTTCCCCAGGTACACAGATGAATAAATCAGGACAGCATTTACTGAAAGGGAAATTGTTAGAATTTATTAGAACACAGTCAATTGCTAGAAATATAATTGGGCCTCGTAATCATTTGACACAGAAACCTGTTGAATACTAATCTGTTGTTCCTTGTGTTCCCAACTTGATGGGGCAGGAGGAGGAAAATGTTTGGAGAAGCTGAAAGGCCTTGCGTTGATGTAGCACTGAAGATTTTTCAGCCCTTATTTCTGAGCTAGAAAGAGGCAGGTGGCCGAGGTGCAGCTGGGCTTGCAGCCCTGCAGGATGCTCGTGGCCCCTCTGGTTTGCCGTTGCCTCTTGGCACGTGGTACTTCTGTTTCAGAGCAGGCTCTTGGAGATGCCTGGGCAACACCACTGCCTTCCACGGCTTCCCTTGCAAGTGGGTAGTCAGCAGGGCTCGGAGCTTTTGTTGGCAGTGTGCAGTGCAAGTGCTTTTCGAGTCACTAGTGCTCAGGTTAGTAATATTGCTGTGGATTTGGTGCCAGACGGGTGGCGGGCTGTAGCTGTGCTGGTTGTGGACGCCGTGTCCCGCAGCCCACTCTGTGCTGCACGCTTGCTGCGGGGGGTGAACCCGGTGCTTGAACTGGTGCTGGGAGGTGAGGTGGTAGAACTGGGCATTTGGAGAGTTCAGATGCTGAAAGGGGGGACTGTTTTAGTAAGACAAGGATGGGAGGAGGTAGAAATTATCTCTGTTAATTTAACCTTTTTTCTTACAATGCTAGGAAAAAAACCAATCTGTTCTTTGTACTCGTGTATTTTTGTGCTCCTGGATCTTTTTAAATGCTCAGTATTTCAGAATCTCTCGAGTCTGGTTTAAGGGGCATTTCTGGAGTAATAAATTGTTAAAAGCCCCCTGTGATAAAACAGTCTTTGACTATTTCCAAAGACTTTGGGCACTTCCCTGGCTAGAAACAAACATGAGACACTAAGGCAAATTGTGAACTTCGGCGTAGAATCATAGAACTGGCAGGGTTGGAAGGGACCTTAAAGATCATCTGGTTCCAACCCCCTGCCATGGGCAGGGACCCCTCCCACTAGAGCAGGTTGCTCACAGCCCCATCCAGCCTGGCCTTAAACACTTCCAAGGATGGGGCTCCCACCACCTCTCTGGGCAACCTGTGCCAGTGTCTCACCACCCTCCTGGGGAAGAAATTCTTCCTAATGTCCAACCTGAATCGACCCATCTCTAGCTTTAATCCATTCCCTCCAGCCCTAGAGCCTAGGGTGATAGAAACAGAGTTGTTGTACACTTTGATGAACAAGGAGAGATATTTGCTTTAGCTCAAAAATAAGAGAGTCACACTTTAGTTCAGATGTATAAATGAAGTGTCTAACGTACACATATCAAATGAGAGCTTAATGAGAAGAACCCTCCATTATAGTAAAGGAAATAAACTAGAGGTTCATCAGCTGTGGGTTTCATCGTAAAATTTAATGCAGATTCCTGGAGAAACCTGAGGAAATTGCTTGCCTCTGTCTGCTTCAGTTCTTCCTGTTTGAGATGGAGTTCAGTATTTCCCTCTCTAGTATGATCTGTCTATTTTTAATCTGCAGGTTCTTTCTGGCTGTACTTCACACAGTCTGCAGAAGGCTGAATGAAAGTTCACAGTCTCAGCCTTTCTGACAGCCTAGCAGCACAGCTGGAGTATTTTTAGTGATAGAAGTTCAGTGTTAGTGCATCTCTGCAAGTTCTGTCTGTCCTGCCGGCTTTTTAGCATCATTTAGCAGGATATGTGAGATAGAATTATTCTTTAGTGCTTAAAAAGAAAGGAAAGGGATCTGGAGTAGCTTTAAACAAGAAATGGATGTATTTGTCCTCCAGAACTGACCCTGGGGTCACTTTAGTTACAGTCAGTATTCACATCCCTACGTTGCTCTAAATGAAGGAGATGCATTCTCGTGCCGCGTGTGTCCGTTTTGTGTGTTTACACAGACCTGGGAATGAAGTTGTGTTTACACTGAAGGAGATACACTTTTAATCCATTTTCATTAACTCCTCATCCCGTCTTGCAGGAGAGTGAATTGAGGAGTCAGATAAATCCTCTTTTTTGTAAGTGCCAGAGTCGGTGCGCTAGAAAAGCCCTCGGATCTTGCTGAACTTGTGTCTTCAGCTGCGTTGAACTTGGGCTGACATCCACTCTTCTGCTCTCTTTTCTCAGAGAATAGCAGTAACGTGCCTGGGTTTGCTGGGGAGGTGAGAGAAATGCCAGGCTTCTCTCTGAAAAGAATTGCTGTGCTCTTATTTTCACTTCTTAAAACAACTAAGCCCCGGGTTTCTATAATCTCACTTCAAACCTATAAAATAGAAGTTAATTTGTTGCTTGTATCAAGAGAAGAGTTTCTGGGTGTCTTGATTAGCTTAGAGCTCCAGTAATTTGCCCCATTTGCAGGCTTGGAAAGGGAGCCGAGTCCATAAAAGGCCTTGTGGGGCAGGAAGCAGGAATGAATGTGCCGCGTTTCCCATCCTGGCCTTGGCATTTTGCCGTCGGGAAGCAGTCCATTTCCGAGTGCAAACACAGGTTTTCCAGTGCTGTCAGGGACACGGTGCTGTCAGCGTTCCTAACGAGCGTTGTTCCGCGGGCGGCCGAGAAGCAGCCCAGGAGGCTGCCGGGAGCGGCGGCGGCAGCAGCAGGGGGGGGACGGGCTGGACTGAAACGACATCTGCATTTGCCAGGGTCCTCCTGTCTTGGAAGGGTTTTCAGCCCAGGTGGAGTCAGTCGGTGAGCAGAACACAGATTGCCATCTCGCGTTCTCGTTGCAGAAACCCGACGTGCGGCTCTCCCGCGGCAGCATCGACCGGGAGGACGGAGGTCTCCAGGGCCCAGTAAGTACGCGTGGGATCTTTTCATCTGCCAACTCTTCCTACGGTTTCCTGGCAGAACGTGTCGTGTGCTGTCTTGATTATGGGGGATGAAGTTTTTGCTCGACGTCTCCACTATTATTACATGGTTCTGCAGCTTCCCGAGAGGCTCAGCTTCCGTGGCAGAATTGTTCAGGCAGCAGTTTGGGGGATTTGGGGTTGGTTGGTTTGGTTTTCTTTCTGTTTGAAACAAATACTAAAATGTTTCCACAAATAATGTGGCAATCACCATGGGCTGTATAACTGGGCCTTTTATTTAGACATGCAGATAGTTTTCTGAGAGTTCTGTCAACAGGAAGCGGAATTAAAATAACTTTTGCAGTTGTTTAAGTATCTGAAAGGTTTTCTCACGAGGAATGTAAATGTTGCTGTTGTAATACCCAGGAATCTGTTGGAGGTGAATGATTAACTTTGAAACAACTGGAATAAACCCCACCGCCATTCATTTACTGCCAGACAGCAGCTGCAGCTTTGATACTCTTCCTTACTGGCTTAACTCCAGTCTGTTTAACTAAAAGCATCTCTCCAGTTGTTGTAATTGCCACTGGAATCTCTGAGTCATACCGGTCAAAAGCAGGGGAGGGTTAGTAAGAGAAACCTGACGCTTCATCTGCTGCTTGGCCCCAGGGATCACCTTTAAGTTGCTCAAAGTTCGTATTTTCAGTTCATTTGGGATGCAATTGTGAACTCCTCGTTTGGCTTCAGGGTTTCTCCACCAGCTGAGAATGTGGGGACTCCTGCATTGGCAGCCAGAGTACAGTCAGGAATGAGGCTACGAGTGACAGGCTGCGGCCTCTGGAGACCTTCGTGTCTGGAAGCTGCTAAATGTTTTTCCATGACATTGGAGAAGACTTTTGGTTGTTACAGTCTTTGCTGGTGTTACATCTTTATATAAGAGCAAGTAAAGAATGGCTGCATTTTATGCTACTTGGGATGATGCTTTGAGGTAACTGGGAGCTTTTGAAGTCATGTCAGAGGTCTGGTTTGGGCAGTGGGTTTAAAGTACAGTTCCTCTGATTGCTGCCTGATTTCAGCATGACTGCCTGGGGTAGAATAAAAATTGCGACACCCAGATCCCAGGCTGCTTGTAGGGGAAGTCCTGTCATCCCAGACAAGGTCACACAATTTCACACCACATTTGAAAGTGTGAAGAATTGAATTGAAGAATTGAAGAATTGTGAAAGTGTGATCATTGACAAAATGACTTTTAAGAGACTCTAATTCCTGATAACTGTATTTCTGGTTCCAGAATTTGCTTTTGCTTTTTTATAGTTCTTAATGCATTCAGAAGATAACTCTGGCTTCATTTGCAGAGGGAAGTGTCTAATGCTTCTGTGAGTCAGCTTCTATTTCTCATCGAGAGGATGAGAAAAATGGGCAGTGATCGTTTCTAGGAGAACTGTGATTAAACACTTGCCCAGAGATATCTGTGACAATAGCAAGGACAGGATCCAGCTCACTGGGGTCATTTACATCTTCCCCACAAAGTGACCTTCTGTTTGATTAGTTGTTGTGGTGCTTGGAAAGGTGTAGAGCAGAAAGCACAGCAGCTCTGATTCCTGCTCAGAGCAGCAGCATCTGCACAGTTCAGGGACGCCGGAAGGGAGAAGGAATAATGCATGATCCTGGGCTGGGATGTGGTGATACAAACAGAAAGTCATCACCCACAGTTTAATAGTTCCTAGCTGGGGGCCGCGTGGCTGTGTAACTGTGCACATTCTTTTGGCACACACTGTTAGTATGCAGCTTTCTGAAGGTAAAAAGGCAAGAATTGTTTCCGTGGAATTTTACTCTCCTTCTCTCTTCCCCCCTTTCATTTCCCCCCCAGTTATCAAATTGAACAGAGTTGGCATAGGCAGGACGAAGCCATCACATTTCCAAACTAAAGCGTTGACAAAATATCATCCAGGAAACTTAAAAGAACTTCCTATTTCTCCCTATGCAATACATTTTTATGCACCTTTACTTTCTGAAGGTTGTCCTTCTGAGCACAGTTTTCCACACTGTACTGCTAGAAATGAGCTCGAAGTGGAGAGTTAGTGTGGGAACTCCCAGTTCTTGCGGTTAAAATTTGGCCACGGTCGAAGAGCTGAACACAGGCCTCATGAAGAGCGGGGCAGCCGTTGTCAGATCTGCCTGTAATTTTAAAACTTCTCAAAACACCAGGCTCAAACCTTGCATAAATACTGACCTACAGCCGTGCATATCCCTCCCATCTGTTAATGAACAGGTGAGCTCTCCAGGCATGAGTTCTTGGTTCAGTCTGGGAGATCATCTGTGGGCTTTCTGCGTGCTCTTGAGCGTCATCTAGAACCATAGAATGGCTGATGATGAACAGGGGTGTATTTTTTCCCGTTGGGAAGGGTGCTGAGAACGGGCTGCTCCGTGTTTGAGGTTGTGCTGGTGAAAGTTGTGAGCACTGCAATAACTCATCTGATGGTCTGGTTTGTTTTACAGGCTGGTAACCAGCACATCTATCAGCCTGTGGGTAAACCAGGTAAGCAGTGAATTCATACACTGTTGTCTTGAATCCTTGATTACAAGTCTTCTAGTAGCAGTAGTGAACAAAGATTGATGCCAGTCCCTTCGTGCAAGCGGTGGATCCAATTCCAGATAAGGGCACAGATGCATTTTGGTGCCTTGGGTGTCCAAATTCCCCGTGCAGTCCCCAGAGATGTAGTCAGCAAAGCCAAGAAAGTGTTTCATCAGCAGGCAGGAAGCGTCTAGAGGAAGCTGAGTCACTGTGTAGGACTTCAGCGTGTGTGAAGTTCAGACATGGAAACCAAAAGCAGACACAAATTTAGGTCTCTCAGTCTCAAAGTGAATCACACCCAAGATTTCTGCCATGAAGAAGTCCCATTTTCCCAGACTTAAGCAGCATGTGGCCACGCAACTGTGGCATGAAAGGGTCTCGGGTCTGGGGTAGGTATACTGAGTGAGTAGCAGTTGCACCACAAAAGTACTTGAGATTATCTTACTAAAAGAAATTATCTTACTAAAAGAGTATTTTACTAAAAGAGCCATATTCTCATAATGGCTGGAAAACTTGATGAATTCCACAAGCTCTTCTGTCCGTGTTTCTTCAGCAGAAATACAGCTTACAGTGCAGCTCCTACAGACAGTGGATGTGCATCCACAGTGCTGCTCCAGGAAACCATCTGTAGCCTTTGTAGTGTTAACAGACCAGAGTTCTGCGGGTGCCTCTGAGATGCCGGTCCTCTAAAATGTGCATCGTTTTGTTAACCAGATCACGCAGCTCCACCAAAGAAACCTCCCCGCCCCGGAGCCCCCAGCCACCTGGGCAGCCTGGCCAGCCTGACCAGCCCTGTGGACAGCTACAACGAGGGCCTGAAGGTACGGTGCTCAGCGTGGCGTGAAATCCACCTCGGAGGAGGAGCCGGTGCCGCTCTGAGATAATTTGCTGTTCCCGAGGTTGATGTGGAAAGCAAAAGCGGCTGAACTTCCCGAGTAAACGTTGTCGTGGGGCAAACACGCACTGGCAGCTCTCCAGGGAAGGGGGGACTTAGCTGGTAGCTTCTGTCCTCCATTACTGTGACTGAGAATGTTCCTCACCTTCCCAGGTGAGCTCGTTTCTAGTTGGAAGAGCATATGAGATCTGCCGTACGGACTCAGCCTCCCAGCTCAGCAGGAAGGAGCACACCCAGGGTTCCCACTTAGGTAGTACCAAAGTCTCCTGTTCTCAGTCACAGAGAACATGTCTGAAGTGTAGTGCTCCAAAAAGCTGCCACACCAAGGCTCCTGAAACCCTACAGGCTCTGGGGAGCAAGGGACCAGGGCCGATGGGCTGCCTGCCCTGGGGCTGAGATGCTTTCTGAGGTGCTGTTTCATCTCCAGTAAACAGTCAGTAAAACCAAAAATCAACCTTCACTGTTTCCTAGCAGAGACACCGCAAGGTGCTGTGGAACGCAGCGTCCTGTCCCCTGTTGCAGCTCTCAGGGGAACTGATCCTTAGTATGTCAGTCACTTTAACAATCATGTCTCTGTCCCCTGCCTTTGGGGACCCCGTTACCTTTCTGATCTTCAGGACACAGAAACCTGAGTGCCCTCAGGGCCTCCCTCCCGCAGGGATCCAGTGGAGCTGTTTCTGATGGCAGCAGATTCCAGCAGCTGGGAATTCTGTCAGTGATGCCCCAGCAGAAATGCAGCTAATCCACACCCGACAGCGTTCGGCTGTTTCTCAGTGAGAAAGCTGTGACCAGGGCGCTCGGGCGCGATCCCTCCTGCTGCTCCCGTTCTGTCAGCTGGTAGAACAGCTCCTCAGGGAAGGAGAACCTCTGGCTGACCTGAGCCCTGCCCAGCCTGTAGTAAGGAATCCGTGTTGGGGTAGACACGGCTGTTGGGAGAGGCGACACTTGGTTTAGGTGGGTTAAGAAAAATACAGAAAAAAACAGTTTCATCTGCCCATGAAATTCAGAACTTGCCATCAAAGCAGTACTGCTTAGCACAGATCGACCTCAGGCACTGCTGCCTCCTCCTTGCTCTGAGAGTGCTGGGCTTTTTAAGATTCAGCAGAAATAGAAAGCAGCGGGGAATTTGAGCGGGATTATTTATTCTCAACTGATGCCAGTGCTTTTCAAGCTGCCAAGGCTCAGAAAACATCAAAAAGCAGTAACAGATGTGTTACTAAACTTGGCTTCTCTGAAATTTCCTTTCTAAATGCTGATACTGGAACATGAAAAATGTTCTCTGAAATACATCCTTTTGACAACAAACAAACAAACCTGAGCAGCCAAAGTCCTCAGTAATAGCAAGTGAACAAGATCCATGTGCTAAATAAGCATCTTCAGTGGAAAAGAAGGGCTGGGTTTGTTTTCTCTGTCAAGAGTTTCTTGAAATTGGTTTATTCCCCTTCAAGAAAACAGCCCATTGATGTTTAATAGTGTGTAGCTGTTAATGTCTGCAGCCCCAGACTGAAGCTGCTCCTGGGGTTCATCTCAGGCTCCCTTTCCTGTGCAGCCATTTCAGATTCTCGTTTCGGTCCCTTTTCTGTAGAAGACAAAGACAAATTAAATTCAGAGGATTTGAAGTGCTTGCCCTCAGGAGCCTTCAGGACACGCACCAGGAAGGGTGTGGGTTTGTGTTACTTGCTGAGGCAGAGTCAGCTGGTCCACCCAGAGAGGCTCCTGACTTTGAGGGTGTAGAGCAGGAGTGTTGGTGTTGGGTATAAACAAACACACAGAGTGTTAGGAAATGCAGATGTTTGTATTCTTGAAATGCCAGGGCCTGGCTGTAGGAGTTAAGTGGGTTGGGCATAATCCCTCTGGATCAGGTTTGTGGTGGCTCTGAGCCGTGAGGGTGATTAGTCACGGCAAACAGGAGCCGTGCAGTCAGACGAGCATGGATTTCCCATCATCACTTCTCTAAAGGAAAAAAAAAGAAGTTTCAAAAAGATGAATAGAAGGTTTCCTTCAATCTGTTGGTTGGTTGTGTAAAAGGACCAGGGTTGCCCAGGACCCGTTGTTTCCCACCGTTGCAGAGCCTCCCCCCACTCCCTTCACCACTTTGCTGCTCCCCGGGCTGGCTTGCTCCTGTCAGGCTTTGCATGATCTCTTCCCCACGCCTGCAGTAGAGAGGAAGCCCGGGGGGTGCATGGCAGATACCCCCGCGGGCACGGGCAGGGCGAGAGCACCCGGTGCCCCCGCACCGCCTGGCCGAGCGCTAACACCGGGCCTGCCGGGGCTGGGGAGGGAGCCACCTTCTTGCAGGCTTTGTACCTGGGCTCTTATTGCTACACGTTTGGGGTTTGGTTTTTTGGTTTGGTTGTGGTTGGTTTGGTTTTTTTTATTTTATTTTATTTTAATTTATTTTTTTTTCCTGCTGAGTTTTATTAATATTGTTTTTCTTTTTTCCCTCCTTTTGGTAAATTTCTTTAACCTTCCCCCACATTCTGCTCAACCATAGCCATGGAGGGTAAGCAGTGCGCGATGTGTGTGTACGTGCCCTGGTCCAAAATGTCTTTGCATGTGACTTTGCCAGATGACTCTTAACTTCTCGATTGCTGAAACCAATTAAAATCACAACCTTTCACTGGTGATTGGGGCAATGACAACGTTCTTTTCCCTAACGCATTTTCTGATGGCTGCACCAGATCCAATCTAGGAGGTGTCAGTACCCACTCGGTGAAATCCAGCAAGATGGAATGAATCCCCCTGTGCTAAACCCTGCACTCCTCCCCTAGGCCAAGTTTCCTCCCAGTGCTTTACAGTTTCACCAGGGTGGTTCCTCGGGTCGAACATCTCTGTAGCTAGGAGCAGTTTTAAGAACCAGTAGTAACCCAGTGGTGGGCTGAAACGGTGGGAGCCACCTCAGCTCAGCGGGGTGGGTGGCCACTGTGTGGCCAGTAGGAAATAAGCCATTTTTGAGCGGTTGGTGCCCCGTAGCAGTGAAGAGCTGCAGGGGATGGGGTGCTGGGAGTTCTGCCTTCAGGAGCAGAGATTCCAAGGACCTTACAGGGGAAGTTTTCAAAGTTTCTTTCTTTCTTGACCCAGGATTATTTTGGTCTGTCTTGGATTTAACTCCAGACAGATCTGACTCAGTGGAAGTTTTGCCATGAGTAAGGAATACAAGGTTTTCTATTATTTTTCTTATCTATTGGAAATAAACTGTATGAAAACATCTGGTGTTTCCCATCTGTACTGGTGACACCGTTTTTGTTAATCTCTGAACTCTCACTAACAAAACAATAATATGTACTGCACTGTTCCCTCTTTATCAGTGTGTTTGTGATGTACTCAGACATGAAGGGACCTGAGACCTGGTGCTTCAGCAGTGGAACTTGTCCATCAGTAGTGAACCACTTAGATGTGTCAAGTACACTGTACTCCTCAGTCCTCAAATGAATGAATCCTCCGTTGGGGGAGTTAGACAAGAAGCTCTTCAGGGAACTCATGGTAAAAATTCCCCAGTGTCATTTCATAGATGAGGGTTGAGTCAGAAGTGAAGTAAAATTCCCTGAGATCTGGGAGTGCGGGTGTGCTCAGCCAGGGCAGGGCCCCCAGCGGGACCCGGGAGGCTGGCAGGGGCTGTTGAGGATCCCAGACCTTCCCGGCAGTCTGCGGTGGCCGAGCCCCATCTGCTGGGGACGGGAGGTTAAACAACCCTTCTCTGCTTCCAGATTCAGCCGCAGGAAATCAGCCCTCCTCCCACGGCCAACTTGGACCGATCCAACGACAAAGTCTACGAGAACGTAACCGGGCTGGTGAAGGCGGTCATAGAAATGTCCAGTAAGATACAGCCGGCTCCGCCCGAGGAGTACGTACCCATGGTGAAGGTAGGGAGGCCATTCCTACACCCAGTTCTGGTGCTTTCCTGAGGGAGGGCTTCAGGTGACGCAGGAGAAACTTTCTGGCAAGCTGGAAGTAGAAAAGGTTTTTGTGTTTGCAGGGGGGTAACTTGTGGTCAGAGGGCTGGCTGCTGTTAACAGCGTGGGGGGGCTTCTGCTGCCCAGCTGGCCTGTGCTTGCCCAGGGGAGGTGGGGTGTGCAGTCTCCCCCAAATTCCACCTCTTTAGGAAAACCTTCTTTTGATTATTAAGGCTTTGGTATCTTGTTCTGAGGGTGAAATGCAGAATTGCAGGTCGGATTTTCAAACCTCTCTGCCGTGCTCTGACTCCCTCCTCACCCAGATGAGAATTTATCTGTTGCTTCCTGCACTCCTACAGTTCTCTCATCATCCATCCATTCCAAGTTTTAAAGCTTATTTCCTTAATTTTTAATTATCTTTTATTTTTTTCCTTAGGAGGTTGGTTTGGCACTAAGAACCTTACTGGCAACAGTAGATGAGAGCCTCCCAGTGCTTCCTGCAAGCACCCACAGAGAGGTAGGTAGAGCTCCACCACCTGATGTCTCAAGTTGGCCTCAGCCAGGACAACTCTGTGGAGATGTTTGGGCTCTCTCTTTGTTGCCTATACGTACACTGGGGTTCACCAAGATTAGAATTCAACACGAAATAAATGTTATTAGCATTGCTGCGTGGGCCTAAGGTTGTCGTGATTTAGGTGAAGGTGCTCAAATTGGTTGTAACTGAAGAAGACACAAGCAGCAGCCATAGGAAGTTGACGTGAAACGCATTGGCGGTGTTTACACTAAGGCAGTGTTTTAATGCAGGGAGAGCATCTAGCAGTTAATTCTTCCTGCAGGTGTCATCTTGCACTGCAGCGTGCAGGTGTTGATGAGATGTCCAAACCCAGTTCTGAAGGTGACAGATCTTCAGTGAAGTTCATGAGTCAGGAGTAAAAACTGTTTTCCTCCAAAACCTTCAATGACTGTGATGATGAGAAAGCCAGAGAATGGGTCTCTTAAGTGCCATCTTGAGAATAATCCTGACTTAGATGTGATGTTCTCTTAAGTAATGTGGATCTGGCTTCTTGACCCATTTTGGTTTTTAGAGCTACTTTCACACTTTAGATAATAGTAATAAATCTAATAATAATAACGAATGGTAGTGGTGGTGGTGATGATTATTAGGGGCCTGGAAACCTCCAACAAGGTGTGAACTCTTAAAGGCACGAGTTAAAACCCACCATTGGCAATTTGGGCCGTGGTGCCATTTAACAGCGGGTGGCTCAGCGGCTGCCCAGGGCTGCTCCTGACCCCCGGAGAGGTGCCCGAGCACGGCTGCTGCACACGGTGCCTGCAGAAGCAGCACCAGCTTCAGTGGGACAGCTGGGGCAGGGGCTGTTGCTCTAGAGCATCAGCGTTGCTCAGCACACTGCTTCTGTCACCTCGACTGAACCTTCTCGTTGCAGATTGAGATGGCACAGAAGCTGCTGAACTCGGACTTGGCCGAGCTCATCAACAAGATGAAGCTGGCACAGCAGTACGTCATGACCAGCCTGCAGCAGGAGTACAAAAAGCAAATGCTGACGGCTGCTCACGCTCTGGCCGTGGATGCCAAAAACTTGCTGGATGTTATTGATCAAGCCAGACTGAAAATGATCAGTCAGTCCAGACCGCACTAAGTGCTGAGGGAAGAATTCTGCTCGCGAAAAGGATCCTTAGTTCACCTTCCACCAGCAGCGAGGATTAACCCAGTGCAGTCCTGGCTTTCCAGCGCCTCTTGCTTCAGCAGACCTGACTGACCGCTGTTGGTTCTCTCTCATTACAAAAGTTTAACCAAGTTTTTATCATAAAGCCAAGCTGGTCTGGGATTCAAAAAGTGGCATTATCACAAGATGAAGCTTGTACAGAAGTCCTCGGGAAATCACGGCTCTGGCCCGCACTGCAGTTTTGTACCAGGGCATGGGGCACGCTCGGCCTACACCTGCACGGGGTTACAGTCGCGGAGCCAAAACTGTTCAAGCAGCAGATCAGAGAAGGATATTGTGAAGTGAAGAATTCGGGGAAACCTCAGGGCTGAGAATTCTTGCCCACAGTATATGAACTATCCAGACTGGAATTTTTTATTAGAACACTTACGTCGCAATATGCTAATCACAATTTACAGAGAAAGAATAAAAAGCTATATTTTCAAGACTTCAGTCATTTCAAGACAAAACTAAAAGCCCTCTTCATCTTCCTGCCTTTTACTTTTATGTGACTGTGTGAAGCATTTGTTTGGAACTAGCTGTAGAACACAACTGAACACTCGTCTTTCTCACCAGAATAACGTGCCAGTTCTTTTGTAGCAATGTTGTTTTCCTTGGAAGCAAAAATGCTGCTTTGTACCAGAGCAATTCAGAGCTGCATTTAGAGTTCTGTAACCATTCATGTGCCCCGTTTTTATATAATTTATAAAGACAGATTAAAGCCATGGCGAATATTTTAAACCCACTGTAGTTAACTAACCCCCCCTTTTGTCTCTCTTGCCTGGGAGGAGTTACAGTAGAGCAGTGTAATTAGATTTTCCTTGGTTTTCCAGTTATGCCATCTGTTCTGTTAAAATAAAAACCACACTCCCTTTTTGCTGTTGAGGGATATAAATTATTCTCAGGAAGAATATAATGAACTGTACAGTTACTTTGACCTATTAAAAAGGTGTTACCAGTGAAACTCTGGCTGTATTATTTTCTGTGTGTGCACTGCACAAGAAACTGCTGAGTTTTCTCTGCGTGTTCCCCCCCCCATCCTAATCCACAAGCTTTGGACTAAAGGAGCAGCACGCAGGGGAATTTCAAGATTTAAGCGTCTTCCAGAAAGCACTTTCTGCTCCAGCTGTGGAGCACAGGGAAAAGTCCAGTGTTACATCTGTGTAAGTGACTTGTAATGACTTGGTGTCACTCCCCACACTCCTTTAGACTTCCAAAACCAGTTTTTCTAGGGGGAGGTTTCTTCGGGAAGGGGTGGGGGAAGGTAGCAGCTGAGTGATTCCTAGGCTGCGTTCTGGGAGCTCAGCAGAGTTCTCTGCAGCAACAGCAGGGGATTGCACAGACCAAGAGCTAACATGGGAGAGTCTGTGTCTTTCAACCAACCAGTGAGCTCCAGTTCTGGGGGAAGGTTGCAGTGCAGGTGCTTCCACACTGACCGAGATGGGGAACCCTCCTACCCAGCTTCTGAGTCTGTCTTACACACTTCGAATGTTTTGCCAATGCATCGTTTCCAGGTAATGCTTCAGAATGCACATCTGGAAGCTGGCCCTCACCTTGGTGGGTTGCTCTGGGAAAGTCCTGCTCAAAGGTTATTTTAGCAATACATGCTTAAGTTACTCCTTCCAGATGCAAGCTACGCGCTACCTTCCACACCCACCCTGCAAAGCCATTTTCAGAAACACTCCTTGGCTTTCCTTTTCCTGGAAGAGGCAAAAAATAATACACATCTTACACAACCCAGGTTTGGTGCCTAGCACTGCAAGGCTCCAGCTGCTTTTAAATTATACCTACTCCTGAGAAGTCTCCCGGCTTTAGCTTCCCACAAGGGCCTTTACCTGACAATTGCAGCATTTCCCTCACTTTTCAGCTCCACAACTGTCCTCCACTGTGAGATGCACATAATCCCTGCTGTGCTGTGGCCCTCGGCCGCTCCCGAGCAGGTTAAATTACCCGGTACCTTCACTGGGCAATGCCTGTGTTAAGTATGAAGAACAAAGACAATTGTAAAACCCTGAGTAACACGGGGTGACAGCAGTTTGGGCACCTGCAGGTAACCCGGCCACCCTTCATCCACTCCCCTGCACATGCATCCATACATCAGACAAAAGTACAAGTAGATGTTCTTTATTACAGGCAGGTACAAAACTAATTAGTCAAAAAGACCAAAGCCCATGTCATCATCTGATTCCTCTGACTCTTCTTTCTTTTCCTCTTCTTTCTTCTCCTCAGCTGGAAAAAGGAGAAAGGAATCAAGATTTTTCCATTTTATCAGTTCATAGAAGTCACAAAAGCCACAAACACTTCACATACACTGACTGTGATATCAAGAAGCAAGACCTGAGCAATCGTAACAAGCTGAGCTAGCAACCCCTGGAGATAAGCATTTCCATTACTAGAGAATGGGTTTTGTGCCTTGAAAATTCATTCCTCTAATATCTAGAAAATTTTACAAAGCAAGTGCTCTCCCTTCAGCCATCAGAACACGATCCTGATGATAAACAGCAAGATCAGCCTCAGTTCTGGGGTAGCACTAATTGTTAACACTGACTCAAAGTGCAGTTGCAGCCTTTCTGAAGGTGGGGGGTCTCTTTTGCCCTAGAACACCCACACTGCAAAGCACAAGCTACGTTAGAGCGGTGACGAGGTGATAACAGGGAGGTTTTTAACTGGAGATCCCTGCGGGACACGGACCGCACTTACCCGGGGCAGCTCCGCCCGCAGGCGCGGCACCGCCGGCCGGAGCAGCTGCGGCTGGGGCTCCACCGCCACCGCCGGCTCCTACGTTACAGATCAGGCTGCCGATGTCGATGTTGGCCAAAGCCTGGGGAGAAGAAGCGGCAGTGAGGGTGCAGGCGGCCTGACCCCGGTGCTGTGCCCCCGCCCGCGTGCAGCGATGGAGCCGCACGGGGACAGACCCGGCACCCTCAGTTTAACTCCGCGCCTCTGGCACTCGCTAAAAGCGGCAGCACACGGAAGCCAAACGTGGAGGGGGGTGCAGGGGGGTGCGCTGCTCCAGTCGGCACCGCCGGGGAGCCGCTGTTGGGCTGCGACCCGCACCCGGCACCCCCCGCCCCGAGACGGGGCCTGCGCGGGGCCCCCACCCCCGCCCTCCGCGCACGCTTCCTCCCGGCCCTCGCTCTCCCCACCGTGCCCACCCCAGCGCTCCCTCGCTCGCACCTTGGCGAAGAGGCCCGGCCAGAAGGGCTCCACGTTCACTCCGGCCGCCTTGATGAGGGCGTTAATCTTGTCCTCCTGCAACGACAGCAGCGCTCAGCGCCCGGCCCGGCCCCGCCGTCGGCCATGCCGCGGCTCGCCGCCATCTTGTGCCGGCGGGGCCGGGGCCGCACTCACCGTGACGGTGACCTCGTCGTCGTGCAGGATGAGGGCGGAGTAGATACAGGCGAGCTCGGAGACGCAGGCCATGGTGGGGGCGCGGTGCCAGTCGCCGGGGTGAGACGGCCTTAGCTTCAGCTGAAGGACACAGCACCTTGGGCCGCCAGGGAGGGAGAGGCGCGCGTGCCTCCGAGAGCGCTTTATAATGGCGGCCCGAGCCAATGGCAGCCCCGGAGAGCGCAGACGCAACCGCGTCGTCAGCGCCGCTGCCCAACCCGTGCCGGGCAGCGCAGGCCCGGCCAATGCTGTCAGGGAAGCGCTCCGCCAATCGCAGCGGCGCGGGGCGCGGCGGGAGCGGCGCGGGGCTCGGCCCCGCAAGGCCTCTGGGCGGCGCTCGGGTGCCCCGCGGGGAGCAGAGCCGGGCCCCGGTGCGGCCTGCGGCAGGAATGGCTTCGTGTCCGGTTTGCGTTTCCCAGTAACAGGATGGGCTGCACAGCACCAGGCTTGCTGGTGTCAGATGGGGATCGCCTTTCTCAAAGCAGGAAGAGGGCTCATGAGCTCGTGGGGCTCACTGGCAGGGTTTTAACTAGACTTGAAAGGGCAGGGGATAATACCAGGCTAGCCTGTGACAGACAAGCCATAGGATGACCTGCCAAGGTTAGAGGGAGGGGGTGCTAGCGAGGGCCACCAGCCTGTTCCGCTGAGACGTGTTAGGTACACTGGAGCACACAAAGTCTTACAGAGGTGAACCAGTGGCTCCTGATCCCGTAGAGGAACACCAGTGAAATGCCTCAAAGGAATTAAGGAGTGTTCCTGTAAGAACGTTACACAGCTGACAGCCCAGCTGAAGTGCTTTTACACCAATGAACACAGCATGGACCACAAACAGGAGGATTTGGAAGCCATCACCCTGCTAGAAAGCTACAACCTGGTGGCCATTACTGAAACTTGGTGGGACAGGGAGGTGATTCAAGACAGCCAACATGGCTTCACCAAGGGCAAGTCCTACCTGGGCAACCTAGTGGCCTTCTGTGATGGAGTGACTGCATCGGTGGCCAAGGGAAGAGCTCCAGATGTCACCTGTCTGGATTTCTGTAGGGCCTTTGACATGGTCCACCCAACATACTTCTCTCTAAATTGGAGCAATGTGGAAGTACAGACTCCTGAGGGACACCACTTGCCACTGATCTCCATCTGAACATCGACCTCTTGACCACTACTCTCTGGATGTGACCATTCAACCAATTCCTTATCCACTGAACAGTCCACCCATTAAATGCATCCTTCCATCAGGATGTACTATCCTGGAACCTCTGTCATTGTTAGGTGTTTGAGGATGAGAATTCACAAATGACTCTCATGAGCCTGCCTTGTCTGTCCCTCATTCCAGCATTGCCGTCACCTCCAACGGCAAGCATTCAGAGCTCTGCAAAGAGGTCCATGAAATGATCTGACTGAAAACCAGCAACATGGAAAGGAAAGATTCCTTTTCAATCAAATAAACTTGCCTCTGATGGTTGCCTGGGAAATAAGTAACACAAGGGTGCAAACGAGCAACAAAATTAAAGGCTTACTAGAGACCAACCGTAACTGGCTTATGAATGAAGTTCATCTATAGTGTATAACCAGGGACCAAGTATCAGGAAGCAGGAACTGAACTTTGTTCTAGAGCACCAGAATCTCGGAGTGACTCCTACTGCAGCACCTCTGGATGTGTGCAGCTTGTCACCAGGCTGGAAAACCTGCAGGAGCCCCAAGCTATTCAGGTAAGAAAGATTCCCTCCCAAGTGGATCCCACACCAGATGACATTTATGTATGTGAGGAATGAACTGAAAACTAGAAGATGGCTATTGGTTTATGTCTAAAGGTGCTGCCCGCTCAGAAACCCAGCAGTGTTAGATTCAGCATCTGAAACATCTGCTCCACTGAAAACATCCTGTGTTAAGCAGCAAGTAGATAATTTTGAAGGACGGAAACTGGGGCTATATAGCATTGCTCTCTGCAGAGAGCAGAAGAAATCTAGCTTCAGTGAATTGCAGGGAATATTCCAGTGGCTCTTGTGGTGACCAGCATGTTTGGTGCTCTTGTACTGGAACCGAGTCCATCTGGGGACAGTACGAGAGCAGTCTTGTTGCTTGTGGCTACAAAGAAGGGTGAATGAGGGGGACCAGCTTTTTCTGATTCTGCTGGAGTGGTAAAAGTAGGAATGGAAATGTGGGTGGGCTCTGATGGTGGGAGGAGGAACACTGATAACTGTTCTGATACAACAGTCTTAAAATGGTTAAAAATGCTGATGCATTGTTAAAAAATAAAATATGAAGACCTCGAATTCAAATGTGACATTCACATAAGCTTAGGCTTTGGTGAGTGAAGATGTCCATTAACTGAGCTTTGCCTACATCCTGGCTTCATGGCTGGCTTGCTGCATCTACTGAGTGACACTTGGTAAGGCTGCCCTGGAGGGGCTCAGAATAAAGTTATGATGGAAACAACTCCGTGCGTAATAAGTGAGCTGAACCCCATTTTTTCTGCTTCCCAAAACTTTTTGAAGCCTAGCTATCCAGTCAGGATTGCTGTTTAGTAACGCTCAATTCTGAGGCAGACTAAGGGCTAAGGTCTAGAAATTTGCAGTGGCGTTTGCTTTTCACCTCACACTCTGTCACTATGTGTTGTACAATTGATTTAACACACTGCCATCCTTTCGGAGCAGAACAGTCTCTGTTCTAGATGAATCTACAGCAAATAGATGGGGGCTTAAGAAAAAAAAGAAAAAGAAACTCACATTCTTGTGTGTATTCTTCAGTTCCAGGGTAGTGAGCATTTTCCAGGGTGATGTGTTCCTGGGACTTGGTCCAGAAAAACCAATGTTCTGGTTTGGTGTGGTAACAAAACTGCCTTGCTAGTGAGCTGGTACAGGAGTGTCTTCCTGATAAACAAAACAAAAAACTCTATTATGAAACATCCCTGAGGTGGGTATTTTACACTTAGAGGATGGTAAAGAGCAGTGGCAGAGATTTGGCTGCTTATGCTTGTCTGTTACTTACCAGTCAAGAAAGGAAAACAGCAGCATATGCAGATGAACTGAAGTGATTCTTCCTTTCTTGAAACAGCCTCTTCCCATTTCTCAAGGCTGCACTTTTTCAGTGACCATAAGTGAGTTACTGATGGTTTGGAGGCCTTTGCCTTCTGCCTTTGCTCATAGTCGCAGGGCCTTTGCTGTTAATCCCAGCATGAGACACCTGGTATCACATCCCAGTTGACAGAGTAAGCTCCCGCACAAGTTGGTCACCAGGATTGGGGTCTTCTGGCAAAAGGATGGAAAAGGAAAAAAAGCAGATAAAATTCCCTTAGCCTCTAAATCAACTTTGTATTGCCCAGGATCGTTCACATCTTCTGTATAGACACCATAGTCTCTTAAAAGCAATCACTGTATGACAGTGAGAGGATTTAAAGGAGATAAGCCATTTTAGGTTGTCTTTTTTACTATAATCCACCTTAATCTCTGGACAGTTCCCTTTTTTTTTCCTTCTAATTATTTTATTGTTTAAAGTGTTCAAGTGATCAAATTGTTCAATGGCCCTGGGAGGATCCTAATTTGGCTACACAAGCCTATATCTCCTGGCTCTAGCAATTAGCTACACTAATGAACTTCAGGTTGTTAATCATCATCAACAGGGTAGGAAGGCTCTGCAGAGGGATCTGGACAGAATGGATGGGCTGAGGCCAACTGTATGAGGTTCAACAGCTTTGGGCCCCTCACTACAAGGATATTAAGGTGGTGGAGGTTGTCCAAAGAAGGGCAATGAAACTGGTGAAGCATCTACAGAACAAGTCTTAGGAGCAGCTGAGGGAACTGGGGTTGTTTAGTGCGGAGAAAAAGAGTCTGAGGGGAGACCTTCTCGCTCTCTACAACTGCCTGAAAGGAGGCTGGAGCCAGATGGGTTTTGGTCTCTTCTTCCAAGTAACAAGCTGTAGGACAAGATGAAAGGGCCTCTGGTTGCACCAGGGGAGGATTAGATTGAATGTTAGGAAAAAGTTCTTCACGAAAAGGGTTGTCAAGCCCTGAAGCAGGCAGCCCAGGGCAATGGTTGAGTCACCTGGTGCTTTGTGACATGGTTTAGGGGTGGAATGGGCAGTGCCAGATTTATGGTTGGACTCAATGACCTTAATGGCCTTTTCCAACCTAAACGAGTCTATGATTCATGCCAACATCTTCACCCGAAGGCACCAGGAAAAGTCTTTTCAACTCTCGACAGGGAAGGTGCTGGTAAGTAAGCAGGTTTGTGCACCATTAGCCAGAAGAGTTTGCCACTGTTCTTTGCAGGTGTGCCTGCTGTGCCATACTGAGCCTGGGCTGTATGTGTACAGCAGAAGAGCTGTACACTGTTGTTTTCTTCAAGTTTGTTCGTGAACAGTCTCAGGTACAATTATGTGCTTCCCTTCCTTTTTGGAAACCACTTTTCTCCCTCGCTGTGTTGTCTTTTTTTGCTGTTGTTTTTGTTTTGTGGGTTTTGGTTTTTTTTTCCCTCCTGATAACTAGGTTATTACAACAAAGAACATTCTTCTACTACGTAAAACTAATAATCAGCAGACCTAAAATATCCCCAATAGGTGGTGCTGCTTCTTTTCAATCGTGTTTGTTATATTAGCCCTGGTCACCTAGAAAAGTTAAATCTTTCTTAATGAACTGAGGTTAGTACTCTAATAATAATAAATACTTTGGTTGTTTGGATTTTTTTAATATTAAATAAGTATTGTAATTCCTTTGGAAAAGATATCAAGTGTGGCTTTGTAGCTTAGTAATTAGGACAGTCATCTGCTTGTAGAAAGACAAAAGTGAGGCTTTTGGTCCCTGTACCATAGATTAATTGTGAGTAAATCAGCAATTGTAAAATAATACAGTACATGCTTTTACCAAGAAAGGTTGGACCAGATGATCTTTGAGGTCCCATCCAGTATGGTATTCTGTGATCCTAAAAGTTAGGCCAGTTAAGAGTTGGAAAATGTTAAGCTTAAATCCTCCCAGAGTCAAGAATAAAATTTACATCTTTCTGCTCTGAGTAAATTTTTTTCCACTGTATCATTGTTATCAATTACTAAAAGATATTTATAAACTGTGGGCTTTTTAGATGAATTTCATTTTAAAAGGGGAAGGGATTGTTACTTAGATCAATACACGTTTTTTCATCAAAAGCCATATCATTTATCACTAGTCTTATTTGTATATAAAATATTTTCCCAGACTGCTCCTGCTGATAAAATTAAAAAAAAAAAAAAAAAAAATTTAAAAGCTGTTCCTAAATACCAGCTTTGCTTCCAAAATTATTAGAAAATGCTCAGGTTTTCCAAACCTAATAATGCCTCTTTTGAGACATACTGGTTCTGGGAAACATCAGTTTGAAATCCAGCAGTTATGAACCAACAGTCTGCTTGAAATCCAACAGACACTCAAGTTTTTTTCTTTAAACAAACCCAATTTTAAGTGTGTAAGCAGTTCTTCTTGTACTACTGTATAATTGTTAATATAGCATGTAAAGAGCATGTATAAAGGAATGCTTTTATAGAGCTTTCAATGCACTCTTTCAAACCAAACCTTTTCAAAAACTGAGGGCTTTTTTTGGGTTAAATTTCCTGGGATGACATAATTAGGTTTCACTGTGCTCCAAAACATCAATTGTCAGTGACAGAAAGCATTAGAAATAGAGCAAGTGACATGGCACAAAACGAGCGTGTGCGTCCTGTTCCTTCAGAAAGCCTAACAGAAAATGCTGCTGTCTGTACAGTAGCATGAAAAGAGCCTGCGGGAACAGCAGGACTTCTGCACGAGAAAACAGTGCTTAAATGCAACTATTTAACTGATTTATTATTTGACTGATTGTGTAAGCCTGCAGTCATGTATACACAGTGATAAGCCCTTTTGCTTAGAAGTACTAAATCCACAAAAATCAGCTTTAAATCAATACGTGTGTATTGCACTCTAGAACTTTCCAGGTATTAATTGCTTTTTTTGGGTATCTGTGTTTTCCAGGGAATTTCTGATATCAATTGCAGAGTATCTTGCAGAGCCTGGAGAAGTGTGGGCTATGTGTTTTATCGTTTTGCAAACCCTCCCCTTACATTTCCCCTACCTCCTGTTGCTTGTTAGGTTGTTATTTTCAAACTGCTAGCAAAATACCATAAACTACTTTTTTTTCTTCTTTTGCAGTTGTGTGAGGTATCCAGTTAAGTTCTATGTGGGTACATCTCTTTAGCATTTAAGCTTCACTGACTATTCCTTTCAGGACAGAATTTCACAAGAAGAATGATATAGAAAGGTGAGACAGACTTGTCTGTGTTTAATTACGTTGTTTAATGACCCAGTAGTCAGTTGAATTGGGTTTTGTCCAGCTATAGGACAGAGATGGCCATTTTCCTGGAAGTCTGTGCTGAGCTCGTTCCACACAAGATCTGATGGAGATTGGCTTCAGTGCTGCTAGTCAGGGTTGCCAAACTAGTCAAGTGGACTTTTCTAGAAACCTATCAGTGTATTTTTATGCTGTCTTGTACTTAAATGCAGAAGGTCTCAGGCATGCTAGCGTGCGTAACATTAGAGGGAGTTACCTTCCTGATCAGAGTAAGAGACTGATTTAAATGTAGTGTCAGAAAAATCAAATGTCACCATAGGGACTGCATGGTTTCCTCCTGTCACCGCAGCATTTAGTACTGTCTAATACAGCAGAAAGGCCAAATTTGCCTCAGAGAACTCTTTTCTGCCTCTCAGCTTTGGGGATTTCTCATCCCCATTTTCAGGCCCTGGTAAGGTTCTATAGCATAACTCAGAAATCATTGGTGGTTGTGCAAAAATGTTACCCAACTCCTCACAGAGAGGAAAACGGCAACCCCTTTGCCAACTCCCTTGTTTATCATTTTAATTTTGCTAGAGCTGTTTGGCTTTACTCTAGAACTAAAGTTGACCCATGATTTTGTCCTTTATTTGTTTACAGTTATTGGTAAATCTTTATCTTCCAGCAACTTGAGGACCTTGGAATGCAGACAAATCCAAAATCACTCCAGTGGAAACTCTAGCGATGACAATGGTTTCAGGAACAGTGCACTTGAAGTGAAAGCTGATCTGTTAATAGCAACCCTCATACATCTACAAGTAGGACTCAAAAGGAAGAGTAAACATGTACTTGATGTAACTTTGGAACAGTGAGATGCTTTAGTATCACTTCAAATGTGACCCAGTGAGTATGAATTGGTTTGATGAACCGTTCAAGCCGTGTGTTCACCTTATGCTTTGACAGTATTTACCAAAGGAATTCAGTTGACTTTGAAGGGCCTTGACTGTTCTGGTATGAGAACTGCATGACTTTTTTTAAAGGCTTTCACATCATCGCTAGTTGTTACTAAACTTCACACACGTATGGCCAGAGATTATCTGGTTGTACAAGACAGTAAGGTACCACATCACAGCTGGGTTTTGTAGATACAACAAAAAGTCAGTGTCATATGGAGGTGTGAGATCCATGAGGTCACTGATCTGAGGTTTTCACAGCAGTGTTGCCTTTGTCTTACAGGGTGTTGGAGGGGAATACACGTGAAACAATCATATCCAATTTTCAAGTAAGCAGGGCATTAGATCAAACAGTTCAGGTAACACTGATGTCATTCCAGCATCCCTTTTAAACATGCATAACTAAGCAAACTGACTTGAAGGAGAAGTAGTGGAGAGAGAGCTAGAGGCACACGGTTATTTTCCAAGGTCTCACTAAAAGACAAAACAAGTACCTAGCAGTCCTGGCTGCAGCATACACTTTATTTGATTGTTGATATTACACCTGCCTAAGGCGGAGGCTTGTTAAAAGCGAGCCGTGGTCCAGCTTGGTGGGTGACTCCAGGGCCTTAGAAAGGCTCCTGCTACCAATGGTTCGTGTCTGCTTAGCCCCATTGTCAGGCTGTAAGAAGAGCAAGGCACAGCCTCCGTGGGTACTGGCGGCAGGGCCAGGGAAGAGCTGTTCAGAACCAGTTAATGAAATCCGTGCGGGGATGGAGAAGGAGGCGGCAGAACGGCGATCCGCTCCAACTAGCAGACTGCTCGGCCCGGGCCAGCCGGGCTGCAGAGAGCGGGACCCGGCGGGCGGGCGGGCGGGC
>JANVCC010000125.1:2422316-2492932 GCA_025345505.1 Todiramphus chloris collaris | reverse complement strand
TCTCTCGCCCCGGCTCGGGCCTGGCTGGAGCCGCTGAGGCCGCGGCCGGCCTCGCTCGCCGGGGGAAGGAGCGATCAGGCTGCCGCCGCCACTTCGGGGAGGACGGCGAGCGAGCCTGCGTGTCCGGGGGCCCCTTTTAGGGGAGGGTCGCCTTCCCCTGCCCTCCTCTCCCCTCCCTCTGCCTCTGCGGGAGGCTGGCCCCGGCCTGAGGAGGGGGAAGGCGAGACCCGCGGAGGGGCGGGAGGAGAGGGGCGAGGTGGTGGGGCTGCCCCCCTCCCGTGGGCTAGAGGTTCTCTGCCGGGGCTCTGGGAGCCCCTAGGGGGGCTGCTGAGGCGGCAGGGATCCCGGCCCGCCGCCGGTCCGTCCCCGAGGTGTCCCCTCGGCTGTGCGCTACGTGCCGCTTTCCCCAGGCCAGCGCCTGGCTGTTCTGCCAGCTCGGCCTCCTGCTGGCAGCGCGGTACGGACTGGGGTCTCCATTTCCTCCCTCCCAGGTCCTGGTAGCGGCTGCATCCTCCCGGGCTAGCCCGGGATACACCGTGCGCAGAAGTTGAGGCCGCCGTGGCCGCGTTTCTTTAACAGCGTGTTTGTCAACGGCTGTGCCGCTCTAGTTTGTGGTGTTTAGAATGCAGTAAACCGTATCCATCTGTCGGGTAGGGCTGGCGGAGGTTACCGGCTTTGTTAGAGATCTTCAGGCTCAGTTGTGCAATGAAATCTAGGAGCAAAGGAAAGATGAACGTAGAGAGATGAAAGGTCACCAGCTCACTCAGGGACATTTAATATTATTTAGGTTAAAACTGTGGGAGTTTGTTCAGTTAATATGGGACAGTGTTTCTGATGTTAGGCTGATTCTGTGGTGAGAATTCTTTTAGGAGAAACTGTGATGTTTAGGTGACTGGTACCTAGTCTTACAGAAAAGTTTCAAAATATGTGGGACTTTATTTTATATTACTGTTCTCAATAGTTTTACAGAAAATCTTTTCCCCTAGAGGGATAATCTAGCAAAGAGTAGTGAAATACAGGATCTATAGCTGGGATATCTTTTACTGCTTCTCTTGGGATCCACAATTATGTGCTGTCTTTTTAATTTTTTCCCCCCTGATTTGATTCTCTCAAAGGGACAATAATCAAGAAAGTCAGGCAGGATGATTTTTTCCTCTTGGAGTACAGCTCACCTGTTTTTACCGTCTCGCTTTTCTTCCGACAGTGCACAAAGACTTACTAGAGAGACTGGGAAAAGAGGTCTCTGCAGCTGTGTGTCTCCAGACTGACTTCAAAATTTTACTTCTATGTATAACGTCATTGGCACGTTTCGGTGCCAGTGACAGGGTGTAACTATTGACGTGATCATTTGGTGGCTTCTAGTGTCAGGTTCTCTTGCTTGGGTACAGTTATAAATTCACTTTACAGGTATTCATGATGCTCAAATTGTGCTGTTGTTACTGAGGTTATGTTCACCTCATATATATCTTTTTCAAAGTTATACGTAAGGAGCAGCATTTTCGACTCATTGGAAATATTACAAGAGTATGGGCTGAGAGTAGTTTTATATGTTCCTTTATTTGCTCTCTGATTCTGCTGCTCTAGTCTCACTCAGAATGTTATTACTTCCATGGCACCAGCTTAGGTGGCTGCTGTTTACCTTCAGGGACTCTCGTTTAGTGTATAAGAGTATTTTCCTCTTAGAGAACAACCCTCTCCACCTCAGGCTCTTGACAGAACAATCACTATTCTTTTAGAGAGTCCTAGGTTGCTCCATGCTACTGGTGTGTCTCAGGCTCCTGTTACTCTGTTCCCTTCAGCCAGGCTCATCTTCTGCCTTGTTTACTTCCTAGTTTATCTCTGTAGCTCAGCCCTTTCCCCCTTTGCAGAGCTGGGCAGTGACAGTGTCTGTTCTGGGGTAAGAGCAGCAAGTTCTTCTCCACATCATGAGGCTCTCTGTTTCCTTCCTGTGAAATCATCCACACAGAGCCTTAGCACCACGGTGGCTTCTAAGCAGTCTAAACAGCTTCCTGCTCCACACTGAATCATAAGGCAGGTCATTTGAGCAGAGTTTTTTAACAGAGTGTGGCTGTACTGGGAACCAGTCTGGCAACAGGGGCTGTCAGCAGGTTGCTTAGTTGTCTCGTGTAAGGCTCAGTGTGGCCTGCGAGCTGCCGGTGAAAGTCCCTCTCCATATGTTAATCTGCTATCTATAAAATGCATGTACACTGAAACCCTGTTCAGAGGAGTGAGCAAGAAGTGTGGTTTACAAGCACTCAGTGAGCTGCAGCTGCCGTGAACGCACGAGAGCTCCAGCCTCTGCACGTCTGTCAGCACATCCTTGACACCGCTTAAATGCTGCGTTCGTATCTCCCCTCGCTTAGATCTTGCTGTCATTTGCTTCTCCAAACGTTGCTCGTGTGCACAAGTTACTTTGCTCTTCCCAGCTTCCGTCTCCAAACTGGGCACCGCAGCCAACCCCGTTCGGAGGGTGCCTCTGGTGCTGGCCTCCTGCCAGCGTAATCGCTCAATTTGCCACAGGGTTTGCTATTTTAATCTTAATTCTTTTTCTGGAAACAGTATAAAGCAAGTTAGGAGGCCCTATCTGACTAATTTGAAAAACTTGCTGCTGAATGGGGAAGCCTTGTTGAAACATGCTGTTACATCGGGAGTAAGGCTTTCTTTTCTAATCCGAGAGGGGGACATCGTGAAATCACTGTTTCCGTGGCGAGGAAACCTATGATCCCTGTTCCTTTATCTCAAATACTGTTTGAGTTCTTGACTCGCTGCTGAATTTGCTGAAGCATTGCACCCGTACACTTTGTTTATTTTTTTAACTTCAAGAAACTCTGAAAAGTAAAAAGTCTGAAAATACTAGAGAGAACTTTTGTCTTTTAAAGAAAAGGAAGTTGGGTACTCCTGTAAGCTTTTTCTGGAAGGACAGAAAAACATCAAATGAAGTACTGGTTTTACATTTAAAACTTGATGAAGACCTGCATAAACTGCTGTAACTTTGCTTGGTGTTGATGTGTTTATAAATTCTAAACTTTGCACGCTATATTCTATATTCACTCTCATTCTTTGAAAGGATATTTGATTTTTGCTTGCTACTCAGGGTGTTAATGTTGAAGCAGCCCTTGTCTGAAAGGGTGTTACAGGGACTGAAGGCGGTTACGGCTTTTCATGTGAATCATAACCTTTTTTTTTTCATAGCACAAGAAAGAACTTTGAGCCCTCTATCAAATTAGTGAAACTAAGGTTATCGTCTCACTTGTCATTTAGCTATAAGTTACCTCTTGAAAATTGCTTCTAGACTGTTGAAACTTTCTTGCTGCTTTCCAGTGTGTCTACTTGTTTTTAATTTCCATATATTTTCTTGAAGATACGTGATGGTTGGATGTTGATTCTCTTCAAGTCCTGAAATGGGATGCAGGGAAGGGTGTGCTCATCTTTTCTTGGGGTGGCAGAAATGGCAACATCTTCATCTTGTGTAATACGCAGGTGGATCTGGACCTGCGCCTACTGTGCTAGCTCTGCTGGTGTTAGGGTTGCCCATTTGTTTGGCTTAATTTTAGACAGTAAATTATGTTGAAATTCGTTGTGAACTGCCATACATAGAAGAGGAGATGAGAACTTAATACACAGCTTCAGCTGTCTTCTTTTTTGCATGAGAATTTTTCATTCAGTTACGTTTGACAGTGTTACAAAACGTAGTGTAACTTTTTCAAGGTTATAATTGTCATGGCTGGGATATTTTCCTTGGGAAGAAAAAGGCCACATATTATTATGTGGTTTCAGCCAGCAGTGTAGTCTTAAGGTGGCTTAAAGATGAGGTAGTCATGTAATGAAAAGATAATTGATATTGTCATGTGTGTGAAACAAACTTTCTCCTTTCCTCTGGGAACTGAAGTGTACTGTTTGCTATATGAAAAGCGAAACTTTTTTCAGCAGTGACTCTGCTAAATGACGTGGGATTTTGTACATTTATTTTTTCCTTTGTCTTGAAGTTTTTCACTTTTGTAGAACCACCGTGTGCTCGTAGACTCGGTGATGTGTTGTAACATGTATAGAAAGAGTACAGAGGGATGGCCAAACCTTCCTGACCTCCAGGAAGGTATCAGTTTCACAACTTGCATACCCTGTCCTGCACTGCTCTCACCACCAGTCTTCCTCTGTTACACAGAAGGATGGGAAAGGGAGCTAAATGCTTTAACTCTGTCAAGAGAAAATCTGTCTTTAGATTATCATATGATGGTGTGTTCTTCTACCCACTTAATATAAGAGGGAAAGATTTTTTCCATCTCAGAAGACAGCCTCTCTAAAGAATTTTGACCTTGCAGAAATTGCAGGGATCAAGTCGATGAACGCAGTCAACTTCTGCTAAACTGACTTTAAACATACACTGTTCTTACTAATTATTTACATGCCTAATGAGGGTTTTGTTCGTGTCAGCTAAGCATGGGCTGGCAGTAGCTTTACAAAACTTGTAAGACTTGTCAAAATTTTGTTGTATGCCGTCTCCCTTATTTCAAGTTTTAGCAGAATACTCGGTCATATTTTTAGAGATGGAATTTATAATACTCAGACTACCAGAAAATATTACTAAATTTGAATATTAAGAAGAGTCAACCTCCAGTATCTTATTTTTGGTAAGTTATGAACTGGAAAAAATAGCTGGTGGAAAATATTGCGTAGTTTTAACTGTGGTGGCTGTGGGTAGGGATCTGTTCCATGCATTGTCCAATTAATTCGCTTTAGCATTATGCTGCTTTTCTGATGTACGCGCAACGCCAGCCACTAGAATGTCAAATAACTCTAATGCTATCAGCTAGTGAACTGCTGCACTCTCCAACTCAGTGCAAGGGGCTTTTTTTGTTTTCACATCTATTGTCATCCCCAGAGTTGAACGTAAACATTTCTTCATATGTTTCATGCCATCAAAAGTGTGAAAAGTAAAAGACCTGAATAGCACCATCCCCAGATACACTACACAAGTCCAGTCTATCTCATGTCTTACACCAAGAGTTGTAATCTGTTAGTATGCAGTTCTTTAGTAAACATTTCTAAGAAGCAGTGCTTCAAAGAGACTTTAGTACTGTCCAGGAAGTGGGTTTTCTTAATGCTCAGGCTGAGATGATGCCTGTATTTTTCTGTACTCTAATAGGTGGTGTCTTTCACAGTATTTAAGTGAGCACCGTAGGTTAGTGCAATTAATTCTAACTTCTCCATTTTAAAATGTTTTGCTTTTACTATTCCCTTTTAAAAGCAAACTTAGTGCTTTTAAATAAAAAGTTTTAGTATGAGCGTTAACTTCATCTGTTTCTATCGTCTCTTTTTGCAGAAAAATATTTTTCCTAAATACCTTTATAGCTTTGCTGCAGCTGTGAAGCCATGTGATACCTTGTGGCCAGGCTTTCTAGAAAGAAAAATTTAGAGATATATACATATAAAAAATTAAAAAACCCTATTATTATTTTTACTTCTTTAAGAAAAACAACTGGGTGACTTCACAAAACTGGACAAGGCCAAAGTAGAAGCAGACTATTGATTTAGATGGGAAAGTGCTGTTGATAGTGACATAATCAAGTCAGTCCAGAGCTTGCTTTGATGTTTTTCTTTCTTGCTGCCATCAGTGTTGTCTTTTGAATTCAGTCCTCACTGAGCTGTCCGCAGTGCTGCCAGATTTTGTTTTTGTTTGGGTTGTGAAACTACTTTTTTTTAATTTATCACAGATGTAGTGAGAGTAGTTAATTCTTTCTGCTTGTAATTTATTTGACCTCTTCTATTTTTTACCAGTGTTGCTGAGTTGTGTTTTGTCTTTTTTTGGTCAGATTTAGCCTCTGTTCAACCTTCACTAAACAGGCAACTGAAAAATAAAACTCTTTGTTGCTGAAAGTAGGTTTAAAAGCTGTCTGGGTATCAGCTTGTAGTTTTACATGCATCTCAAACTAGCCTAATGGAGCCCTGCTGCAGACTCAGAGACTCACATAGATCTTCAGGTTGGAAAAGACCTTTAAGATCATCGAGTCTAGCCGATGTAGAAGCAGTTGTGTAGGAGGCTGCCTTGTGCACTGTTAGGCAGACCAATCCCAACTAGGACCAAGTCCCTTTCATTCCTTGTCTTCATGCCCCCTCCTAATTAATTTTATCTGCTTTGCTTCTCTGCAGGAACACTCAGGATTACACAAGTTTGGGGCTCCTAGGACAGACTGAACAGCTGTGTGAAGGCAGGACTTCTCTTTCAGTACTAGTTCTGTTTTACACCAGCTTAAGTTGTATGTGAGCTTATTATGGCCTGAAGTCGTTAAGGCCTGGGTGCCAGCGTTAATATATGCCATGACAGCTCTGCAGTCATGAAAGCTTCTATCTTTGAAAGAAGTGTTAAAGTGCATAACTGTATATATTCTGTATACATGATATACATGTATATCTGCACAGTTTTGGGCCTCACATGCCTTTCCTGACAGTTCTGGAAATAACCTCATTGGATTCCCTTGGACAAGTCACTTTATAATTGGAACGTGGAGAATATGCTTACTGTTAAACCACATTACATATAATTCCATAAAATATGTGTAATTCTGAAGACTGTTTAAACAGTACATGAATTTTAAGTTTCATTATGCCACTTCCAACACGCATTGGGACGTGACTGAAGCAAGGGGGCTGCAGAGCAAAAATTCAGTCTTTGGTCTTTCGAGGAATAAACTAATCTCAGCATGTCACCCTGTGGAGACTGAAAATACATGCTTGAAACTAGATTCATTTTACAGTGCAGGCAGTGTAGGCAGTCAGGTTGATGATTTTGCAGGTAGTCTAGGGAAAAAAAAAAAGAATTGTAAGTCTTTTCTGGCCAGATGAGGAGCTGCCTTGGCAGGCACTGTTAGACACTGTGGGTGGCTCTGTTTGAGCTGCTGATGTCACAGATCAGAGTGTTAGAACTTTTTGTCTTACTGGTGCTTTTTTCTTTTGTGTGTGTTCTTAGTTCAGTCATGAAATTTATGTTAGAGCTTATTAATGTGAGAAAATAATGAAATTTGAATTTCCATTTAGTAGTAGGAAGTGTGTGTGTATGTGCTAATTTCAATTTATTTTAAAGAAGCCAATTTTAGAATTCCCAAGAGGGGAGGTTTCACTGGCTTAGCTAGCTCAATCTAAGAATTGTTTGAAATTGTTTGAAGTTAAACTTGTCATGTAGATGAATAAGGCTTTAAAACATAATTATTACTGAGGCCTTGTTATATACGTTCTGAAACTTGTTTAACAAGTGTTTACTGTTAAAGGAGAGGTGTCTGCTCATACGGAGGGTAAATTCCTATCGAAATGTTGCTGAGTTCTTGGCTTCACTTATGCTTTGATAATGAACTTATTTCATTGTCCTTTCATGCAGCTCGTGGTTTACAGTGGATGCTCTGTTCTTGCTGTGTTGTGTTGTTTTTCTGTTGGGTTTTTTTATCAGTCTCTGCTGGTTGCGCTCCCTTGCCTCATCGTGCTTCTCCATCGTGTCTGAAATCCTCATTTGCTCCTATATAGAGGACAAGACTCTGCAGGAAGGGCAGGGGTTTTCTTGTTCATGTTTTTTAACTGCTGGTGAAATGCAAGGTTTCTTGAACAGTGGTACTTGTCAACTTCAGCTCTTCTGACTTAAACATTTCTTTTGAGATGTTGGTTTAAAATTAAAACCCCCCAAAAAACCACCAACCACAAACGTAACAAAAATATTGCAGAGCAGAACCCCAGGTTCAGGTAGAAATGACAATACAGAAGAATGATTGTCTCTGTGAACCAGTTTCTTCTTGGGAAGAGCTTCAGTGTTTAATGAGAGTGTGCTTGGGAATTATTCTTATGGTTTCAGAATATTTGCATAAGGGTGTGTTTAAAAAGTGAGAGCTCCATTCGGAAGGAGGAAACTTCCCAGTGGGGCAAGGAAGTGAAGCTTTATTGTTTGTCTCATTATGTGATTAGAATGCAGTAGTGGTATTTTTTTTCTAATTGCTTCTGTCTTGCAAATCCCCTTTAATGTAAAATTCCAGTGGAGGTGTAGGCTTCTCTGTAGGAAACTTTGATTGTTTTTTTTTTTGGTTGGGTTTTTTTTTTTCCCCTTCCCATAACCTTTTACAGAATCCTTAGAACAATGCACAGACCAAAAATGGAAATTTACAGGAGTAGGTGCCACATGGAGTAAGGTTTTGATAGTGGCACTGCAAGAGAAAATTATTTCCAGAGCAAAAAATCTGTGGGCATTTGGATCTTCCTGTAGTAAGATGCCATTATTTGAGGTCTCCTCCCACGCTGTTGCTGTCATGACTGGAGTGGCACAGTGCCACGGCGGAGTTTTGGTTCCTATCAGCTATTAGGAGAACTTAAGTTGCTTACAAGAAGCAGGTGGTGGAAGAAAACCCCAAGGTGTAATAGGAAAAAAACCCCTTCTCATAGGAGAGTTCTGCTGAAAGCCTGCACTCGTCACGTCTGTTATTCCATGACTGTGAACCTGCATTTTACCCCTCTTGAGGGATGCTGAAAACCACAGCCCTATCTCTTGAAACCGCATTAGATACTCTTGGATCTCTTACGTGTTGAAGATGTTCCTGCAGCTGCTTTCACTATCTAAAATGACAAATGAAGCATAACCTCAGCTCTTGACTGAGTTTTTTATTCTGAAACTAAGCCATGAGAGCATTCGTGTTTTTGTAGATTAATCCAATGTGAGTATGGGGAAAGATTTCTTTTTCAAGTGAAGTGTGACTGCTGCAGAGCTACAGCTCAGCAGTGGAGTTTTGTAAATTAAAAAATACTTTAGGCATGAAGACAATTTCAAATTTTTCTTTTTAGATGCTCTCCAAAAAGACTGCTAGTCAGAGCTGGAGGGGAGGTGTGTGTGAATGCGCTTGCAAAGGTACAGGGCAAAACACAGCCATCATAGCTTACTTCTTCAGTAGGACAAATAATTTCTGTGTTTCATTAAATTGTATACAATGTGAATACCCCAGGGAATGTGGATTTGAAGCCTCTGTGGCACCACCAGTTTCCAGCTGGTGAGTCACAGCCCACTAGAAAGACATCCCAGTGACAACAGAGTAAAAGCCCAAGCCATTAGAGCTCATTCAGCTTAGTGGAACTTGTGTGGAACTAGTGTCTAATAGCACAGAGGAGAACCATGGGTTGTAAAGGCAAGGAGGAGGAAGGGAAGGGAAAGGTTGGGGTAGCAACATCATACTGAGAGCTGCAGTTGTTTCAAGTGACGTGATTTATCCAGTGTCTGCACGTGAGCTGTCATACAAAGACCAGTTCTTACTACTTCTAATGGGGGAAAGAAGAGAGAAAAACCCAAAAGTCTGTGAAATACTGAGATCTTGAGGTGTAGAAGTAACGGCGTGTCACAGTGAGGTGTACAGTACTCATGGTGTTACTTGATGGCAGTCTGTGTGTGCAAAAGGTGTTGAAATAATGGGGGGGTGGGCTGGGTTGGGGCTCTGTCCCCTTGCTGAGCTGGGTTCTGCGGCTGGCCTTTGCTGGAGTTACTCTGCACTCGGGATTCGCTGCAAGTGCTCGGTCTGCTGTTCACACCAAGGAGTTCAATGGACACTTCAGAGACACAGACCAGCCTTGTAGTGACTGCAAAAATGAACAAATTAAAAGGTAAAGACAGTGGAGGGTGAGTTATGCTGTGCCCTACGTACCTGTCTATGCAGTTGCAAGTAATACGGAAGGATAAACCATATTTCTTTCACAACCTAAACACAACATTTCATCAAACAAGGGGTAAGGGAAGGGGAATGTGGGATGACACAGAATTTTTGGTCTTCTGTAGGGGAGAAGCAGCACGAAGGGAGGAATAGGTGCTAGTGAGTGTTGGGTTTTTTTCTCTTAGAAGATGAGTATATTCATTATATACTCTGTATATTTGCCTTTTGGAGTGGCAAAGAGCAGCGATGTGATTGAATGGAGGCATTGCTCTTTATGAATGCAGAAAACACTATTATATTCTTTATTGCAAGTTGCTAAGTTGTTAGAAAAGGAATCGGGATTTCTGGATCATCTTTTTCTAAGGTATGGAAAAATAAAGGAATTGTTCTGGTCAAGCGTGGTAAATAGCGCTAAGAATGTCCTCCATTTCCCCCCTTCATCGAGTACAGGTTTGCCTGAAGATGAAGTTATTTTCTAGTATGAACTCACATAGGACTTAAAACTGAGTTGCTGACTTGTGGGTAAGCCAGAAGCATCCCCCCTGGTGTTTGGATGAGGCTCACTGTTTGGATGACTCCATCCACTATTGCGGTTTGTAATTAAAAGCGATTCTCCACCTCCCTTAAGGAGGATTTCAGTAGTACTTTGGACAGTTTTGCATACAGCCACTTGGCTTCTGAACAGTAAGGACAGATGCTTTGTGCTCTGTACGCTTCCCGTGTGCTCTGCCGGTGCTCTTCTGTCACTTGCCCAGGGGACTGGCAGATTGGTGAGATCAGCCTGTTAGTATTTGAAAATTTGGAGGATAACTTTGAAGATTTAGGCTGCAAGAAGAATGTGGGAGGGAAAAGGAAGTGCTAACACTTGGTGTTGTTTGCTAGTTGACACTGTCCAGGAGACGTTTGTGGGCTAGAAAGAACCATACTTAGTTTCTTGCCCGTTGCTTTCTGCTGGAGCATTGATCTCTTCCTCTTTGGTTCTCTGGCGGTTTTTTCGTGGAGTCTTTCACGTATTCATATATGAAATGTGGTCATAACCTAGAGTAAGCTGAATTGGTGTCTTGGTTCTCACTTTCATCTCTGACCACAACACCTGCTCGCACTATTGGTGCCTGGGTGTGATTCTGGTCTCTGTGGATTGTATCACTTCTGGTGCTACGAGGAGATATCTCTGTCCTACAGAGGTCAAAAAGTAACCAGGATAACCAAGGGAGCTGTAGATCTGTAACTGGTTATTTATTCCAGACAAAATCAGGATTGACTGATTTGGGTTGGAAGGGATATTTAAAGATGCGCTAGTCCAGCCTTCCTGCCATGGGCAGGGACCCTTTTCCATAGATAAAAGGGTTGACTTGAGAGTTACCATTGAATTCTTTTGCAGTAAGTGACAATTATTAAATAAAAATCATGTCTAGATGAGGCCTGCTGAACATAATGAGGTGACTAGTTTGAAGGTGCTGCTCTTTGTCTAACACTAACTCCTTGTTAAAGTATTTAATTCCATACTACAACACTAAGAGATTAAAAGCATTCTGATAGAGTGGGATCTCTAAACCTGTGAACAGTCATATGTGGAATATGTCACTATTAGTAGTCAACTACTACTGCCACTGCAATAGTCATATGGCCAAATATGAGGACAGCTCCTTCGTTTTCCTCCTCAGTATTGAATTAGCCCTAGCTCTGATGGTATGTTCTGTATTCTGAGGGGCACTGTGGCTGGAAAGTGTGATAGCTGTTCCAAGAGACCAGAAGAAACTTCAGAGAAGGTCTCCATCAAAAATTATGTGAAAGGCATCATGTATGAATCCTTAGCAGGATCTGGGCACAGTTTATATATGGTCAGAATGAGGAAAGGATAAACAAAAATGTAGCACACTCAGAAAAAATGGGGAATGCAAGAAGATTCCTTAAGGGTTGCCTTCCACTTGGCAGTGGAGACCCACAGTGGCCTAGGCTGAGCTTGAGAGAAGTACAGGAACAAACTGAATGCAGTGGGGAACAGGGACACCCTATTCCTGAACGGTCGAACTCCGGATAGCTTTTCAAGGGTCATTCCAGGAAAAGAATGATTTACCAGCTGTGGAGCGACACATGACTGGGAAACTCATGGCAGGTCTAAGGTGAGCATTACCAGGTACGTGTTGAGAAAGGGAAGACACTGCGGAGCATGAAGGTGGTAAAAATCCATCCCTCAGACTTAGGAGTGTTGGTGAACAAGCAAAAAGTGAAATTGAGCTTTAGAAAGTGAAATTGAGATCTGCAGATTGAGTTGTTGGCCCCAAAGCAGGGTCGTTTCCCTGGTGTGGAGTGAGCCAGTCTTGCGTGCTGAGACGGGATATTGTTTTGTTCGGAGTAGCTCAGGTTTGATTGCTAGGTGGTTTCCCACAAAAGCAGCACACTTTGCTACTTTCCAGATTTCCTTTTATAGATAAAGTTATCAACTGATAAGTTTCCAAGATGTTCTCACTGACACCGCTTGGTTAGTCATTTACCTATGGTTACACCTATTTGTAGCCTGTGATCACCTGCTCACACTTTCCGTACTCTGTGAGGAAGGGTCTTCGCTTGGGCCTCTGTGGGCTTTACCAAGTACTGGTTTTCTAGAGATTATTATCAGAAAACCTCAATAAATCTTCTGGCAATCACACCTTTGATAGTCAATACTTAAGATAACGGTGTAACACATACTAGATTTAACTGACATTCTGATTACATCATCTCTCCAGGGCTCTCCCTGAGGTCTGGTAAACTCTTGGGGTAAGTCCATTACCTTTATTTGTTGTGCCTCATCTAATCCAACAACGCTGTAGCTTGAGTGAAGACCTCTTAGTTTCCGTACTCTAAAATACGCTTCCTGAGCAGCAGAGGCAAGTGCTCAGGTCCCATCTAGATTTCTCTACCCCAGCAATATCAAGGAACCATGAGCTGCAGCTTTGAATTGTCCTTATCGCAGAAAACACAGCCAGCCTTCCTCCTATCTTGCTCTAACGGTTCCTAACAGAAAGCCAGTGTGGAAGTTAAACTTCTCTGTACAACCCAGACTCTCGGAACACATAAAGACAGCCCAAAGTTGTGGGGGTTTTGTTGTTTGGGTTTTTGTTTGTTTGTTTGTTCCTCTTTAGTTGGATTCTAAACAACAAAAGCTGAACTCCCTGTATTCCTTTCCTTGCTCTGATCATATATATGTGTAAATAAAATACGTACAGACTCTGTGCAGATCCTGTCAAGAATTCATACTGGGTGCTTTCCACATTCTTTTCCAATCCCCTCTGTTGCTGGAATAACTGTCTGTGGAAACCCTGTTTCCCCTGCCATGGGGTGTCCCCTCTCCAAGTCTCCCACTCTCCCATTTCAAACTGCATTTCCAAAAGAGGACAGGAACTGTTTGCAAGCCCAGTGAGAAGCCACCAAGGTGGCCAGGGGAAGAAGAGCGTGAGACATACCGGGAGAGGCTGAGAGAATCAAGTTTGTCCAACCTGGAGAAGGTGAAGGGTGATCTGGCTGTCTGCAGCTAAGGGGAAGCTATGGAGAAGAGCCAAGCTCGTGGCAGCTGCACCTGCTGGAGTTTATTTTACCGTGGAGGTGATCAAACACTGGAACAGGTTGTAAGATGTTGTGGCAACTCCTTGAAGATACTCGACTGGACAAGTCAGCCTGTTCCAACCTACACTAGTCTATGTTCGTGATACTTGGCACCTCTGCAGCAGCTGCTGGAGAGCCTTTTCCAGCAGATGTGTCCGTTCCTTTGCCAGTCTTTGTTCTTTTTAACCTGATTGTGATGAACACGTTCCTTGTTTTGTTTGTTTCCCGTTGTTCTGGAGGCAAAAGAGCTGATCACTTATAAGGACAAGTTATTAAGCCCCTTTTTTTTCCAAGGAGTGACAGTCCAAGTACAGACACCTCTCTGTGTCTGTACCATGGCATCAGTAACTGGCCTGGAGGCAGCAATGAACGTGCTCAATGGTTGTGTATTCTGTGCTGGGGTTGGCAAGCAAGGTAGGTCAAATGAAGTGCTGCAGGAGAATCGAACTACGTGCTGAACCAAAACTGTGTATACTGACATGAAATCTGGCCTTCTTTTGAGAAATACTGGGGTATCAAGTAATCAGCGTATCTAAAATACTTTGGGAAGTGCATCTAATTGCACAGCAATAGCTGAAAGCACCCGTGGTGAGGATCTGGAAGAGCTGCCTTGCTGTCTGATATTAGAAACCTTAACCGAAAGTGGAGCTTCCAAATGAGGCTCCCTTCCTCCACCTTAGTTCCTTTTAGAGACCAGATTTTTAGAAAAATGGTTTTGGAGAGACTTCCTATCAACAAACGTAGGTTGCGTCAGTCCAATGCTAAAACACTGAGTTGTGAAAACATCACCTCGTTATGAAGTACGCGTTGGGACTTGCCACACAAGGAAACTTATTGATCTAATTACACCGGTATAATTACACTGAGATGATTCCCTGTGTTGACAAGCCCTTAGATGCAACTAGTTTGGCCCCTTCTTATTTAGTAACTCATTAGGCCTCTGACTGTACATTAGAATTGCATAATTCTTTGCTGAAAAAAAAACCCTTCAGCGTGCGAGTTGCTGACTGGCAGTGCTTCCAGAGTGCTGAGCAGACCGGCACTTAAAGCTTTAGAGAAAATGATGAAGGACAAAAGAAAGGAAGGCTCGACATCTGGGAACTGGTTACAAATGAAACAGTTGCCAAAAATCATAACTGCCAGGATTTTGGAGTAGATGAGCTGAGCCACGCTCATTCAAGAGCTCATTTTCTATACTAGGAGTGTCTTGGCCAGCTGACTCCTTGCGTCACTCCCTTATCTCTAGCTTTGGTCTACGATAACGTGGGGAGTAGGAGCGTGCATGCAGGCAACCTTGTGATTGCAATCATTTTCCATCTGCAGAAATGGCTCTTGGTACCAAAGCAGCATTTCTGGGATTGGGCAGTTCCTTTACCACCCGTCTTTCCCCAGCCACTCTCTTCTAACAGAGGAATTTTGCTTGATTTAATTTTATTTCAGACAACTGCCACAAGACTGTTGTTTTTCTAATATCTTTTTTCCAGATTTCTGGTTTTGGTGGACATTACAGTTCTTAAAATTGATAACTGTGAACACTTAGTTTTGTAAATGGGATGAGTTATAATAGGAAGTCTGTTTTGTTTTTTTTTTTTTGTCCATGATAAAAATAAGCCTAAAGACAGTATACTGACACCTCATTATTCTATACCCATCTTAGCTTAATGCACACCTTCAAACTGGGGCTCTTGATGGTCTCAATCACCACGTCAAGGCTGAAATGTTCTCATTATGAATGAGGAGCTTTTGATACTTATCACACGGATGCTCTTGTTTGTTAATCTTTCATCTTTTTTCTAATTCATTCTTCCCTAGACAGCTCTTTAAAACTCAAATCCAGGTATGCATATAGATTTTTCCACCACTTTGAAATACTGACTCTCCCAATGCAGCACCCCTATTTATGAGGGGGCCTCTGAAAACTGGGAAAGAAGCAAATAATGTGCATTGGGGTATGAATTTTGGCAGGTTTCCTTGGGCAGGGTGTCTCTTGGAGCTCCGATGTCCAGCAGTACCCTCTGGAAAGCACCTTGCCATAGGAACCTTCGTGCTAAGAAATGAGTTCTCGAATCGGAACGGCTTCTGTCGAGGTTGAAAGCGAGCCGTGGAAATGATTCAGGAGTTGGGACAGCTGAATCGCTTTGAATGGAGGAATTGTGTTTTACAGTTGAGGCTCATGTTGGGTTTTTTTGACTGAAAAGAGTAATGAAGCTGTGTCTGCTCCTGTCATCACCAAACTGAGTGTTCTGTGACTCTACGCAGCTGGTTGCTGCGATACATTTTACACAGGGTAGTTTGGTTTTACTTTCTTCATTTGAGGCAGTCATCCAAAAAAGTGAATTCAGATCAACAGTTGTAATACTCAGGGTTTTTTTTTTTTTTTTCCTTGAAGTTCAGTTCACATCCCTGGGTTCTATAGTTGACACATATATATCTGCTTTATGTGGCAAAAATATAGGTTGAGTGCTTATCAGGTCAGTGCTGCTGTTTAATAAACTGTACTTATCTCCTTGAAGCAACACCCTGCCCTAAGTAAGTTTGCCTAAGGAGTTGAGCCAGAAATACCTTTTTTTTTTTTTTGCTTTTTTTTTAATTGGATCATAAAAATAATCATAGAAATGTTTAAAATGAAAATACAGAGTGGTGGCACTGCTTTCTGGACAGTTTGGTTCTTATTTTCTTTTGGATGTGCAGGTTGTAAAACTGATCACATCTTCCCCTGCGAGCTGGTACTTCTCCCAGCTTTTCATCTCATCCTGCCAGCTGAATCCGTGCTCTCACACTGAACTGTTGGCCACCAAAACTCCCCTGGAGGAATGTAACGATGCTCTGCAGCGATTGCGTTGATCCCTGAACGCTTAGAGAGGGGGAGTTGATCATCTTAAAGTTCTCCTCCAACCGCAGTGGTTCCGTGTTTCATACACCCCTGTGAGAAGTAGTAAGGGATCTCGGTGTGATACAGCAGGAGGAGGATGTACTACTGCGTTACAAAATTACCTAAGCTTGCAATATAAATAGCTTGGAGAGTCCCCCCTCTCCATGATGCTAGCTTTGGAGATGCTTTCTACTTCCAAATCTTGTAAGATCTTTATTGTTTTGTTGTGGTTTGGGGTTTTTTTAGTTTTATTTATTTATTTTCCCCCCTGAAAACTAGCTGTTACCTACCAATTCTGACACAGAAAAAGGAAGAACAAGGGAATTAAGATGTGGCAGTAGATGGAGAAATATTAGAAGGCATGAAAACAGACAGCAGAGAGAAGGGAAATGCTTAATATCGGTGAAGTAATAGTTGACCAGGTAGGAGGGGTGAGACAATCCACAACACAGCTAGAATGTAGAGTGTGGATAAAAAGTGGAAATGTTACAGTGCAAATACCAGGAGCCTGGGCAGAAAATTAGCATCTTTTTGAATGGGTGGTGCTATGGGGATCATGGAATGACACCAAAAAAAAAATCACAGAAGAACGTTAATGACTAGGCCGTGGTTTTTAAATGGGAACATTCTGTTACAGAAAGATGGGAATAAAAATACATGGAGTGATGAACTGTAAAGCATTAAACAACAGAATGGCTGGAATCATAGATGGGAGCCAGATACCGTCAGGAAATGGAGGGTAAACAAGATTCTGGTGGAGGAGATGGTAGATGCTTGGTGCACATCCTCCTGAGCTGATTCGGAGGCAGATAACAGAAACCTTTCTCATATTGAAAGTATAAGTAGTTGGGGGAGTAGTTTTTACGTTACTTTCCAGCTGTAGCGATAATGCTGTAGAAATAACTTTGTGAGTTGTCACATCCACAGCAGAGGGGTTTTCCCACTCAATGACACAGAAAGTCTGTGAATTTGTCAAACCAAGCAAGGGGGGAACAGTGGCTGTGGGGGCAACCTGAGTGACTTCAAATAAGCAAGCAGAGGCCCTGTAATTGTTGGGAAAAGATGATGAATAACACGCCTTGGGAGTCAAGATGTGCAGGAATGGGGGAAAAACCCAACCCAACAAAAAACGAACAAAAACCCCACCCAACAACAACAAAAACCCAAAAAGAAAACCCCAAAACAACCTTGCCAAGAGTCGAGGGGAATTAGTTCGGTATTTTGACTTGCCTTCAGCAATGTAAATTGGGAAGGTCAGATGTAGAGGTAGATGGGCTGCTTATGGTGAGGACTGGGTTATAGATAAGAATCTAGAGCTGTTGTGTGAAAATGAAGAAGATGCTTTACTTCATTTCTCAGGACAAGCAAAGCATGCAAAGGCAGGATGGATAAATAATAATATTGGAGTGAGAATTGCTCTGTTTCCATTGAAGGTAAACCTGAAGGAGTTAGAGACAGAACAATCTTTTATCACAGAAACCTGGAATTCTAGGTCATGGAAATGCAGATTGTTAGCAACAAGCATCTTTAACATATCGATCACGTGAGTGTTGGAGAATCACAGACTTCAGTGGCAATGAATTGAACTTCTGTAATGTGGTGTCAGAAGGGTTTATGCCTCAGAGTATGGAAAAAGAGTATTTGGAAGACAAAATCTGTAACTTCCCAAACATAAAACAAATGAGAGAACCCAAGATTAAAAAAAAATGAAACAAAATAACTAACAAAACCCCCTATCACATTCCCAATATCAAATCAAACTGTCTGCGTTCTGATAAAATACCTGGTACGTGGGGAAATTGGTGCTGGGTGTCAGGCAGTAGAATGGCAAAAATAAGGAAGGATATACTTAGGAGTGGGAAACTGGCCATGGGGAGTGTGAAAGGGTGTTGGTCTTGTTTATCATTTCGTTGTCGACCGTTGCATAAGATGTTAGGAATAAATACATGAAGCTTCGTCACAGGAAGCATTGTCAGAAAAGAGGAGGACCTGAGCATGGTACAGAAAGCAGCAGGGTAGTAGGTATGAGTTAAAAAAGATGTATTAAAGGTGATATAGCTGGGAGGTCATCGTATACTGGGAGATAATCAGTCCTAAACCGAGATGGGCACACACACATTGACTGATCACGGGCTGGCCAGAAGGCAGTGATGGTACAAGAGGCAAATGCAGTTTAGGGCTTATGAACGTAGTGTTTCCAACTGAGAGATGAAAGCATCAGTGCAGTTACGCTGGACCCTAACAGGACCTTGTGTAGAACAACACTTGGTCTTGTTCAGGAAAGGTGAGCTGAAAATGTGTTCTCTTGAAAAATGACTGGAAGGATGAGAATGGAACCTGGTTTATGAGAAGAGACTGATAGAAGTAGCATAGCCATGAATTAATTGATGGGAGTTTGGTTTAAATCTAAAAATACACTACAGAGTACTTACTCTGAAGGTCAGTGAGTGAGTAAAAGTGGAAGGATGTTTCTGAGCATTACAGCATCACAGTGCTGGAGCACTTTCCAGTAGGGAAAGCGGGGATGGGACTGATCTCTTAATGAAGGGATGTGTGTTGGTTCTGGTGCTAGCAGAGGACTGCATTTCATAGTCCCAGGACACCACGCCTTGATTCTTACTTAAGTCATGAGAAGCATCATGGGTTGTTTCACACGTGAAGATTTTGCTGCAAGTTGTTACTGCTCTAGACCACAGAAAACCCAAGTCCTGATGCTGGAGGAGTTGTGAATGCTCGAGTTGGTACCTGACACACTTCATCATGGGAAGTGGTAGAAACTCCATCTTTACAGATATTTGCTCAAATAAATGTCGTTCAGTGATTCACTTCGGTGTCTTTTTTGAAACCAAGGTTCCTCCTTTCAGTGAAGATCTAGTTCTCACTTTTCAGTAATCAGGATAAATGGTGAACCAGCATGGGAAGAAGACAGTCAGAACTCATGGACTTCTGATAGCAGGGTGCTTTTTTTTCAGTTTTTAGATTGTTTAAAAAAAGTTCCTGGTTTAATTGTGCTGTGCTTCATTGGTAAAATAGCCCGTAAATTTGTTTAACTTTCAGTTGGATGCAACTGATGGTTATTTTGTGCTTTCTCTTTTCTTTTTTTCAGTGCTTACACCTCCTCCACAGTTGCCACCACCAATACAGGGATATGCCTTTAAACCTCCTCCTCGACCAGATTTTGGCACTTCTGGGAGAACAATCAAACTGCAGGCCAACTTCTTTGAAATGGACATTCCTAAAATAGATATCTATCATTACGAGTTGGATATAAAGCCAGAAAAATGCCCTAGAAGAGTTAACAGGTAATACTGTGCTTTGCTTTCCCTCAGTTTATTTACATTCTTGTTTTCCTTTGAAAATGCTGGAGCTGTGTCACAGCTTGGAGGATGTGTCTGTCTTTAGTCATTGTACCGACAGCTGCCAACTTTGCATATCCATCAACAGGCCTTTTTTCTGCCCCAATCCAAGATTTCAATCGTCCCATATTTTGATTGAACTTGTCAGCATCTTAAGGTGCTGCTGACCAAAGGCACTGGTGTCTGATGGATGAACTGTATTAACTCTAGGTCAATATAGGACAGCTTGATAAATATGATTCTTAGTATTGCTTGGTTAACACTTTGAGTGCAATTGGTTGACAAGTCATTCAGCAGGGAGCTGGTCTTATCAGCTTGTTTTTCCACCTTCCCCTACAAGGGGAGGCCAAACCAATTTGTCTGTGCTGCTGCATAAGATTGTGGAGGGACTAAATTAGGTAAGAAATTATCCGTTATCATAGAGTCTATACAAGGGACATACACACTCCTCAAACAGCTAGCAGGGTGAAAAACGTGGATCAGTTGGCCAAAGTAACAAGCAATTAGGTCTTGCATTTTGCATATGTGCCCTATTAGTCACAGTGTGGCAACCTCATTGACTTGAAAAAGGGTGGTATTGCCAGAAGTGAAACTTGAGAACAAGACTTGGCACTGACTGCAAACCACAAGTGTCACCATCGGAACTGCCTACATCTTGACTGGAGAAGATCGGAATGGCATGTTTATGTATTCAACAGCAAAGCTTTTCCATCTGGAAAAAGGTCACGTGGGTGGAATATGCTGGTGTCATGAACGTGAACGAGGCGTGGAGTCAAAAAAGCCACCTGAAAGCCACCTGAAAGCCAGAGTTTTCGTAACGTGAATTAATAAACCGGAGCTCGTTATCTGTTGTCCTGAAGGGTTGGTAATGACAGCGTCTTCATGAAGCAGCATCACTGCCCTTTGCTGTCCTGTTTTTCTTCTGTGATGATCTAGTATAAATGGAATATTCAAGTTAATGGAGAATTGAATTTTAATGTTCACTCAATGAAGTGCATGTTTTATTTCTTCTGAGTGCTTATTCCTGTATGCGCTGCCCTGCAGCTGTACCTGCTCCTGGGTTTTTGGCAGCTCTGCCCTTTTGGTCCCACTTGTATTTTTGTGTGTGCTTTTATATATATATCATTATGCTGGATGCACATGTAGTCCCCTTCAAAATGATACTTTTTACAGCTGGCTTCCATGTTTCTAGTATTTTGGTTATACAATTCAGAGGTATATTTGTATTAAACAGCCCGTATCATTTCTCTATACATTGTCACCTCTGTAAAGGATGGAGGGAGGTTTTATTTTTATTTACATTACTCCCTCATCTATCCCTGCTTCATTCTTCAGTTTTATTCCAGGACTTACTACAGCTTGGCCTGTGACCCTGCAGCCCCACGGCAGGGATGTGTGCAGTGGCCATGCAAGTTCCACGCTGCTGTGACATGAGCTGGAGCGGGGCTGAAAACACGCAGCTGAGACAACCTGCTGCTCTGCCAGATGACTGCAGTCTGGCTGCAATCCTTCACGTGTCACAGAAAGGCCAGATCTGTTTGGACAGTTAGATGGGCAGAGTGGGCAACGTGAGCTTGGTTCTGCACCGGGGATGCCCTTGGCTTAATTCACAAGGACGCCTACGGCTCGCGCGAGGTTCAAGATGAACGCTGCGTGCGATCGATGACCTCGAGTTCTCTGTGGGGCTGCCTGATGGTGGTAGAATAGTAGTCCCTGAAGGGCTGAAGTTAGTGAATTGGCAAATAGCTTGGAGAGCAACATGGAGAAAATAACTTGCTTTTCATTAAGAGCTTTCCACCCACAGCTGAGAAGCACCATTGCTAAATATGGTTTGAAGCTTGAAAACCTTAATTAAGTGGAAGTGTTCACTTTATATAAAATAGTTCACAATTAGAAGAACCTGCTCAGTAAAAGAATGGGTTTTTCCATTGCTCAGTCTTAAGTCAAGTTTGAAAAACCTCCTTACTCCCACCCTCCAAACTGTGTACTCGTTCAGTCAGACATTGCAGACACGAGGCAGAATTACTTAGTCGGGGTTTATTGGTATTTCTCAGGAGGTCAGGCAAGTTTCATTCAATGGTCACATCTTGTCTTAAAGCCCTGGCACACAGTTACTGTCAGTTGAACCAGTCTTCATTCTTCTCTTGAATGTTTCATCTCAGTTTTTGACCGTCTGCTGGGTGAATTGCCTCTCCGAGCTGAGGTGCATGAAGCAGTCATCTGCAGCCTCTCTGAACTGCTAGTTGACAGCAGTGCTGAAGAAAGAGCAGGCAGTGCTTTCTTCTGTGTCACTTTAGCTTCTTAATGTCCTTTAGCCCCAAGCTGTATGTTAAGGACCCTATAGGAAGCCTACTGGAGACTGCTGATGGATTCCAGATTTTGCAGCCTTCTGATACAGGTGGCCTGAAGGATTACTCTTTGGGGCATTTGGACTAAAGACCTTTGGCATCAGGTGGTGTTTTTATTCCAACAGACCTCTCATCAGCTGGTGAACTTCTCTGCATAGCCAGTGCATAAACACTGTGGTTTGACAAGATCTTTTTGTGGTTATCTCACTCATGCAAATGTGCAGCCTAATTCCAGCTATGCTTAAATGAATATGTATTTTTAATATTCATGTACATATCCAATTTTGTTTGGATGGATCCCAGTTTTGTGGTGTACTTGGAAAAATTATATTGTTTGCATATCATGGTCATCATAGAATTATTGTCCTTAGACTAAGGCTATAAGCTTGGATAGCAATTATTTATTTACTTATGTAATGAATGAAAGCTTCTTGGGCTGCTGAGCTTTTTGTCCGTGGTCTACTGCAGAAAGAGCTGTAGGACAGGGGAGCAGGAGCCCCAGGAGAATACCAAGCACCTCCTGTTTTGAGGTTGAGAGAACACGAGCTTTTGCTTTCTCGCTTTCAGTAGGTCACAGCAAAGAGGAAGGAAAGTTTCAATCTGAAAAAGCCAAAAATAGCTGCTTTAAGAAAACAGTTTAGTCTGTGAAAAGGTTGCTTTAATTCAGATCAGTCAAACAAATCTTGCATTTAACACCCAACAGTGGACAGCTCTTCCATTTACCTAATGCCTCTGTTTGTAAATATTAGTGTTCATCTGCTACTTAACATTAAAAGTAAAAAGTTGCATTAACATCTTTTTATATTTTCAGAGAAATAGTGGAGCATATGGTTCAGCACTTTAAAACCCAGATTTTTGGGGACCGCAAACCAGTGTTTGATGGAAGAAAAAACCTTTATACAGCTATGCCACTTCCCATTGGGAGAGATAAAGTAAGTTTTAAATAGAAAAGTTTCTACCTGGAGATTTTAATGTAGTATTTGCAGAGTCTTTCTGATAACTGATAGAAACTGATTTTATATTTCTGGAATAGATGTCTCTTTCTGTTGCCACTTTGCTCAAGGTGTGGTTTACCCAGCACAGAAGTGTGAACTTACTGCCACCAGAATGGTCACTCCCCTTTCCATATTCCTTCTTTCCTCTCTTTCTCTCTCTTTCTTCCCACTTGTGTGGTTTCTACTGGTTTGGTGAGCTGGATCAACTGTCCAAGACAGCAGACACGCTCCACGCTGGCAGTAGGGAGAAAGTGGAAGCACAGTTGAGTTTGGGAGAGTGTGGACTCACCCCCCTAGGCAGCAGTGGGCTGTTGTGTCAACTCGTTTAATCTCATCAAAGCCTGTAAGATGATTCTCATTATCCACTATCTGGAAGAAACTCCTCCATCCCCCCGTTGCCTGTGTGGAATCACAGAATTGCTCAGGTTGGAAAAGCCCCTTGGGATCATCGTGTCCAACCCTACTCTACAAGTTCACCCCTAGACCATGTCCCCCAACACCACATCCAAGTGATGTTTAAACCCATCCAGGGATGGAGACTCAAGCCCCTCCCTGGGCAGCCCGTTCCAATATTTCACTACCCTTTCCATGAAGAATTTTTTCCTAGTGTCCAGTCTAAACCTACCTTGTTTCAGCTTGAGGCCATTCCCTCTGGTTCTGTGCCTAATGACCTGAGAGAAGAGCCCAGCACCAGCCTCTCTACAATGTCCTTTCAGGGAGCTGTAGAGAGTGATGAGGTCTCCCCTCAGCCTCCTCTTCCTCAAACTAAACAGGCCCAGCTCCCTCAAACGCTCCTCATAGGATCTCTTCTCCAGTCCCTTGCCCAGCTTCGTTGCCTCCCCTCACCCGCTCCAGCCCCTCGCTGTCTCTGGTACTGAGGTGCCCCAAACTGGACACAGTGCTCGAGGTGAGGCCTCCCCAGTGCTGAGTGCAGGGGGACAATCACCTCCCTGCTCCTGCTGCTCACACTGTTGCTGATCCAGGCCAGGATGGGCACACTGCTGGCTCATGTTCATTCTCCTGTCTGTTAGAACCCCCAGGTCCCTCTCCACCACACAGCTCTCCAACCACACTGCCCAAGCCTGGAGCTCTGCATGGGGTTGCTGCGGCCCAAGTGCAGGACCTGGCACTTGTCCTTGTTGGAACTCAGACCATTAGCAGTGGCCCACCTCTAACCTAATCCTTTACGGTGTGAGAGCCAAATTAATCTAACCTGCAGAGGTCAGGACCTGCTGGCTTAGCCCCGGGGTAGTTGAAGAGGTCACACGTTCTGTTGGGATGGTGACCTCTTTGGTCACTCTGGGGGTAGCTGCACAGCGTACCCACGGCTGCGCCCCTTGATGCTAAAACATGGGGGGGAAGGGAAATGCAGAGAAATGTGGGCACTTGCTTACGTGATAGAACTGGCAACAGAGCTGGGCTCTTCCGAAATGGGGTAGCAGTGTGCTATAAACCAGTTTTATTTTAAAATAGCTCTCTGGTCTTGTACGCCTCTGCGGCGTTTGGCGTGGTTCTACCTGAATCAAGCTCTTATTCTAATACATGTCATTTTTATTTTCCCCTTTTATTAAGTGAATGTCATGCAGCAAAGCTTGACTCTACTCCAGTCTTAATTATTTTTCATTAACTGATAGAGTTTTCCCAGATATTACCTTAAGGAACCATGAAAAGTATTACAGATATCTTTTTAGGTTTTTTTTCTCCACTTGCAGTATTCCAGTTTGTACAGACTTGACACTTAAGATTGCAAAGTGTTTGTCAGAGGGGGAATGATACTTGATGAGTGTCTCCTGGGGGCACAGACAAGTCCTCTGGATGCACGCAGAGTTATCTTGCAATACTTCCAAGCTGTGGATGACTTGACAATATGTTTTATGACAAGGATGAATTTCTGCATTGAATAAGTAAAGATAAATGGAAAATGGTTTAATCTGTGGGGGATAAACAAACTGGCATCAAATTAATCCTCAAATCTAGTAAGACTGAGATGCAAGTTGACCCTATTCTGACTGGGAACAGTATGAGATGACCTCCTCCTCCTCTCATGCCTTCTGTGTCTGGCTGCCTGCTGACCAAATAGGCCCAGACTCCTGGTGCATCAGATTTTAAAACCCACACATGGTAAAAGTGATGTCTGGTGACAGCGTGTCAGCAGGAAATGCTTCTGACACCACCACCTCCCAATTCCTTTGTGTCCCTGCAAATGAAGGAAAAGGCTGGGAAAAACACCTGGGAAAAAGCTGACTGGAATGAGTTTGGTTTGAGTTTGTTCCCATTTTGGGTGGGACAAATTATCTAGCCAGGGTGATGATCATTTGCAAAGATGGTTCAGGTAGTTTCATCTGTGGCTTGCTTTTAATAAACTCTGATTTCTTTGTTTCCCATGGGATGTAGGACTTTGTCAGTTGTTCTGCCATACACAGAGTAATGTTTTTACCCTAGAGGAAAGAGCTAATAGAGAGAAATCCTCACCTGCTTTAAATTGGATGTGCGGAAATTTAGCTTAATGAGGAAAACTTTCACATGGTGCTGAATTGGTTTAAACATAGTTTAAACCATTGTAAAGCTTGTAGGCATTAGGCCTTTCTTCCATTATAATGAAATTAGGCTTCTTTGGGGGTTGTGTTTGGCTCTTCTGTACATAACAAATGTAGCCAGTTTCGTGCACATCTGATTACATTTAGGATCACATGGAAAAGATTCCTGAACATAAAATGATTAATAGATGATCCTTCATGTAAGCAGAAGACCACCATGATTTACTTGCTGTGTGCTTTGGTAGTGGAAGACCTGATGCTAAATAAGACACTGAGAGCAAATTGCCAACTTTGAAAATATTTTTTTGCCCCTCTTGTTGCTCTTCAACTTAATGAATGCACTCTGTCCTCGTCTCTTGTCAGAAGTGGTTGCTCAGGGTTGTTTTTTTTGTCTCTTTGCAGACAATCCTGATTATTTATCACTTTTTCTATTATATAAATACTTTTCTGCTTGGCCTTTATGGTTATCAAACCTGTTTGAATTCTTTCCTTACCGCATCTTATTTCCATCCTTTATTTGTTTTGACCTCAAGTATGCAGATATTAACAGAATTATTTTCCTTGGGTTTTACTTGTACACATTGAGAAGAAACAAATGCACAGGAGACTGTCAAGGTATGATGCTATTTATAGTCTCCACTTTCCTTGTAGGTTCTAGCAGCAAGCCCAGGTCACCTCTGACTGTGGCTTTGTACTCAACTGCTGCACTGTGTATTTCCTTAAAACATCCTTCTACGATTAAGAGCTAGAAGTCAGTTTTAGAAGTTTTTGCACCTAGCAAGATTCAAGAACATATATCTGTACATCTCAAGCAGTCTTCTAATTAGAAAAAACAATAATTATGAGTGAACCAAGCTGGAGTTTGATACAGAAATCCTACTGCTGTTGTCTTTTTCAGAAGAAAAGTGTTAATCCTGTCTGTGGCCACAACTTTACTCCTCTTGACTGGGTCTGCTTGAAGTACTGCTAATGACTGTAGGTGATAGAAGCAGACTCTTCCTTACATCCATAGCTTGAGATTTTCAAACAAATCTGTGGGAGGTGGGAACCCAAATACTTGATTGAAAATTTCATCTGTTTTCCTCTGAATCCCTGGGAAAGAAAAGCTCTTGGATTACTAGAGGAAAAAGTAGATTGTATGCTCAAAACATGGTAAAATAATCACATGGTGTTGCTTCTGGTTTATAGAGGAGTATTAAGAATTCCCCAGAAACACATGGTGAGGTTTATTTTCACTGTTTTTGAAGAGTGATAGGCTGATTGGAATGATCAGTCAGACTACCTCAGCTACAAGAGCTATTCTTTTAGAGAATTTATTTTTACAGGCTTTATGAGACTTCACATCCCTACAGTAACATCCCTTTCATTTAGTTCCTTCAGCTGCAAAATTCTGTCAGTTGTGTTGCAATTCAGCAGTGGGTCTAGGAGGTTCATGACTGAGACTGTAAACTGTTTATAAATTGGGGATAGATTATACCTAGTGATTTAGTAGGAAATCTAGCATGAAATTTAACTTTGGAGTTTATTCCTACTAGTAAAGTACATAGTAGAATTCCCCTCTGAAACTTCTTTGTCTTGAAATTGTTCATATTTTGCTTACTCTGTCAAACATGAGCGTGTTCATTTGCCCTTAAAAATGCAGAGTGGGATAAATAAAATACTACTGAGGTGTTTAAATTCTGATGAGCAGGGCCTAAAAGTATATGTGATCTTGTGAATGGGGAATAAGGACACATTTTTTTGCTCCTAATGCATTTTTGTGATTTAAAAATCTGAGGGTTTTATTTTTGAACACAGACTCTTCAGTACTGTATAATTCATGTGAGATGTTAAAGGAAGGAAACCTGGAGAGTTGTATTAAACCTTATTTACTGGAGCAATGACTCTAATTCAGCCATTTGGAAATGGAGCCAGACCCATTGGCAGAAGCTGTATGGGTGGAATTCATCAGTGTGAGTTCACTGTCGCAGCGCTCAACTTAACTGGTATTTGCAGTTTAGCAACTGGAGTTGAAACTCTTCAATCCTGGGACTTCTATTTACATTATTATTTTATTTCTACCACGGACACCTATACTGCAACACAGGTTCTTCATCTTTCTCAACATTCTTTGTCTTCTTCAAGTCTATCGCAGTGAAGAAGCTTCGTAAGCTGAAACTAGGAGGGGAAAATATAAAACAAAATCCTTTTTTAGGTTAAGGATAATAGGGCTAATTGGATATTAACAGTATTGAGAATAATAGAAGTGATGAAACTTGATTTGGAGGAGAGATTTAAAGGAAACTGCTGTTCAGGTGTGACAGATGTCTTCCATCTACTGTGGGTTCCAAGTTGAAGACCTTTTGATGGCACGGTGGAAAAAAGGCTTCTTAGAAAGCTTCCAGCCTGTGTCAACTGAAAACCCATCCCTTCTTTTGCACAGCTTTTCAGGAGAATTAACCTTGTGGGCCAGATTCAGACCAGCAACCCTGCAATTGCAGTCTCCAGTTCCCATTGCTCTCCCACAGCCTTACAACTCCTGATGAATCATGTTTATACTGGAGGAGAGATGTGGCTGCAGTACTAATTTTGACTGCCTACTATAAACTGTCAGCGCGTTGTTAGGGCATTTGGGAAGGCTTATTATTTGTGTTTTATCTTTCTTTGCTATTTTTTGACAGAAGCAGCTAACTGCAGCTAAAGAACAGCTGATTGCATATATTAGCTTGTTGTTACCCTTGTATTATTTTTGCTAGCCCACTAATTACAGTTTGTCTGCTAACTGGATGCCTTTTATATTTAAATTGTAAGCTCCCTAGGACAGGAAAATGCAATGTTTTTGTTTACATCTAGCTCAAAGGATACTCTGCTCCTATTCTTTCTTGTAGTCGCTCCCAGAACTGCTGTCATTTCAGACAAGCCTTAATTTTAGTTGATTTAAGAACTTCACTGCTCAGGCTTCCTTTGTCTTAACAAAGAGGAGAAATCATCATTACAAGTAATTACAAGTAATTGTCTGAAGTAATTTACCGTAACGTAGTTTGCCAGTGTTTTCTAGACTAAAAAAATTCCAAGTAGGGCATAAAGTCAAAAGGGTGCCCCTGTGTCCTGGCTGATGGCATCACTCGTACTCGGGGGTCATCGCTGACTCCTCCTTTGGTATTTAAAAAGAAGAGTTTTGGGTGGCTGGGTTTGGTGGTTTTGTGTTTTCTGTTTTGTTCGGGGGTGATGGTGTTTGTTTTGTGCTGTTTGTTTGTCTGTCCTCTTTGAAGCCTCTTTGTGGATGATATTTTCTCATGAACTATGTCTACAGTCGTAGTATCTCAAGCACTCTGGTGCTCCAGAGAGCAAATACCAGAAATTCATGAACCTTGGCAGGCAGTGATGGACCACGTTTTATTTTAGGCATGCAGGAGCTGACGTGAGCGGTGACGCGTTAGGATCTGTTAGGTATCTGAAATCAGGTTATCGGATCTTCGTGGACACCTCCCAGTTGATCTGCAAGCACTTCCAAATTATAACGTTGCCTGAAAGAGGGAGGTGGATGCCAGTTGGGAAGCACGCCAGCTTTCTGAAATACACCTTTGGAAAGATCTAGCTGTAAAAAGAGGCTGTACCTAATGTATGTTGTTTCTTCATCACTGCTTTTTGTCTCCTCCCCTGCTTTATAGCGCTGTTCAGAGGAACCCATCGTCCCTTCCAAGCCCCTTCCATTTCCCCCTTTAAATGGAAAGAATCATCTTGGTTTGTTGTTTGGCATTGTTGCAGGTGGAGCTGGAGGTCACGCTGCCAGGAGAAGGAAAGGACAGAATATTTAAGGTGGCTATAAAGTGGATGTCCTGTGTGAGTTTGCAGGCTTTACATGATGCTCTTTCTGGTCGGCTGCCAAGTGTCCCGTTTGAAACCATCCAGGCACTGGATGTAGTGATGAGGCACTTGCCTTCCATGAGGTGAGGGGAAGACCTTGACGTTGTTTAGGAGGTTGCATTGTTATCTGAATGGCTTCAGTGGCTTTTTGGGTAGGATGTGCTTTCATAGCTCAACCAAAACAACAGCTCTCTAGCAGATGGCATGCTCAGGCAAGAGGCAATATGGTGCTTTTCTGCTCATCCGGTGGGATTGGTAGCCTCCAGCCTGGACACGAGTCCCTTTCCCCACTGGTCTTCAGACGTACTCCATGTTTGTGTGCTCTTGGGTCAGGGCCTTGCCATCTCACTCATACCCTGGTTCTCTGTAGGCCTCAAGCCGTCCCTGAGTGGAGAGTAGTTGGAGGTTGATGGATGTGGAAGGGTGGTTTGAAAACTCGTGTGTCCTTGGGCAGATGTTTATTGACAATTTTGTACGAAGGGTACCGTGCTAGGGGGGTGTTAATGCCATGCAGTGTACCTGGTTTTATAGGAGAGCTAAAACTTGAACATTATGTGGGATTTTTCCAAGCAAGTGGGATCTACAGCCCTTGGAGTCCAGCCCATGAGATACTGGGTTTAATTCTGCCGTGAAGCAAGCTGCTTAATACCACTGTTGAAAACACATTCAACTGGAAAGCAAAGAGCAAAGCTTAGTAGGGCTAACGTCCATTTTGATGGGAAAATGGGTTAAATTTAGGTAAATATCTTTAAATGCCCTTATGTTACATTGAGTCTATCCTCAAATTATGTATTGAAAAAAAAAGAAAAGGAAAGAAAATGAAAAAAGAAATCCCTTCAGTCAGATTTTGCACCACAGAGAACAGCCCAGACTGGTTAGTCCCACGGCTTTGTTCAGAGAAACATACTGGTGCTGGTTTTGATTAGGTTGATACTCAGCGAGCAGGACTGAACTTCCAAGATGAAAGACACATCAAAAATCTGTGTTCCATCAGTTATTAGCCACGCAAAGCTTTCGTGGGTTTCAGAAGAAGCTCTGCAGGATTAAGGGGAGAGATTATTACGTTGTTGTTTTAGTAGCAGAGACGGTTCATTATTTTTCTTACTGGGGCATAGCTGAATTTTTAATAGAGTACCAAAAAAAAAAAGTTCTTAATGCTTTTTGTTTGAATTAGTAGGTATATTAAGGACTACACTGAAAATAAATTCAAATAAACAGGAGTAGTAGCCAGTTTGTAACTGTAGCTGGATTTTGAGAGGTGTAACCTGAGTCCTGACAGGAATCCGAGGTTATTGGTAATCCCAAACTCCAGCATTTCTGTGCTTTTGTGACTAGAAATCTGCATTGGTTGTGATTTTGTTTTGCTGTTGTTTCTTTAGTTTTATGATCTGCATTTCTTTTCTTTATTGCAGATATACTCCTGTGGGGCGATCTTTCTTCACAGCATCAGAAGGGTGCTCAAATCCGTTGGGTGGTGGCAGAGAAGTTTGGTTTGGCTTCCATCAATCGGTCAGACCTTCGTTATGGAAAATGATGTTAAATATCGATGGTAGGCCCTATAAAATTCTGTTCTTGTTCCTTCTTTGTCAACGGGAAGCAAAAGTTGAGTTCCCTTTACGTTGCTTTCTTTAAAACATCTGCAGTATTGTAACACAGCGTCGATGGTTTTGTCCACAGTGTCTGCAACCGCGTTTTACAAAGCACAGCCAGTTATCGAGTTTGTATGTGAAGTTTTGGACTTCAAAAGTATTGAAGAACAACAAAAACCTCTGACAGATTCCCAAAGGGTAAAGTTTACCAAAGAAATAAAAGGTAAGAAATTACATGAATTTTGTCGGCTACGTTACCACTACACGTTCCAGATCTTTTCTATAGCAGTTGCTTTACTGGGAGACAAATTATCACAATGAACACTTCTTGAGCAAAACTAAGAAGCAAGAATCATTTTACTCCTTACATGTATTTCAAGACTTGCAGAAATCTGCTGAGCAGTGTTTTGTTTCAGTCTGCTTGTCCTTTTGTTCTTGCTGCGTGGGTTAATCTCTGTAGTTTGACAGAGTGGCTGTGTGAATACGAGCGAGGCTGGGTCAGTTCAGAGAAGTACGTGGCTCCAGATTTGATGAATCACTAGTACAAAAAGTTAAGTGAGCACCTTTATTTATTTATTGAACCAGCCACATTTAGGGCTCGGCTGTATGCACGTAAGTAAATTATCATGTGATCAAGAACCTGTGGTAACTGTATATGTGTGTGCATTTTCCCTGTGGCAAATCCAGAGTAGTTTAATTAGCTTTGCTTTTAATGAAGGTGCTTTAGTAGAGCCACGAAAATGATGGTTTATATGGTTTTTTTTTTTTTTATTAAGTGATGAGCTAAACTAAAACTTTATACAGATAGATGATAATTCACTTTAGTGGTATTATTACTGACTTGTGACTTGTGCAAGCTCATTTAAGATTATTTTCTCTTGACATACCTTCAGGTTTTTTGTGCCTTACCACCCCTTGATCAAGTGTCACGTCAAACTTACTGGTGTGTGTTGGTATCTGAGAGCATCTCAGTGTAAAGATGCTATTGAGATCTCTTCAGCATGCAGAGATGCATCCCCTATTATGTCACTCTTCTTAAAAACAATTTATCTTCACTAATGATTTTTTGCTATATCGTATTTAGAAGTTATATTTACTGCAGTGCTTTACTCTTCTAAAGTACCCCTATCTCTAGAGTAAATACAAGTTAACAGAAATACAGAAATTTCATGGGGTTTAATTTTGAAGCATACTGGTGCTACCAATCCCAGTTCATGACAAAGATACTCCAGTTTGTAACCTGACAATTTCAAAATGCTTACAAAGGTTTGGAACTCATGTATTTATTTTTTTAAATTAACTGATCTTTAATTTTTTCAGTGAGTGATGTCAAGATTTTCATATTCTAGATTTTAGTACTAATTTAGCAATGTGGATTTGCATATATATTTCATACATACACTGTATATGTATATGCATATATATTTCATACATACACTCTCCTAGGAGTAAATCACAGTTATTCTAATACATAATGATTGAATCAAAGAGTAGGAGGCAGGAATCTTACTGGTTTTGTTCACTGAAGTTTTCTGATGGAAAATTGAGGTCCTTCCTTTATGATCTGTTTGATAGAAAGCAAGCAAGTTAAAGAAGAAAACTCCCTAAGTGTATCACACAGCTTCCTTCTTCCCCCAAACGTCTAGAAAATCCCTAGAAGTTAGGAAGAAAAGTAGAAATAAACCCTGAGTGTGTATTGGTTGTAAATGCTTTGAAAAAAAGAAAAATAAACCAGGCACTGAATTGCTGGTTGCTGCTGATATTTTTACCACGAGGATTTTCATTCTGATGCTAGAAGTCATCTCAGATTTGCAGCAAAGCGAGTTGTGATGTGAGGTGTTGAGGTGACAGTCCATCTTTTAATAACATTACTGTTGTACAGGTTCCAGAGGAGAAACGTGACATTTTTTGAAGGTTTCACAAGAAATGGCACTTTGAGCCCTAACGATGTGGAAAGATCAGTCTTGTTGAGCAGGTTTATTAGTGCTTTTGCTAGATAGGGGGAAGAGGCAGGATTAATAGGCAGGATTCATCGGCAGCGGGCTGCGGTCGTACACGCGCGCGGGTACCTAAGGAATTTTATCTACAGCCCCCTCTTTCTTATTCCCACACATTCAACTTCCTCTCTCTAATAGCCCACATACACCTCTTGCTGCCTGAGCGTGGAGGTAATAGAAATAAAACACTGCATTCAAGCCTCTCTTTGTTGGGAGTGGCAGATGAGAAGCACATCTCTGTGGGTAGCTGTGGCGTGCTGGTTTTGGGTGGATAATTTATTCTTCCAGAAGTTACTGGTTTTCAGGTGCACTCGGCTTCTGCGCCGGTGGAGTTTGCAACAGATCTTTGTCTTCACAAAGAAGAAAGTCTCGTGGGCTCCTGGAGGCTCTGTGGCTATTCCCCTTCCTCCCTGCCATGCATTAGTTCATTGGTGATTACAAGAGTTTAAGGTCCCACAGATGCCACATGTTTAGGTAGAAAGTATAATATTGTTATTATATTATTTTATTAGGTAGAAGCTTTCTCTTCCAAGGCAGTTGCCTGGCCATCCTGGCTTTTGGAATTCAGCTTCATCTGCAAACTCAGGGCTTTGGGCTTTTGTCTTGTCTCTAAAATTCTCTGCTCAACTTCAGCTGATGCTCAGGGGTTTTGAATTTTAAGAGTAAATTGTTTTGTTTTGTTTTCAGTTGTGTCTGAGACGTTCTTCGGTGCTTGGAGAAAGTGCTAAGTAGTGACTAACTTTATGGCACCGTTTTAAGTGATGTTTTGCAGCTGACACCTTGATTTTGAAGAAATGGTGATCAGGTGTTTTCCAATTTTTAGGTCTAAAGGTGGAGATAACACACTGTGGACAAATGAAAAGAAAGTACAGAGTGTGCAATGTCACCAGACGACCAGCAAGTCACCAAACGTAAAGTATTTTGCTTCTTTTTAAGTGTGTGTTTAATCTCAGACTGGAAAAGCACCCTCCCTGCCATACTGATGGAGCAAAAGTTGCCTTGAAAACCAATACTTTTCTTTATTCAATATTCATAACACACCTCAAAGTATTTTCCTGATTTTGCTATTCTGTTTTTTGTTCCATTTTTCTGCTGTAATGACTGTCGTGGCGTTTGAACAAATAGCTTTATTTTAAAGCTGAGGTGGATTTTGGGGTTTTCATTTATGAATTTCTTCAACATTGGGGAAAAAAGGGTGCCCCACTGGTAGCGTAACATTTCCCAGAGCTATTAAGTGGGATTGTAGTGCCCATTGGTTTCAGCTTTCTTATCTTGCTTATTACCAATCTTTCTCCTCTGGAAAAAATGTTTTACTTTTCACCACTAACCAGAAATCTGCAGATAACTTGAATATGGAGGTATTTATTCCCATTTTTTAAGGAAGTAGTATAAGGAACAAACCTGATACCAGCTTTTTGCAAGAAGATAACTGATCAGTATTTAAGCCTGTTATTTAATTGCTTGGGCTTCGTTTCGTGCTCTTTCAGTGATGTATTAATGAGAAAAGACCCAGTATTTGTGCCACCTTGATGTAAGTGTATGCAAATGTGTGTGCATATACAGAATTCTGTAATGTACAGAAAGAGAAATTGATTTCTGAAGCAGTGACTGGGTTTGAGACTCTCAGTAGGGTTGCTGTTTTCTGTGCATGGCATCTCATGAACTGTAGTACTGTGAGTATCCAAAGTAAGCAGAAAACATCTGTCTTTGTCTCTAAGGCACCTGCTCTTAGGAAACTTCATTTATAGCTTCAGGTATCAAGAATGTCAGGGAAACAGCTGTCTGTGGTACTATCAGAAGACACACAGTAGTGGCAATAATGCAATCTTAATGCTAGAAGTCCACTTTCATCATTTCAGCAAGATTGGCTCTATCTCCAGTAAGCTGAACAGCGTTTTCACCCAGTGGAGGAAGGTGTTCCACGTGAATTAATGGCTTCTTTTCTCATTTGATTTCCAATAGATTCCCACTTCAGCAGGAGAATGGACAAACAGTTGAATGCACTGTAGCTCAGTATTTTAAGGACAGGCACAAATTAGTTTTACGCTATCCTCACCTTCCATGTTTACAAGTTGGACAGGAGCAGAAACACACATACCTTCCTCTTGAGGCAAGTACATTTCTAGAAAACATTATGTTTTGGGAATGGGAGAAGGGGGCCAGAGGAAAAAAAGGCTCAAATGTTGACAGATTGTTTTGTGAGTAGCCAACTTTTGAAGTCATGTAGTGGGGCAATGGGACCAAAAAAAATAGCTCAACCAAAACTCTGTTGCTTTGTGGTTTTTACCTTCCTTTTGTGTGGGGATATTTTAGGTGTGCAACATAGTGGCAGGACAAAGATGCATAAAGAAACTCACTGACAATCAAACTTCCACTATGATTCGAGCCACTGCCAGATCAGCACCTGACCGTCAAGAAGAGATCAGCAAATTGGTGAGTGGTCTCCTGAAGATGAGTGAAGCACACTAATGGACTTTATTTTTCTCTCTTACTATTAGCAGATACTGAATGGCTTGTGCATTGCACACAGGTTATGATGTTGTTTTTATAAGCCTTTATTTCATATTTTGAGGCATCCACATATCCAAGTGGAATTATCTGACTGCCCATATGTAAGGGGTATGTGCCAAACACAGGTGATCTCAGAAAGTTTTAGCTCTCATAAAAAGAACTTCTTTTCATGCAAGAAATATCTTGATTCCTTTAAATTTCAGATGCGGAGTGCGAGTTTTAATACGGACCCTTACGTTCGTGAGTTTGGAATAATGGTCAAGGATGAAATGACAGACGTGACCGGGAGGGTCCTGCAGCCTCCTTCCATCCTCTACGGAGGCAGGGTACGTGGAACAGATGCTGTGCAATCTGTGATAGCTCTTACCAGCTCTTACAACCTCTGCAATATAGTTGTTTTAATTAGAAATTTTGATAGATGTAGTGGGATAAAGTCATCGTAGGTGTCATGTTGAGAACATGAATGGAAGTTTTGGAAGTCCTTATAATGTAATGGCCATTTTGCATCTCCCTCGCTTGCTTCTTTGTTTCTGAAAGTAAAGCTAGGTTAAAAATTGGTCTGTGTAAACTTCAGAGAAAAATGTGTCTATTTTTCCTTCACACGTACTTTTCTGTGTTGCAAGAAAACTGCAAATAGTGGTTCAGGTGGGTGTGTATGGGGAAGAACAGAGACAACTTCAGTTATTATTGTTCATGTTTTCTTCCCTTAACTGAAGTCTTCCTGAACTTCTGGCTGGTTCTGACTGTTCTGGGTTGAACAGTTGTGTTTGGGACAACTATCTTAAGGTATTACCTGTATCAGCATGTTTTTTCTCTAGAGCCATCTCTTCCTGTTGGAGTATTGGCTCACAGGTTTTCTCTTCAAAATGGCTTTTCAGAGGGCCTTTCTGACATCATATGCCTACTGTGGTGTCTCTCAGAAAAAGCTTGAGAAAGATGGTTTTCTATCAGTTATATACTGTGCCTTGCTTGTAGACAAGGTGACAGCTTTGATAGCTTGGATAACTTAATTTGTGGAGGCTTCTGATGAACCTCTTCTAGATCATGCATTGCCAGCTGAAGAGGTTTCTGGCCATAACCACAAATCGCTGTTACCTCCATAAACCTGAAATTGGAGAGGATCTTGTGTCTTCTACCTAAAGCTCTTCAGACAGAATGGAGCAGATCAGCTCAAATATTCCTTCACTGACAGGTTAAGATAACCCAGCTGTCTTTGCCTGATCCTGAATAGAGAGAGTTCTCTCCTGAGATACCTGGCATGGGGGGAACAGAGGGAACAAAAGCTTAATGGCAGATCACAGAATCACAGAGTGGTAGGGGTTGGAAGGGACCTCCAGAGACCATCAAGTCCAACCCCCCTGCCAGAGCAGGACAGAACTAGAGCAGATCACACAGAAATGCATCCAGACAGGTCTGGAGAGTCTGCAGAGAAGGAGAGACGCCACAACCTCTCTGGGGAGTCTGTTCCAATGCTCTACAACTCTTACAGTAAAGAAGTTCTTCCTCATGTTGAGGTGGAACTTCCTGTGCTCTATCTTGAATCCATTGCCCCTCATCCTGCCACAGCGCACGAGTGAGAAGAGGTTGTCCCTGCCTTCTTGACACCCAGCCCTTATGTATTTATAGACATTAATTAGATCTCCTCTCAGGCTTCTCCTCTCCAGACTAAAAAGCCCCAGAAAGTTGGAGTGGGGGAGGTACTGCCTTCAGTAGACACAACTCTTTGCAAAATGATTCCTCAAATTTGTCTGTGTGTCCTGAAAAATTCGCATGAAGTTTAGCTGCTGCTGGGAATTGAGAAGGCAGACATCATGGTAACTTCTCTAAAACTTCTCTGGGACACTAATACTCAGGGAATTAACATCACCAGAATTACTGTAGCTATCTTACTGTATCCCTTTTCCTCTAGAGAGTCCATCACCACAGTGATGTCAGCTTGACAGGAGAAAAATAGTATTGTGTAGGTCAAAGTTGAATAACTGATTATCTTTTGGTAGCTTGTTCACTTTTTTTTCCCTAGAACTGTCTGAATGACACTGAACCACTCTTTGCCTCCATTTAGTGATGTATAAAATATTGATAATACTTAAATTGAAGTTGCTCTTGGAAAGTTCACCAAAAGTGACTGTAGAAATGGGTGTTCTTGTTACCATTACACACCAAACCTGAATCTGACTGCCTATCCATATGTAATTTCCATCTGCTGATGATTTATCTGACCAAAGGAAACCATTAACAATAAAACTGAACAACATGAGCTTTATTTTTATGAGCTTCATTTTTTACCCAGCTAGCGAGCTGTCTTGCTACAGTAATAGAATGATTTTTATAAGATAGATGTTTGAACAGTGGAGAGAAAGACCTGAGACTATAAATAGCCTTGCCAGTTGGAGGGAAGCAGAAGCATAAATGAGTTTGGTTAGCCTGAGTTTGCATTAGTGTTTTGTTGTTTTGTTTTTCTTTTCTTCTCCTTCCACTTACAGAACAAAGCAATTGCTACACCAGTTCAAGGAGTCTGGGACATGAGGAATAAACAGTTTCACACTGGAATTGAGATAAAGGTTTGGGCCATTGCATGCTTTGCTCCCCAGCGCCAGTGCACTGAAGTTCATCTGAAGTAAGTGTGTTTCATAGATGATGATTTTATTGTTTTTTTATGTATGGAAATAACATCCTTTCACTTAATCATCTGGAATAGATATGTTTTGTTAAATTGTTCAATGCATGCCAATACATCTCTTAACAGAGCTTTTGAAGTTCTGTCTCTGCTTTGAATAATGCTAGTGGGATTTCAATGCTAGGATCACTAAATCCTCCAAATCAGACTTGCCAAGAGGAATTTATACCAAGTAGCAAGTTTCTGGTCAGTGAGGCCTAAGGACCACGTCGTAAGATGACCAGAACGATGCAACGACAAGTGTTTATCACTGATTATTTGTCAAGAGTGAAAGCTGATGTGTGTGTCATCTTAGGTTCTTCTTCTGATTATATGCAATCGATTCATTTCTGCAGAGCTTGTTCTTTAAAGCAAAGGAAAGCAAAATTTTAAAGAAAGTTATTAAAAGCAATCCAACTTTTGGCTAAAACTTTTTACCTTCTAGAATTGCTGTAATATGCAAGTTGTAGTATTAATTAGATGAGTAGGACTGGGTGTTTTGTGACTTGCGAAGAAGCTTCATTCCAGTGTTCCATTTGGTTTCTCTGTCTTTGGATGGAAGGGGAACGTTGAAAGACTGTTGTTAAAAGTGACATCATTCTTAGGTGAGGGGAAGTGAGCATGCCTGTGTAGATGGATGGTCTCATTTCTTCTGCACGCGGTTTCCCTTCGTGCACGGGCAAGTGCAGCTCTGACAGCTGCCCTAGCAGGTGACTCGGCTGCTCTTTGTAAGGTGAATGCAAGACAGTGATTGTTCTAACAACAGTATTGCCATAACTGTGTTCCTTTAGATGATTTACCAAACAGCTCGGGATTTTTTCCCTAGCAAGTGGTGAGCAACAGTGGGAATCTTTCCTTTTACCTTTCCTGCTGTTGTGTAAGGCTAGGGCCTTGTTCTCTCATTTCTGCTTCTACCCAATCTCCTGCAGGAAGATCAAATGAGGGGTATTTGCTTTGGTGTCACTGGTATAATGTGCTTCCTCCTCTCCCCATCTTCCCTGCAGTGGCTGCACAGGCACACTCAATAAAGACACACTTGAGATAGATTCCCAGGTTTTGGAGAGTGCAGCTCTGCAATCCGAACCGGATTGTTCCGTTAAAAACGAGAACAAAAATCAAAAGGTATTTTGCTACCTGAGAATCTAATATATTGATTTACATCCTTCAGGTCCTTTACAGAACAACTGAGGAAGATTTCCAGAGATGCAGGAATGCCCATCCAGGGGCAGCCGTGCTTCTGTAAATACGCGCAGGGAGCTGACAGCGTGGAGCCCATGTTCAGGCATCTCAAGAACACTTACACTGGGCTGCAGCTTGTTGTAGTGATTTTGCCAGGAAAAACTCCAGTCTATGGTCAGTAAGTGCAAATCCTGAGCGTGTCTGCTTCAGTCACTGTTTCAGGGGTGGTTTTTGTGAAGCATTGAAAAGGAGCAAAGTTTAATCCTGGTTTAACTGTATGCATTCCATTTGGGGAATGGGCTGTACATCGGTTTTCTTCTTGTGCTGCATGATACTGTATAAGACCATAATTATTTTAATTATTTTTCCCCTGTGCTTTTAATTTGCTTTTCCACATTGGTCTCATTTGAGATGCAGTGTGTGAGTGACAAAGCTCAACCAGGACTTCTGTCAAATTGATAGGAAGTGGATGAAAATATATTTCCTGTAATTCACGTGCTGAAAATGCCAAGTGGTTGAAGTAAGGACCTCAAGAACCGTGCAGCTTTTAGAACATCTTTGCTTACTCATGCCATCAACATTTGGCAGAAAAAGTTGAGTGAAGGAGAAGATTTCTGCCAATTGTTTTTCCTAGTACAGTTTTTAACTCTGGGGTCGTGGTGAGGACAGAGATGCATGAAAGCTGAAAATTCAGGGACTGAAACCATTTTTTGGAAACAGATGGGACTATTAGTGCACTTTACATAGCACAAACAGAGGTGTTTTAATAGGTTTCAGATAAACCATGCCTTTTGGTTTTAACTAGCTCTTTGTATAGGCAAGACTGCTCATTTTTCACTTACCTTGCCTAATTGCAGCACCATCCACTCATTTTTTCTCCCATAGTTTCACGGACTCCCTCTCCTCCAGTGGCTCAGACCTGTCAAGCAGCTGCAGATACATTTGATCCCACCCCTCGCCCTCACCCATTAACATAGCAGAAAATAATTACCTAACTCTCTTTTCCCAAGATCATCTCATACAAGATAAAAAGAGAGATAAAAAAGGAACCTAAATGAAATAGTACCTTTTTTTTTCCCCCCACCTTGAATTCAGCCTTGCAGAGGAAGCAGCTTGCCTCTGATTTTGTTCAACAGAAATTCAGTGCACAGTGACATTTCCATTTTTCCTGTTTGGCATTTAAAGGGGACTCTTTTCTCTACTTAACCACTGAGAGGATGTGGTACCACTCTCACCTGCTTTCCTTCTCATTATCTTTAATTATAGTTCTTTCTGCCCCTTCTAGTCATCTCTATTTTCTCCCTGTGCTCTTCCATACTCCTGCCCTCCCTATACCCACAGTCTTGTCTTTCCTCATCTTCTCACTCTGGTCTTCAAAAAGTCTCTTTCCCTCTCCTAGTATAAGAATAATAAAAAAAAATCTTAGTTAAACTGAACCAAAGGTGCCTTTGGTTTTATTTAGAATCCAGCTAACTGCACTGTGGGCATGTGGAGCAGTACAGAACCGGGAGGAGGTTTGTTGGAGGCTGGGATTGAGTTTGGGATTAGATTTCTCCTTGCTTCTTTAAGCTTAACGACCACTTTGCTAAAACTCGAGGTGTAGTTCATTGGCACTGCATTAACATCTCCTCCCGTGTTCATGCACGTGCCAATATTTTATCTTGGTTTTGTCCTGTTGTTCTGCAGCGGAGGTGAAACGCGTGGGTGACACTGTGCTGGGGATGGCTACGCAGTGCGTCCAGATGAAAAATGTGCAGAGAACAACACCACAGACTCTCTCTAACCTCTGCTTAAAGATAAATGTCAAATTAGGAGGCGTAAATAATATTTTGCTGCCACAGGGAAGGTAAGCAATCTTTCAAAGAGGATTTTCTATTGTAAAAAGAACATGTGTCAAATTAAAGTAACTCGGTGCTTTTCTCTGTAGTTTAAGTGACTCTTCAGATGAACTATCTTTTGGCTTATAATAAATAGTCCTGCAAAAGTTAGGTTACAAAGACTGGAGAGGAATAGTTGTTCCAGCTGAATTGATAATAACAAATTTTGTCATTGCAACCAGACCATTGGAGTATACAACTTCCACTTGAATGAAAAATTGATAGCATTTTGTTCACCTTGAGTTTTCAGAAGCAGAGAGACCATCTTGACCAGCAGTGCCTTTTCCTTTATACTTTAATTGGGGTCAAGAGTCTTCGTTTTGTTGCATGTCTCAACTCAGTCGTTTAAAAAAGCAGAAGCTGGGAGCAGAAAACTCTTCTTTGGTTTCCAGATTGAGTTTACTTCGCAACTTCTTCTTAGTATTGCATTCATAAGTTTGAATGATACTGTGACTGTATTCTGTGAAGTTGCTTTGATGCTGTTGAGTTCTCTTCCTGACATGGCACTGGAGGTCCTGCCTATAGTGCAGCAGGAGTGAAAGAAGTATCTTCTTTCTTGTCAGAAAGGAGGGACCCTGCTGTTAAAGCCTGCATCTGGTCTGCGTATCGTCTTAAACCAAATATTCTTAAATTGAAACCTTTCATCAGTTTCATTGAAACATCAGTGGCAAGAAATCCTAATGGAAGAATGAACAAAATGCAGCTTGTTGGTCCTTACCTGTGCAGGGCAGAGATTTTCATCAAAATGCACAACTACATTTCTATGTCAGTAAAAAGATAGTGGTGTTCCAATCACTGCATTGCAAGCTGTAGAGAGCGCTCGGGGAATAACCTGCTTCAGCTTTCCTGGAGCCTGTTTGAGAGAAGGCAACGTTCTGGGTTGCACAGATAAGCAAAGTTTCACTTTGGCATATTTAAGCTCATCAGAGGGTGGCTGCTGAAAAGTAATCCGAGTACTTAGGGACAGGAAAAAAAAAGTGTGTTATCAGAAGGGATCTATATTTTGTATATGTTGTTAAATTCTATTTACTGAACTAAATATTCTCGGCCTGGGTAACGTGACTGTTGAAGACTCCTGTTAAAACAACTAAAAATCACTGTGATGCAGTTCAGCAAGGCACAGTGGGGTTTTTGTTAGTTCTTTGGTTTGTTTTTGTTTCTCAAAAAGCAGTTAAAGGTACTGCTGCTGAAACAAAACAGAAACACACACATCATATAAGTAGTTTTATGCTGGATTCCTAAACATAAGGTCTCTGTTTAAATGGCATGTGTTGGCAACAGTAACGTGGCCAGAAAGTTGGAATTCTGCTCATTAGACCAGAAATCTTTGCAGTCATGAAAATGGAGTTAAGTAAAGGGGGGGGGGGGAATGGTACAACTGCGCACAGCAGATGGGTATTCTGAACTTAAGGGGTTGTTTAAAACTTGGAAGTGTAGTTGTTTAAAAAACAAAACTAAACAAAAAACTAATTACTTCTAAAATAATACCTATGACATCTACAGTCTTTGTACCAATGCTGCTTTTTTTTCTTGGTTCAGAAACCAAAATGATAGCATCTGTGGATGTGCACAGTGCTTTAATTTTCTCAGATGCTATTTGATGCTAAGGAATCAGCTTTTATGGCCTAATTAATGAAGGCTGCAATATTCCAAGTATAAAAAAAAAAAACCCAAAACAACCAGTTGTTTTTGGTTGTTGTTGTTGTTTTACTCATTTTTAATGAAAAGTAACAATTAGCTATGCTTTAAAAATATGCCTAGGTATTTAGTATGAGAACCCTAATCAGGGCTTCTAATTACAGTCACAGTACAAGTGCCCAGTTCCAGTCAAGTACAAACTATGGACTAATTCAGTGCAAACACAGAGTGCAGTTTGCTTGTGTTATAATGTGCTTTATTAAGTCTAAACCTTGCTGCTTTTACAAATTGGCTTTCTCTTTCTCAGACCACCAGTATTTCAACAGCCTGTCATATTCCTTGGTGCAGATGTAACTCACCCACCAGCTGGAGATGGAAAAAAGCCTTCCATTGCTGCAGTGAGTAAATTGTGCCGTGATCTTTAGCCCCTGCTCTCTCCTGCTGCTCAGCTCTAATGCATTTTATGACTTCCAATTCTTTTGTGGTCCATTTCTTCTGATTGCCTAATTATAGTAGTATAAATTATTTTTTCTGCAGGAATCTAATGAAACTTTGGAGAGCTTGCTCTGATACTAATTACTTAAATGTGTGTGTTAGCTGGTAAAATGCCTGAGCTGCTAATACACAGAGGAGCTTTTCTATTGGCCAGTATTTATCAGCAACCTGTAATAAGCTGGTGCACATTGAAATCTTTTTCAGCAGTTAAAAACGTTAAGAATTTATCCATTACTGATAGGGAGCTAGGCTGGCTTGCTTGTGAGTTTGGGGTGTTTCAGCTTCCTGACAACACAAAATGTGCAGTTCTCTCCTAGAAATGTGCTGCTTAAATGTCCTGGGAATGGCTTTGACTTGCTTTATGTCAAACACCTGCAGTGGCTGGTTGGCTTATTTAATCATGAAGGTCTTTGGTAACGGTATATCTTAGCCCGTGGTCCTAAAGAAACAAATACCTGCTTAAAAAAGTTACACCCCTATGTCCAGGGCAGAACAGATGGAGCTGTGTTCAGTTGTGATTTTTGACGTGTGAAATTGGGATTTTAGTTTTAAGTCCCATGTCACTTTAACAATCTGTGAATTAAAGAGCGAACTCGCTTCCTGTGGTGAGCGGTGCCTGTTTGGTGTGGATGTTTCTGTGGTGACTCACGGTGGTTTTCTGGGTTCAGCTACAGTGTCCCACAGAAAGGAAGTCAGTCCTCAACAGTTCACATTCCTGAGCTGGGATCCTAAGGAAATCATGATATCAGTGCTCCAAACTGTATTTGGTTACTTAACTGTATGCAGGTGCAAGGAATAAATTAGTCTTTTAAATCCAAAATAAGTTTCCCCCTTCAGCAGGGGATGTTACCACAAGTAGAGTAAACTCAAAGCTCTTTTCAAGCATGTTATGATTTTTGTCTGCATCTTTGCTAAATCAACCCCTTTGTTTACAATATACCGTAAAAAAGATCGAGTTACCTTCATGAAAAACCTCTACTAAAGTGCTTTTAAGTTTGGTTTGATACTAAGCATTTTTTTTCCACCAGGTTGTAGGAAGCATGGATGCTCATCCCAATCGATACTGTGCCACCGTTCGGGTCCAGCAGCACCGCCAAGAGATCATCCAAGATTTGGCTGCCATGGTCAGGGAGTTGCTTATTCAGTTCTACAAATCAACTAGATTTAAACCAACTCGTATCATCTTCTACAGAGATGGTGTTTCTGAGGGGCAGTTTCAACAGGTAATGTTTTGGAGATTTTTGAGTATGTAGTTGTCTAGTAGTAACGTCGTTTCGTGTGGTTGGAGTTACGAAGAGAATTCTACCCTCAACAAGTCTTCCCTCAACACATCTATTGGATTCTAAGCAAGCAGAGCAGAGAAAACATTTTTGTGTTTTTCATGAGCTTTTTAAAATACTTTTTCCCTTAAAAATACTTCCCTTTGCCCAATTATAAAGTATAGTTTTAGCACTCGTGTTTTTCTTTACTGCCCAAGTTCTGTCGGGTACAGTTTGTATCTTGAACAGGCCATGGGTGTTGAACATAAGTGTAAACTGATTTTCCTACTTTTCTTTTTTTAACTAGAAATAATAAAATAAATGCTATATTTCCACACTGACACATATAGTTCATTCCCAATAAAATTCAACAAATACTTGCTTTATTTTGCTTGCTTACAAGTGCCGTATTCTGATAAAAAGTTTTTCTTTAAAGATACTTACATATGCTTTCATTGCCAGAATTTTTTGAATATCAATGAAAAGATACAGACTTTTAGTCAACTTCTCGACATCCAAAGGGAAGGGAATAAAGGTCACTTAGTAAACTTGAGTTAATAAAATAATTGTTTGGTCAACTTTTTTTTTCTTCTCTCATTTATCACTGATTTTTCAATACATTTTTAATTTATAATTAACCCGAGTCCCGGGTAATTCCTTTTTGTTTCATTGCACTTCCCTCTTTCAGTTTTTATTGGTGACTTCACAAAGCTGGGAAAGGATGTGCAGTTGAGCAATTTTAGATTTGATCCTTTGTAGTAGTCTGCAAAATAATTAGGCTGTTGTGTATTTGACAGCCTAATTAAATGTTCATTTGTATTTGACAGTTAAAAAGATTTTGACGTAAAGCTTATTAGACCAAGCCTCAGGCTTGGAGCTGAACAAGTACGGAACCAGCTCTCACCTGGCTCAGGAAACTGGTGATCTAATTTGCTCTCATTAAGTGAAGGAATGAAGGTTCTGATCCCACGTCCTTTGACATCTCATCACCCTGGGTGACAGTGTAAGAAGGACCATAAAGAAGAGCAGTCTGTAAGATGATCTTTCCTGTTGATCATACATCTTTCTGTTTTGTGATTCAGGTTCTCCATCATGAATTGCTGGCTATCAGAGAAGCATGCATTAAACTAGAAAAGGATTACCAGCCTGGAATCACATTTATAGTTGTGCAGAAAAGGCATCACACCAGACTCTTCTGTACAGATAAAAATGAACGGGTACGTTCTCATTGTGACCAGCAAGTATCTAGCAGGCAGCCAAATTACCTATTCCTGCTCATTTTGAACAGTAAGAGACTTGTCTGAAGAACTACTGAACATAGTGGGTGAGATCTTTCTACCTGGAAAGAAAAGTCTTCATTTTCTGCCCTGTATAATAAACTGGCAAGAAGCTGTGATGAAACATCAGTGAAAAGAATTTGACAAGTCAGTTGCAGAAAATTCTTGTAACGTTAATCAGAAAAGCTAATCTTTGTAGGTGACTAATAAGATTATGTTTTTGCAGCTTGTCTTTTTTCCTCCTCTTTATTGGAGACTCCCCAGATTTTCAGTTGAACAAAATCTCAGTTTAGCTCATTGTCTCCTGACTTTTTGCTTTTCACAGGTTGTTTTTTTGTCTTGTGTGTTTTCCTTACTAAAGAGATGAAAAGGAAAAAATCCCCAACTTTGTATGCCTTACTGTATTTGCCTTTTCTGTTCAAACAGGTTGGAAAAAGTGGAAACATTCCAGCTGGTACCACAGTGGACACAAAAATCACCCATCCATCAGAGTTTGATTTTTACCTGTGCAGTCACGCTGGTATTCAGGTACAGCATTCTGTGTGGGGTGGTGACTTCCAAAGCCAAGACTGGCTGCTGGTATTTCACACGTTCTTTGCACAGGAGTGAAACAGGACAACGTCCATCTCTTTATTTTGGCTTTTCATCTGTGCCATGCACAGACTTCTTGTGATTGAAAAAGAAGTAATGAAACTAAACAGTTGCAAAGCACGCCCCGTGCATGTGGTTTATTGTGCTTCTCTCCTGTGTCCTGCTTTGAGTGGCAGTTTACACAGTTGCCTCTTGCATTAAATTCTCTTGGATGTGCATCCAGTTCCTAGGAAACAACTACTACCTTTAGATAGCACCATTATAATCTCACATTTTCTTGTAATTTCTTCTTCCCAGCCAGAAGCAGAAGCTATCAAACAACAACAGCAAAGTCAAAATGTAATACTTCCAAAAAAGATAAAGTCTATTCAATGGGGGCACGAGTTAGATTGCTGTTAGCTGTTAATGTTTTGCCTAAAGCTACTTCACAGGATGGCTTTTTGTAACAATTTAAATTTCACGAGCTGGAAGCGCGTTTCAAGCAGATCGTTCGGTGTCAGTAATGGGGATTAAATTCTAGGAAATGCAACCCTGTGTAGAAATGCAAAGGGATGAGTTGTATGGGGAGCAAGGAGGGAGGTTGTTTGCCTTTTTAAAGGAAGAACTTGCCAAAGCACGTGGAATCGCTCCGGTGTGATTTTGGAGGAAGTGGTCAGTTGTGCTGCAGGTCATCTGCAGAGCTGGAAAGGTAAAGAGATGTTTTCGAAATGCTGACGTCCCGTGTGATCTGCCTTCAGGGAACAAGCAGACCTTCTCATTACCATGTCCTCTGGGATGACAATCGTTTCTCTTCAGATGAGCTGCAGATTCTTACCTACCAGCTGTGTCATACGTATGTACGCTGTACTCGTTCTGTTTCCATCCCTGCACCAGCATATTACGCGCATCTGGTTGCCTTCAGAGCCAGGTATCATCTGGTGGATAAAGAACATGATAGGTGAGTTGGATAGTTTTGAATCCTGACAGAATTTCATACAATCATTAAGGTTGGAAATGACCTTCAACATCATCAAGTCCAACCGTCTACTGAACATTCTCAGGACCACTAAACCATGGCCTGCAGTGCCACATCCAGATGGTTTTTGAACCCCTCCAGGGATGGTGATTCCACCCCCTCCCTGGGCAGCCTGTCCCAAGGCCTCACCACTCTCTCAGGAAAGAAATTGTTCCTAATATCCAACCTAAACCTCCCCTGGTGCAACTTCAGCCCATTTCCTCTCGTCCTATCACCTGGGAGAAGAGACCAATACCCACCTCACTACAGCCTCCCTTCAGGTGGTGTGGAGGGCAATATGGTCTCTCAGCCTCCTCCAGACTAACTGACCCCAGGTCCCTCAGCTGCTCTTCATGAGATGTTTTCTCCAGACCCTTTACCAGCTCTGTTCCCTTCTCTGAACTCACTTCAGCCCCTCAATGTTGTTTTATCCTGCGGCACCCAAAGCTGAACCCAGTGCTCAGGGCGCAGCCTCACCAGTGCCCAGTGCAGGGGCATTTGAAAGGAAATGGGCTTGTTAATTCTGGGGTCAATAATTTCCTCAGCAGTTTGAGGGTAAATTTGGTCTTATCACTGAATTATATTGTGGGAAAAAAAAAAGCAAAAGACATTTCTATCCATCCCAGTGCTTTTTTTTCCTGTTTTCAGAACTTCAGTGGTGATTTGAGGGTAGTTAACTTTTGACCGCTCTGTTCAGAAGAAATGAACTATACAAAACCACATGTAAGGAGAGGCAAATTAAACAGGGTTTCTCTTCTCCCCCCACCCCAATCTCTGCTTTTTTTTCCCCCCCACCTCCCTTCTCTTTCAGTGCTGAAGGAAGCCACACATCCGGGCAGAGTAATGGCAGAGATCATCAAGCACTTGCTAAAGCCGTTCAAGTTCACCAGGACACGTTGCGCACGATGTACTTTGCTTGACATGTTTTAATGTTCAGCGACTCAGTACAGTACGGAGTTGGATTCACACGAGACCAGCTGCACTTAGACCAACAGTTGCCCAAGCTACAGTGACAGCCACCAATGAGTGATGCATCTTAATTTGTAACTTTATTTTATTATTGTTTTTTTTTTTTAATTTTCCATTTGCAAGAAACCCTTCCGTCCAGAATTTCAGACTTAATTACGAACTGCATTCTTGTACCAAACCCCACTATTGTTGAAAATGTGGTTTAAAAAAAAAAAAAAAAAAAAAATCATCTCTAAGCTGCTTGGTATAAAACAGACCCATATTTTATAATTAAATCAAGAGCTGTGATCTCAGGGCTTAGGGGGAGGAAAAAAAACCCACAAAAAAACTAACAGAACAACCACCCAACCCACAAAATTCCTCGTTCAGTTTGCTCTTCATTGAATTGCTTTTAATAATTTGGAAAGATCTAATTCATGCTAAAGTTTGAGAGGCTAAAATGCTGTGAATTAGCTTTTAATACAAAGGAAAGCAAAGCATTTTTTGACTTATTATGAAGCCTTGATTATTCTAGATGCATTTACAACATTTTTATTTTCAAAAGAAAAGAGTGACAAAATTCTGTTTTCCAGCTGTCCTTTAAAGATTGTTCTCTGTGTGTCTAAGGGCAAATGTATTTTCTGAAGCTTGTTCTTGAATGTTTTATCTTGTGCTGCATTTGAAAATGTTTTTCATGGACTAAAAAAAAAGAATTTCAAAAAAAGAATGAAGTTATACCTAAGCTTTTAATAGGTCCAATGAGATTGGCAAAAGAAAAAGTGCCATTTAAAAAAAAAAGGAAAAGAAAAAATATTTGTAAGGATTTTTTCTTTTAATTTTTAATTTTTTTTTTTTTTTTTTTCAATCTTATTGACAGCTAACTTTAGAATTTGTCATACAGGACTGTGACACTTACTTTCCAAAGTCTCTCAAGAATACGGGTCTGTGGTGATAAATACAGTACAATCCTTTTTCACTGTCGTTCGAGTTAATGTAAATTTTATATGTGTTTCACAGTATTAATGTGATAGACTAGATGCTATTATTTATTTTTTATTTACTAAGGAGTGCTCACTATTCTGTTAACATATCAAGAATGCTTTGGATTTAGCAATTAAAACACCTTATTGTGGGGACATTACTCTTCAAATGCAAAAATATGCAATCGAGTTCTGGCGAGAGTTGGGAGGGACGTACGGTGTACGCCGCAGAGCCTGCAAGCTGCAGGAAGGCTTTGTGAGCACAGGTTTTACCTCTGCACTTCAGAGACGCACACGAGACCAACATTCTACGTTCCTTCAAGCACAAAACAATCGTGTCCTATTTGTACCTTGAATATTGGTGAAGCAGGAGCTCCGCTAGAGGACAGCGGCTCCCTCTTCATCCTCTAGACACAAGTCAGAGAATCTATGCAGTAAAGAGAAACCATAGGAAACTGAAGTTTACTTATGAAGGGAGGCGAAACTCTCTTCGTTATGCATCACATCGATAGTAAATGTGAGGTGAGAGTTTTGCCGTTCTCTTAGGAGAAGCATTAATTAAAACTGATAATTAGTCAGGCGCTTCTGTTAGTTTGCACACTGGGTTCATTAAAGAAAACCATAATACATATGGAAACCATTGCACTAATTACGATGCCACAAGCAGATTTAGAAGAAAAGCCCAGGAAACTTGTTTATGCTGACTCCGTTTGGTTTGTTGTTTCCGTAGGATAACAGAAATAACACGCTAAGAGACAGGTTTGAACAATTTCATGCTCTTCCAGTGATTTCGTTTTGCTTTGTCCTTTCCCTTTTCTCTTAGCAGATGCTCAGTCACTGTTCTGAATACACTTACCTCTAGCCACGGAGACAGGCGAGTAGCTTTAACCAGTACAGGGGGCTGTGCCATAGGGCCGATAGACTAGAGCTGGCTGCTGTCGAATAAGCTACAAAATGCCCAACATTTGCTGCATCAAGAGAGGTTTTTTTTTTTTTAGGTAGATAACTTTGTGCAAGTTCAGATGTTCACCTTACAGCGGCGTGTCGGTCGGCAGTGTCGTTGGGGTGAAATGCCAGCCGGGTGATGTTAACATTTGTATTCGTCTGATGGGGTGAGTTGGCTCTTGGGTCACGTTTTCTTCTTGGTCGTAGTTGCCTGAATCCAGACTGGAAATGCTGCTGGTGTAAGATAAAGCAAAGTGCAGGTTGTGTTGTCTGTGTGTGGCAGCCAGGTTGGACTGGCCTCCCCTAGCGTACCGCCGAGCTGCAGAACCTTTCCAGGCTGGGGCCGGTGCACTTCTCTCTGCCTTTGCGTGAGGAGTTTCCTAATTCGGTGAAGATTTTAATTAGGCAGAGTTTTCTGTGAGAATTACTATTTTCTGTGAATTATTTGTAGCAAGTAAGAAGAAGATGAGTCATTTTAAACCACCGTTTACTTCACCGTTCGTTACGCAGAGACCTCTTGGGTATGAAATTCATTCTCCTCTTCCCTCTGTGCAGATAGAGAATAAAAGACCTACCGTGGGTGGTCAGATGGGCAAGGAGGGCAGAATCTGTCTTGACCTCAAATCTTATTTCTAAAGCAGATTGTGGGACTTCACTGCATCCTAATTAGGATGTATTCTTTGGGCTGGGATAGTCATTGCAGCCCCTTTTTGTGAGAGAAGGAGCATTAGTCAGACCCCTAATCAGAGTAGCTGGTGTCTGTGTATCCTCTAGGAACGAACAGAAACTTTCTGTAGCTTTCCTTCCCTGAGTATGAAGAACTTGGGATGGTTATATGCATTTCAGGCTAGGGACATTTTTTTACCTCTTTACAGATCTTTTTAAGCCTCTAATACTGGCAGTTCCTTATGGCTTGATTTCTCCCTTCCCTCCCCTCCCCTCCCACCCCCCACGAGTAGTGAATTAGTGAATAAATTTAAGCATTTTTCTAAAGAAAAAATAAATTAAGTATATACTTTGAAAAGTACAGCATTCTGTGAGTCCAGCAGCTCTCTTTCTGGGAATATTTATAATGCAAATTACAGATTCAGAAATGTCTCCTGTCCCAAAAAAAAAACCCCAACCCAACAAACACCGCCCTATTTTAATGTTATGGGGTTTTTTTGTTTTCCTTACCTCCCACGTGTCTTGTAAGAACAGCAGTATCTCAGGTAAACACAAAGCTCAAGCTGTCTCTATCTCACCCACAGTCCTGCTGCTGAAGTCACAGTTGAGGCAGACACTTGGAACCACTGAGCAGCTCAGGTCAGCAATAACCCAGTGCGCGTTACCCTCTGGCACTTGTTTGTTTTCAGCCCACGCGAAAGAGTCGTGGGCCTCCCGTTGCAAAAGAGAGCCTCATCCCTTGCTCCTCTTCCTCTTGCTCTGTTAATGTTCTTGGTGATGACCTTTGGCTTGAATTCAGCCAGCGGTGCAGGAGGCCTGGTGCTCAGCGGTCTGAAAAGTGGCAGGTTTTTGTCACCAGGGTGCAATTGCTTATCCCCAGAGTGATGGCCAAACTGCCCACTGCCCGAGCTGCCCTGTCTCTTCTGTTGTAAAGGAGTGAGCTCAACAAGATACTAATCAGCTGCTTGATACAGATCAGTTTCCTCTAAGGGTTTGGGGGTTTTGTTGTGGTTTTTTTAATGGAAATGGTAACACTATTGAAACAAAAATACTCCGAGACTGAAGCAGGTTGTAGAATCTCTGTCTTTGGAGAGGCTCAGACTTGGCTGGATAGGTCCCTGTGCAGCCCCAGCTCACTGGACCAGACACCTCCAGAGAACCCTTCCAAACCCCCCCCAAAACCAGCAGCAGCAAGTGCAAAATGCTTCTGCTGGGAGGGGAAAATTAGCAACAAGCATAAAATGCTTGTGAGGGTTCTTTTGGTTCGTATTTTGCATTGGTTGGTTGGTTTGGGGGTTTCGTTTGGCTGGTTTTGTGGTGTTGGGGTTTTGCTGATACACAAAACTTGATGTGATAATTAGGTTCGCTTGGGTTTGGAAGGTTCTGCCCCAGTGGCTGAACAGAATGATGTGCCCACCTCTTCAGCACCCAGGAAGCAGAGCTGAGAGAATGTCCTGTCCTGAGACGTTGGAAGGAGGCGGATTCGTCTCTGCCTTGGAACAGTTTGGCGTTGAAGAGAGCCCTATGCAATCTGAACACTTAGTTTGTGTATGCACTGATGTGTGGAGAGGGATCATTTGGATTTATTACAGCTCCTTGCTTTGGCTGAGTTTGAAGTATTTTCAGCAGCCACCTTCGGCTTGCTGAATTCCAGTCAAGGAGCTTCCCCGTTACAGAAAGTGCGGCGTAGCGATTTCCACCTCTCTAGGCCTGCCAGGTTTGGGGTGAGTTTTTGCTGTTTCCCCTACTTGTTGTTGGGGTAAGGTGTTGGGTCTTAATCTGATGGAGCTAGCTTGAAAAATTTCCACCAATAAATCCATAAAAAACACTTTTTGTCTTCGTCAAGGCCCCCAGGCAGTGTTCCTTGGTTGGAAAGGCAAAGGCGGTGACCGTCTAGCGTAGATTCTGCCCCCGTCGGCAACTCCTGCTGCCTTTCTCCATTTCTGACCCAAGTCTTGTCTGCTTGTTGGTGGATCACTTTTATAATTAAGAGGAGAGAAAATATTTCCACCAGGGTTTTTGAATGGAAGCATTTGAAGGTTAAGTGTGTGGGTTCAGGTTTTTGTGTGGCCCGTTCTGGAACGACGGAAGTTTCTAATCCAGTTGGGATGCTGTTGGCACTTCCAGGGGTACGTGCACAGCAGCTTTCTGTTAAAGGGAGGATCATCTGGAGGGCTTTGCACATTGCTGCAGCAGTAGGTTCCTCACATCCAGGGGTCACGTGCATCTCCCCTGCAGGCACCCCAGCCTGTCTCATACCAGTGAGTCCCAGGGCAGGAGGAAGGTCTACCTTAACATCTCCCCCAGCCAAATGTAGTGGGTTTTCCTAGGTATTTATTTTAGTGTACGTGCAGATTTGTTTCTTTCTGAGGAAGAATGTTGATCTTTTGAAGTGAGAACAAGTTGGTTCTGCAGGTTGTGCTTATTCCAGACTACAAGTGCCAGGCCTGGGAGCTTTGGAGATTTAGGTGGACATCTTTGCCTCTTGACCTAATCCCAGAAGCATCTCTGGTGGCAAAAATAACCCATAAGGGACTTTTTTTTTTTTTTAAAGAGATCTTTTACACATCAAATAAAGGAATGTATAAAAAGTTCTCAGTCTTTTTCACACCTGATACCAGTAGTGAATTGACATTTTCTTCCTCTTTTTTAATACTCTTCTCCTACCGTAGCATCTCTTGCTGTATTTTTCCTTGCCAGCGTGGCTTCCTCAGTTTCTAACACAGGGCAGTACTTTTTTCTTTTGTACTTTTATATCACATTTGGTCGCATGCTTCCTGATGCAGCCTTTTCTAAGGAAAACTTCAACTAGGAGGTAATTGCACTGATTATTATTTTTAAACTCCCTTTTTACTGTAAGATTTCTTCGTTGCATCTGCTGTAGCTGTTTGAAAATACTGTAAATAGCACAAAGTATAGCAAGTACTGAACCTCTGTGGATGCCATGCTTTCCTGGTCTTATATTTCTAGGAATACTGCCATATTTTCCAGTACTGCAGTACGAGCTTTGGGTTGAAATGTTGCTACACCTTCTGTTTGCATCGCGATACGAATCCAAGGGCACGGCTGCTTTATTCCAGGGGAAATGTTTCGGGTTTGTCCGTGTTTATAAAACACTTCTTCCTGCTCTCCTCTCTGCACGTTCCTCTCACACTGTAAAGATAGAAAGACAGGTTCTTAAGCTACCCGTGTGCTGCTTGTTGGCCGTGCGACCTTCAAATGCCAACCTTTGATGTCACTGATGGTGTTAGAGTGACGGGCTGTGCCTGCCCCTGCTTTCACGGCTGCTTCTGGTGGCCTGTGAGGAGCTGGTCTGTGTGGCAGGAGTAGGGATTTGGGATCCAAGTGACAAGGTCTCGGTCTGTGTCTCTCCACGGATGTGGAATCGAGTGCCGTAGATGTTCTCGTGCTCTGAGCTAAGAAACAGCATCGTGGCTCCGATTGCCCAGGTGAGAAAGCCACCCATCTCCCCTCCCTCTGCAAGTTTGCATCTGTAACCCCGGGAGGCTGGGGACATCCCAGCTCCAGCTCTGTCAGCTACGTTAGGGTGCGGGAGAGAAGCTTGGCCTCCTGTTTCTGAGGGTCTCTGGAAAGCTGCATCCTTCCGGGATGGTTTTAATCCGAAGGATACGGGGTGGGCGCTGAGTGTGGCACGTGATGTTTCAGCTCCTGTAGTGTGTTTCAGTTGCTTTTCCTGTGTTGTTCCTGCCTGGAGTGTGAATATGAATGTAATGGCTTGGCCAAATGACTACAAAAGCTGGGTTTGTAACGGTCTTTCCTTAGCCAGCAGCTGCAGTTAAAGGCTACCTCCTGTATTCCTCCGCCGATGAACTCCTTTTTAAAGTGAGCCTACCCCTAGGCAGCCAAAACGCTCCCAAGCAAGCTGTATTTCTGCTGTTCTGGTTCTTGCTGGTGAACTGGTGGTGCCATACTGTGATCTCGGAGGGCTGCTTCTCACTCCTTCTGCCTCCCCGAGGTGTAGACGCAGCGCGTGCTCGATGCAGGATGTTAAGAAGGTGTCAGAAATGGGAAAGCAAATCACAGCACGGCCACTTTTGTGCGGGGTTACTCGATAGAAGCGACTCCCTCTCTAGCTGTCCCTTCACTGCTGGGTTTGTATACTGGTGTTTCCAGAGGAAAAATGGTTTTGTGCTTTAGCTGTTGGCTGGAAAATGTCGTGCTTTCCCCGAAAGTGGCAGGAAGGTGCTTGGAGTAGATTGTTGAATCTGAGGCAAAACTGATGTATTGGAATATTTTTGTAACATATTTTTTAGCTAAGTTGACATGAGACTGTAAAGTGCAAGTATTATATTCCCTGCTCTGATCAGTGTAAACTTGAAAATGGGGGGGAAAAAACCCTCCAAACCACCAAAAACCACCCCTAAAACTTGAGTATGTTCATATTGCATTTCCTTGGTGCCAGTTACGTGCAAAGCCTTGCCCAGGAAAGAACTGCATGCAGACTAAAGGTGCTTGCAATGACCTGAACTGAAACTAGAAAACTGTGTCAATGCAGTATATTTTGTTTACAGAGCCTGCAAACAAGCTTCCCCTCTTTATAATTAACCACTCTGCTGACAGAAATGCTTAAGCACAAGGTGCTGGTGTGGTTTCCTAGCAGTGTTGGAGCTGGGGCTTTTCTTTGTGTTTAGAAGTAACTGGGCTCTGTGCTGCGGCCGTCGGCGTCTCAGAAGCAGGTTTGCTGGGGTCGTATGCTTACCTGCACCTTGGGTACCTTTACCCTCGGGTGTAGACACTAACGTAGCGTAGCGGCGGCAGGGAGGGTCGCTGAAGCGTTGCCTTTCTGGAAGCCAGTTCTTGTTGAGCCAATTAGTGAGTGCCTGCATAATGAAGCTCGCTAATAACTGAACGGGCTGAAATTCTTCAGTTCTTAGTTATAGTTACAGCAAGCTCCCCCAAAAGGCTTTTCCTCCAGGGTAAGGGGCTGCTTTTCAGAGAAGATTTCACTCCGTCTTGCGTGACGGACCCGTAGACACTCTTGACCCAGAGGTGGCCTGGCAGGGCTTGCCCCGTGGAGTGGGTGCGCTGAGCCTTTCCCTCAGCACAGCCCTGGAAAAGCACAAGAGCAAGGCTGTGCGCTCTCCAGACGAGGTCTGCAAACCCAGAGGAGCATCGGGAAGCTGAAGTGGGGAAAGAGCCTGGTGCTTGGTGCTGCTCGTGCCCCGCTAGGAGAGAGATGCTGTCTGTGCTGTGCCGGCTGCCGCATCCCTCGTGGAAATGTTTCTCCTCCCTCGCCCTTTTCTTGTAAAACTGCTCACTAAGGAGCAACATTCTCTAGCAAAACTGCTGATTGAGCACTTGTTAAGGTAACAGTTAAATACTGCTCTCTTGGTTTTCCTTCTGGCTTCCCCGCAAGCGGCTCTGAGTGCAGCCAGAGCTGTGGCACAGCCGAGGGGCACCGATCCCACGCCTGTCCGTTGGCACCTGCCCTGGAAGGGGACGGGTGGTAGGCAGTTGGCTGAAGGTGACTTCTGGTCTCAGCCTCTGTATCCCAGGGCTTTGGCCTCGGTTGGAGCAAGGACAGGGGAGGATAGGTTGCTGAGAGGTAGTCTAGGGAGTTTTGCAGGTGGTGGTGCTGAGGAGGTTGACCCTGAGCATGAGACACAGGTTGGATTCTCCCTTCCTCTCTTCTAAATATCCCTAGAGGAGCAATTGCTTTAAACTCATCCATGGACTGCTGAAGCAGGTGCAGCTTAAACCTGCCTGTGACTACTCTTCAGCCAACTAACCAATGTTGTTTTGAAGAGCGTGGTCTTCACATTATAAATCTGTATTAAAGTGTGTACTCCTTTTCTGTGGCTGTTAGGAGCACCCGGAGTTTCTTCCCCTGATCCCTCCCCACTTTGGATCTGCTGTTGTGCTGCTCTGCTTGAGTTTTCCTGCCAGGGAAAGAAACCCCAACCCTTCAGCATGTAATGTGGACTCTATTCTGTATTTCTCAGCTTCTCCTGGTTTTAAATCCCCGAGCAGAGGAAGCTGTGGGTAGGGTCGTGCCCGTCAGTCACCAGCGTTGGACAACACGCAAAGAAATTTGTTTCTAGATTTCACCAAAGTTTTTTCTGCAGCATCTGGGAGATGCTCAGGTTCCGCTGGCAAGGTATTTTGCCTCTAATTGTGTTGGTTCCTGATACGTTTTCTCGTGGAACATAACAAGACTGAGCCCTTAAATTGCTCATTTACGAGTGATGACTTTGTCATTTTACTTTAAATTAAATAACGTGTCTGTAGTTGCCTGACCAACTGGAACCTTCAGCTGATCCTCAGCTGTCCGTCGATGGTGAAGCCCTGGAGTGTCTCCTACCAACAGATTGTTGCATTTTTCCCATTTTTTCCTCTTACCTGGCTGCAGAAATAATCTGAGTACACGTGGGGGGAAGGGTTAGATATCTTGTGCTTTTTTCTTAATGATGTTTACTTAAGGAATAATTAGCAGTAAACCATGTGGGAAAGGCAGGCTTTTTTTGTTTGGGGGGGGGAAGAAAAGAAAGAAAATCCAGCACCTTGGATTTCTGTGCAGCAAAGTGGTTAAGGTGACCCTGGGGGGAGATGGGAAAACAGAACACAGTGATTAAATTCTTCTTTTGGGGGCTTTTCTTTTGTTTTCCTTGAATTTTGGTACATTGCAGCTTTAATTGACATCCGTTAAGGTTTTGATCTTTTGTTCAGTAGCTTTCAGATTTGTTTCTATTTTTATACAATTTTAAATACAAAAGTACAAAAATACTATTTTATGTTGAAGAAAGAAGAAAAAAAACCAAAAAGAACCAAAAATCAATTCAGCAATTTCATATTGTAAATGTTCCCTTGAATCAAAAGGTTTTTAAACCATTTAAAACCAACTCTGTTTTTAAAGAAAAGGAAAAAAAAAAAAAGAATTATAATTAAAAAAGGAAAGCTCTGATGTTAATCTGATGTCAAAGGCCTCATTTCAAGTGGTACTAAGTGTAGGTTGGCTGGTTTGTGGGTGGCATCCCTATCGAAACGGCTTGTGCTCGCAGCCTCGCACTGCTGGAGCGCTCTCTGGGGAAGGGGAGCAGGAAGGGGCAGCCCCAGAAATACCCTCGCTGGCCCTTCCAGCGCGTCAAGGCTGTGCTAGAATTTACCGCGTCGCGTGGCACGCGGCCTCACTCGCTTGCTGGAGGCCTCGGGGAGGTTGTGTGTGGCTCGGGGAGGTTGTGTGTGGCTCGGGGAGGTTGTGTGTGGCTCGCAGCCTAGCGGTAGCCTTGGCGTGGCGACGCCGCTTCAAATTCAGCCTTACCGAGATGGTAAAGATCAGATTTTTCTCCCAGTTTGCAAAAATGCCATCTAACCAGAGTGGGACGTGCCGGTGCAAGCCGGGCTGGTAGAAAAGGAGGTTTTCTGAGCTGAGAAATAAAGGGAAACTCTAAAGTGTGACCGAGCTCTCCAGGCACTGGCTGCCACTGTGGCTCTGCGGAAGCGAGGAGCTCGGGCAGCCGCCAGAAGAAGGCTGGCTCGGTCCGCAGCTTTTCCTTGGCTGGTTTGTTGGTTTGGCTTTTCCTTTCCCCTGTTGGATGTATCCTCCCTCCCCCTGCTAGGAGATCTCTGCCTGGAGGAGGATTGTGATTGAAAGCTTCGATTTCTATCTTAGAAAGCAGAGTTTTAGTTTGAGATAGTGCCATCCTTTCCACTCCTTCCAGCTGGCATGCCATCCTTACACCAGAGGCAAAGGAAGCGTCGGGGACCCAGGCATAGCTAGAGATATTCCCCCGCCCCCCAGTTTGGATCTACCTCATGTAAACAGTTGGGTGCTATTTACTCAGAGCGTCGATGAGATTGGCAACAGCGACCGACCGTGGGTGTGCTGCCCGACCCTGCGATATTGTATTGGAGTTTTGCTTCTTTGTGCCTTTCTGTGGGGTTTGGGTTTTGGTTTTTTTTGGGTTTGTTTGGGGTTTGTTTTTTTTTTTTTTCCCAGTGCGTAACAATCAAAAGTCGTATTCTTAATTAAAAACAGCAAAGGAATTTTAACCTCAAAGTATATTAAAAAGAAAAAAAAAAAAAAAGAGCCACAAAAGATAGTTTTAGGAAATTTCCAACTCCCTTTTCAGGGTGTTGAGTTGCAAAATGCACAGTGTCACAGCAGACCTAGGCAAAGAGAGATACCCGGTGAGGAATTGCGTACAAGGTCTCTAATCCCAAGCCTAGCTCTGCACACCTCTGTGTGTCTGCCTGGATACAAACACCCACGGGACACACCTCTGTGTGCGTGTGGAAGAGGAAGGGCTGCACCTGCAAGGCTGAGGGAAGAAAATCTCACTGATTTTTTTTTTTTTTTTCCCCACCTCTTTTGTATGTAACAGTTTACAACTACGTGTAAGTTTTTTCTACTATGTGAATCTTTTTTACTTAAGAAAGAATTCCTTTGGGGACAGTTTTAAGTTGTGATATGCTATCATTTTTTGAAGTTTAAAAAAAAATTCATTAAAAAAAAAAAAATTGACTTTTTACCAGTATCTAAACGGGGGGGGGGAGGGGGGGATCTTTTCTGTAAATTTGTATTTAGTTTAAATATTAAAGCAAATATATATGGAATTGTAAAAGTGCTGACATTCCATCGTGGCAGGACTTCAAAGCTGTTTCCGAAGGCTTTCTGCTGCAGAGAGACTCGAACAAAAGGAAAATGCCTCTGTGAAATGTTTTTATAAAACTGCTCCATCAGGTCTGTACTTAAGCTATATTTTCTAAAGCCTACTCATCCTTTAATATGCTGCATAGAAATTATCAGCATGGTTGCACTTTCTCAGTAATAATGTATGCCCTGCAATTGGCTCACGACAAGGACTTTAGTTTTTTAACAAAACCAATAGTACTTTGGGCAGAAGGTAATATTTATATAGGTACCTCAAGAAAAAAAAAATAAAAAAGAGCCTGAATATGCTGCATTTTGTTCCTTTAACATTTTCCACCTAGCGTTTGTTTGCTTTTCTTTTTGTTTTGTTTTGTTCTTAGTAGACTCCTAGCTACCTGTTTTGCTTTGGGGGACCCCGGTAGCGTTTTCAGAGCGTGGTTTTTCTGTCGATCTCGTAGAACGTGGCGTCCTTCCTCGGCTCCAGGCAGCACTCGGGGATGGGATCTGCCCTGGGCCGTGCACGCGGGGGGAGAGGGAACACGAGGAAATACGCTTTACGTAGGCTTCAGGAAAAGGATACTATCGTTCTGAAACGGACAATACATGTTCCTAACTCTTCGTTGGTGGGTTTTTTTTTTTAATGATTATTATTTTTCTTTTCTCGTACTGCTTTCTTAACTCTTTTCTCAAATATGAATGTGGAGAAGGGGCAGCTTATTAATGGAGGAAAAGCAAACTGACCCAGACTCGCCCCGTCGGTCGGTGCTGGGGGCGACGGAGAAGCGGCCGGGAGCGGGCTCGGTCACGCCGGGCCCCGTGATGCCCCAAGGCCGCCTCGGGAAGGGTTGTGCCCCCGCGGGAGCAGGGTCTGATCTGCTCTCTGCCTGCTTGCTGCTGCAGGGGCATCATCTACTTCATTTCCGAGTCAGTAACAATTGGAACCGTATGCAGAGATGGGGAATTTCTTTGTTGAGAACTGTTGAAGGAAGCTTCAAAAGGCTGTGAAATCGAGCATTTATTGTCATGTTTTTAAGCTTAGGTGGGTCCTTTTCCAAGTTTGTTTTACAGCTTGCAAGGTAAAATAGTTTGCACTACTTTTGCAATAAACTCATGAAAAACCTAACAGTTTCTGTTTTGGTTTCTTACTGTATATAGACAACTAATACTAAAGATTTAGCGTAGTGTTTTTCACCTCAAAACAGAAGACTTGTAACAAGCTCCGAATGCTGTAATTCCTGACAAAATAATGATGTGAATGATATTTTATAAAGTTATTTTGTATGGTGTCAATTTTGTTTTGCCTCATAGTATGTCAATAAAATAAAATTCCTCATCTTTACAAGATTTTGCCTGATGTCTCTTTACTGAATTAGGCCGTTTTCTCCAGTTACTTGGGCTCTTTTTTTTTTTTTGCCAAGAGAGATCTGTTGTCTGAGAGCCAAAATGTTCTCGTAGTCATCCCCCTCCCCTGCAGTACACCACTGGGCTGTGTTTCAGGTGTTCCTGTGGGCTCTTGGCTGCTCTCTGCCCAGACTTCATCTAATATGTGCTGCTTTTAAATGTTCCAACTCTGAAAGTATTTCCAGGAGGTCAGCGTTTTGGAGGCCACTCGCTTGAAGTCCTACCTTCCGTTGTTTCCTGAGTGCAGACCTGCAGCCATGAATGTTTGAACAGGGAAGAAGGAGGCGCTTGGTGTTGAGCGTAAAGCGTCGAGGGAAGGAGGGTATCCCGAGGAACTGCAAGCATGCCGAGGGCTCCTGGTGGGAGCCCAACCCTGCAACCACGGATCAGTTTTCCTCGGATGAAATCGAGTCGGTAACAGCTGTCTCTGCCATTTCCAGCTGAGCTTTATTTCTTTTCTCCCTTGTTTTTGAAATCCTACTTTGAATTCGGTGTGGTTTTGCCTTGTGTCAAGCTCTTGGGGAAAGAAACAAATGCCGCTTACTGGTTTTGAGGGCAACAAGCTTTGGCAGACGCGAGGCCTTGGAGATGGCTGTGGTAACTGTTGGCAGCTCTGAAGTCTCCAACCAGAGGACTCTGACTGAATCCAGAAGGGCGTTCAAGTTCTTGTGGCCTCGCTAATTGACAGAGTATGTTTGTCATCCCACAGGAAACCTTGAAGAGGGATGAAATATCATCATTTATACTTAGTAACCACGGTTCTTTTGCCATTTTTGCAAGCTTAGGAAGTTCCATGTCCTTTGAGCAGCCTTGGCTGGTGGGGACGGATCTGGCAAGCTAGTAATCAGCAGGGGGGAAGGTGTTGGGGGGTAATGCATGTAATAGTTTCATCCTGGACAGTGTCCCCTGGCCTGCGTTCCACTGTCTAAAATCCCCTGAACACCTTAACAGGCCAAGTTACCCCTGGTAGTACCACCAACTTCCTGAGAGCACAGGCCCTCCACCCAACCACTTCCAGCTGGATTTTTCTTCCTGGTGCTTTCCCTCCTGATCACATCTCCTCTCTGGCATTCAAGGACACCAGTTGTGAAGAGGACCTCATAACTCATGATCTGTGCTTGCTGCTCCTCTCCAGGTGTGCACCAAAGCGTTTTGCAGCCTGGCTGCAGGGAGAAGGTGACTGCCAGGGCCAGTCTGAGGACCATGGCACGTCCCAGGTCTCGGTTCAGCTCAGGCTGTGTAGGCACTGCTCGGGCTGCAGGGCCAAAGAGAAGGCTTCGTTCCCATCTGCTGTGAACCAGGCTGTGTTGCAGGACAAGGAAGCACGGCAGGCTGCTGCTGTGGGCTGCGTGTGACCAGGGACACCTCTGCCCGTTGTGAACACAGCCCAGGTAGGTGGACAATATGGTCGAGCACTGCACTGGCCTTGTAACGACAGCAGCAGAATTTCCCCCTTCATCTGGCCCTCACAGGACCGGCCATGGTCTTACCCTGTCCCAGTAGAAACCTACAGTCTTCAGCCCCAGGATAGTGGCGCTCACAGCTGTGTCAGCACAGCACACAGGTACTGGGTCATACTGGGTCATACTGGGTCATGGTCTCAGTTTTCAGAGGGTTCTGCATAATGGACAATTGGTGGTGGAAAGTGCCAGGTCCAAGACCAAGCAGAACTGCAATTTGTAAACTCACCAGCCCCGATGTCTTTACCTTAAAACGCACATGCCCAGGGCTGCTCGAGGGCACTGCATTCTCCAGTCGTGACCCAACGGGGGCTGGGTATTGTTCAGCCTTAGCCATAGTAGCTGTGAGGTAAACAGTGGAGATGCCACCTCTGGGATCAGGCTATTCCTCTGACACTTGATTTATGGCAAGTATAGGGAAATTTTCTATGGTGCAGCATACTTTGCTCTTTTAAAATGATAGTGTTTCTTGGGTGGCTTGGTAGCTTGACTGCTCTGCCAGTCTGTGGTTTTACCTGCCTGACTCCCATTTTTGCTTTCTTCGAACGAATTTGGTGTGTGCCAGATTACGGAGCCGCTGGAGCTTTCTGCCTCGTGTTTCCAGGGCAGTGAGTGTATTTTTGCCTTCAACCCAAGAGAAGCTGTTGGCATCCTCCTGACAGGGAGGACAGTTCCTGGTAACTCTTTACCCTGCCATCCAAATTAGGGTGTTGCTTCAGCCATCTCGCTGACTGATTTAGGGCAGGTCGCTGCCCGGCGTTTTGGAGTGGGAGGTTTTGTTCCTGAGTGACATTCCCATGCTCACTTGGGGCGTTCTTCACGCCCCGAGAGCTCTGAGTCACTTCTCTCTCTCTGACCACGACGCCGTGTGTTAGCTGTGTATCAGCAGAGCCTGCTGGCTCGCTTAGCTGGGGCTGTCCCAGCAGACTGGATCCAGTTTGGATTGCTGACAGAGACTATTCAAACATCGCTTAGCCTTTTGTCCCCAGCTTCCTTCCTGGACAGATAAACTTGCTAGGCTTGTACGCCCATCATGTACATGACCGAAGCTGGGAAGAACTCTCTGCATCAACTGTCACTTTTCATACAAAACATTTATTTAAAAAGTTGCATATAAAGTTCTACAAAGGATGGTTACCATTTCTAGAGTAAAAAAAAGGAAAAAAAAAAACCAAACAAAAAAGAAACCACAAACCAAAACCAAATGTCAAATCCAGCTCTGTCACTCAAATGGTAAAAGGGTTCCTTGTTCTCCCCCGTCCAAACGCGCGCGTTGGTAGAACGCCGGCAAACTGCAGGAGTTCCTTAGAGAGAGAGGTTCTAGATGTGCCCATCATCAGCTAACACACAGCCCTTTTACCACCACCGCTGCAGAGCCACGTTAACTCTCGGACTGGATCTCATCCCCTCCCGTTTCTGTGCTGGCTTGCCTGTTTAGGCTGCTTTACACAAGTAGCTGTTTTTACAGAAGACTTTTTTCATGGGCTTGGTCCACTGCTAATGCCCTGGCACTGTCCTAGGAAACTGTGGGATGAATTTGCATAATGATTGTCTGAAGAAGTCATTTTACACAATCTGAGCAAGTTCTGCTATCGGTTACATTAGCTTGTCTTACCCTGCCATGTTTCTGAGGGAAGAATTCCACTCTTCAATGAGTTCAATTTCTAAATGTCTTAAACAAAGCAAAAGCAGATGGCTCAGTATATAAATATATCCAGCACCTGGGTTCTCAGTCACAAAAATAACATCCTTTATACAACAGAAAATGGGTAACTAAGAAGCAATTCTCCGTTGGTCTTAAGATCCAACATCTTCATCAACAGTTGCATCTTCGCCGTCTTCCTCCTCATCCTCTTCATCATCTTCCCCCACTTCTCCATCTCGTTTCTCTTTTTCAAGCATTTTTAGGTATTTGCTAGCTAGGATCTTCTTTGGCAAGATATCTGGAAGGTAGAATTGTTTCTTTTATAGTCAGTTTGGAATGCTTGTATCGCCTCATTAACACTGCTGCTTCTGTACCACTGATGAAATTAGGCTGACAAGAGTCCCTGCTAAAAACACTGCTGAAGTGAATAACCAGGTGAGTTGGTCTGAGCTGTAAGGGTGAGAGGGAGTCACCCACAAGTAACCAAAGGTAAGGAATGTATTTTACGACTGATCATTGGCCACTGTCTTTACTACCTGCTCATGTCTGCTACACGTTTGCTGTAAACTATGAGTGCTCAACTACCTGAGTGCCTCAGCCAGCTACAAGAGGCCAGTCAGCCCCTTTCTGTCCTGGAGAAATGTTTTTTTTTTTTTGAAGATAAGACACTTGTTCAGGGCAATAATGATGGACCTGAGCCAAAGGAGAACTGTGTGCTCTGAAAGTGCATCCATAGGGAACCCAGAGAGAGACTGGGACTCAACCTATACCCTATGCCCATGCCTTTTCTGAACTAAATGTTACAACAGCGTTACAGCAACTACCCAATTGTCAGTAAAAAGTGTCTGCACACACACGTGTGTCTTCAGATATCTATATACTCATAGAATCATTAAGGTTGGAAATGATCTTCAACAACATCAAGTCCAACCATCTACTAAACATTCTCAGGACCACTAAACCATGGCCTGAAGTGCAACATCCGGATGGTGTTGAACCCCTGCAGGGATGGTGATTCCACCCCCTCCCTGGGCAGCCTGTCCCAAGGCCTCACCACTCTCTCAGCAAAGACATTTTTCCTAATATCCAACCTAAACCTCCCCTGTTGAAATTTAAGTCCATTTCCTCTTGTCCTAAATACATATACATGAGATATATATATATATATATATAAAAAACGATAGAAAAGAAGAAGGGAATCATTGGAAGAATTACTTTGAGAAACAAGACTTAGAAATGTAAATGTATCATTTTGGGACTATATAACTTCTTCAGTAAAGATGTGCAGTGATCTTGTTTTATAAGCTGAAAGCTTTTGGATGCAGTTGCTAGAATTTAAGAAATGCTGGAGGCAATACCTGAGAACTAATTAGCCTTGTGTAATTCTGAAGCAGCTGAAAATCCCCATCCCCAAAGACATGTTCTCAGTGGTGTAGTTTACGTGTTCCAGATGAATGTTATAGAGGAGATTAGTGACCAGCAGGAGAACTGTATCCTCACAAAGCAGTTCAGTAAGAGCAAGATTTCATTTTTCAAACTACATACTGAATTTACCATCACTCTACAGATACCTGCAAGGAACTGAAACGTCTCGCACTCTTCTGCAGTATGAGACAGGTCGCTGTAAGTTAGAGCGTTCTTCTCCTTGCCTCTGCCGTGTTTGTAGGAGTACGTTGCCAAATACTGAACAAAAAGCTCCTAAAAAATGAAGAGGAAACACTCAAAGCGTGAATTGGCATATGGCAGCAGTTTCTTTAGCCCCTATCTCAAGGCAGCAGCACCCCAGGCAACTGTACGCACAGCGGGCACGCTGCAGAGCCTGACCCATCTCGGAAAAGCTTCGTGTCCGGATAGGGCTGCATCTCCCCCGAGCACTGACAGCAGGCTTGGGTTCCGGTACCGAGCTCCGTTTGTGCCGCTCTTCGACACTTGGCACGGCCCAGCAAGTGCCGCTCGCGCTCAGAAGGCAGCGGGGTTTGTCACACATTGACAGCGGGGGAAATAAGAGCCTCCCGCGCGGCTCGGGCGGGCCGGCGGGCAGAGCCCCTTCTGCACGGCGGGAGCCCGCGGCCTCGTGGCCGCCGTGGCGCGGACAGCGGCAGGAGGGGCAGAGAGAGGCGAGAGACGCTCCCCGGGGCCGCGCTCGGCGCTGCCGCACGGAGGCTGCGGCCGGGCCGGGATGGGCCGGGAGTGACGCGAGGGCCCGGCGCGGAGGCCGAGCAGGAGCGGGGGGTCGCCCGAGAGGGGAGGGAAGAGGGAGGCGGTACCGTGGCTTTGGCGGTGAGGAACAGCGCGTCCTGGTTGATGCTGGACACCTCCGGCGAGCTCTTCATGATCACGCGGATACGCGACAGGGGCAGCGACACCAGCCGGTTCTCGCCGCCGCTCAACCTCGCCGCCATCTTCCCCCCCCCCCCCCCCCTCCCCCCGAAACCCAGCCGGCTCGAACCCTTCACCCCTCTGCACGGGGCCTGAGAGGAGCGATGGCCGCGCACTGCCCGCCGGGAGCTGTAGTCCGCGGCCGCCATGGGGACCCCGCGCTCTGCCGGCGGCCCGCCATGACTGGACTACAGCTCCCGTAGAGCTCCGCGCTGCCCTCCCGCTCGCCCAGCGGCGGGGGAACTACAAGTCCCAGAGTGCGCCTCGCACCCTTCCCGTCCGCTCCTCTCGTTCTCTTCGCGGGGAGTCTGCGGCCCAGTCCCCACTGGGTCCCCGCGGGGTCCCCGCCGGCAGTGCGGGAGGGGAGCTGGGCGCGTTTCCATGCGCCAGTGCTGGCCCCAAGCACAGGCGGGCGAGGAGGCTCCGGGGAGACCTTATGGTGGCCTTCCAGTATCTGAAGGGGGCTACGAGAAAGCTGGGGAGGGGCTTTTTAGGCTGTGGGGCAGTGACAGGACTGGAGGGGATGGATTAAAACTAGAGACAGGTCGATTCAGGTTGGACATTAGGAAGAATTTCTTCCCCATGAGGCTGGTGAGACACTGGCACAGGTTGCCCAGAGAGGTGGTGGGAGCCCCATCCTTGGAAGTGTTTAAGGCCAGGCTGGATGGGGCTGTGAGCACCCTGCAGCCCATGGCGGGGGGGTTGGAACCAGATGATCTTTCAGGTCCCTTCCAACCCTGACAATTCTATGATTCTTAGTCCCTGGATGCGGCCTCTAGCCCCAGGCTAACAGCTGAGTTTTGGGAACTTGTTTGTAATGACAAACAGGCGCATCTTGTCTGTGTGCCAATCGCAGGCTACAGAATGGTTAACTTGAACTGTAATTACAGGCTGCTAAGCGGCCCTTGCTGCTGCTGTACACAGCAGTGGGGAATGCTGCCTGGTAATCCTGGCACTCCTCAGAGGTGTGTTGAGGTGCAGCGGGCACACGTCAGCTATTAAGTGATTATGGGGCTGCATCTCTATTAGGAGTGCGTTCCCCACAGAGTATCTCCCCTGCGCGCCTGCCGCGGCGGCAGCTCCCAGCGTGCTCACGGGTGATGTGCCAGCCTAAGCCTGCTGAAGGTTTTGCTGCTCCAGAAGTTTTCTTGGTGCCCGTTTGGGACAGAGCTGCTGTACCCCCACTGAGAGGCAGAGCGAGCGCTTGCAGAAATGATGCTTACTTTGCATTTTATTACTGACTTGGACAAAAAGTTTCTGATATGCTTTACAAGCAATATGCCCAATTATTTGTATTGGTAAGAAGCCTGCTAAGGCCACTCATTTGATCATTAAGCAAGAGGGAGAAGAATGGGAGCTTTTCCATAGCTCACAGTAATAGTTCATCCAGAATCTAGGGTAGAAAGGGATGTACCCTCAAAGATTCATATTAAATGCAAAATACTGAGCGTTTGCTAACTGAGTATTACCAGTTTATATAGAATTTGCCTGCTAGATAAGGACGAGGCTTTCCTACAGCTGATAACTGATTTATTAAGAAAAACTAGCACCTTAGGCAGTTGTAAGCACCTTACTGCAAGTTACAGTGTTGTGCTCCTTGACATCAGTTCCACCGTTACAGTGTTTGGAGATGTCTTTTATAGTTCGCTATTGCAGGTAATCTACACCTCTTAGACTGTGCAATTCACCTGAGGTTAAAACTTCCGTGTAAGTTATGTCTGAAGTGAAGTATAATGATGCTATAGGGACATCCAGCAGAGGCTGAGGTTCTTGCTTGGTCGTTATCGTCTTGTGACATCTTGTGGAAACTGTTGACATTGCTCTGACAGTGAAATTTAAAAATGCTACTGGGGAATTCCATTATTTCAACATAAATATAAGCCTCCATCACACTACCAAGATTCCTGAGGGTATTGAGCTATTTGGATATGGATTTAGGATCTATATAGATCCCCCAGGATCTAGGGACCTGCCTGTGGTCATTGTACTCCACTGTTTAAGGTGGTCTGGGCAAACCAGGACTCACTCCTTCTCCTCTAGGTCCTATCTCATCAGACCTTTCCTCTTTTCCCATGCAGTGCTCCCTGAAAGGCCGCACATGGGACAACTCTTTTTTTCTTCAGTGCTGTGCTGGGCAAGTGATGGCTTTCAACTGGTAGAAAACAGGAGCAGGAGCCCAGCAAATTGAGGACATCTCTCCCTGCTGCTAATACAGCTGTAGTTTGCAGGAGACAGACTCACAGTGGAGCTGTATAGCATAAGGTGGATGTGCACACACTGATATTTAATGATTAACTTTTTTGTGTATTTTGAAATTGCAAAATTAATGTCGTGCTAGTGATGGAATCAAACCTGTTCCCAATTAAATCCAACAAAAAAACCACACAGAGCAGTTCGTATCAGAATTATTTCTCTGGAATCAGAACTGAAGTGGTGTTGTTATTAAGGATTCCTTGTTAAACCGGGTTTGGAACACAGGTAAAATAAATCTCTCTGGTAAAACCAAAACACCAGTTTGCCTAGAAACTAATAACACCTTGTTCAGCACAGGGACTGTTTGTACTAATGACAAACCGTGGAGCAGCGTCACATCTCAGTCTCTCCTTTTCTACTCCCCCTTGACTCACCAGTCTGTGCTAGAGGACTCATTTTTCCTGTGCTTTGCAGAGCTAAGTGACAACATAGTGACGAAGGATGAGGAAAAGGCTGAGCTACTCAGTCTTTAATAGTAAGACCAGTTGTTCTCAGAGTGCTGTGGGAAAGCAGGCCAGTTAGGGTGCTTATCTTGTACCAGCCCTGGATGGGAATGCAGGATAATTTAGTGTGCTTATCGTTTACCTGGCAATGAGCAGGGGCGGGAGGATGAGCATCCTGCTTATCTGGCCAAGACACAGCACAGATGTTGGAAGTTCTGCGACCTGGCTATTTGGAAGTTTTACGACCCGGCTCAGTTACTGTGACTGCTGGCATGAGGTGAAGGTCTCATAAACAGAGGTTCTAGGAACAACGCCAGAGACAAGGCCTAGTTGTCAGTCAGAGGTTGTACCAACAGAACCAGAGGAGTCTGCATCCGTAGGAAGTGTTGGTTCTCCTCCATCCCTCCCTTAATTAATAGCACTATTAGCCTGCTAAGAGCCAAAATGCATATGAGCTATGACCCAGTCCTACCTTGTCAATAGGTTTAAAATGAGTCTTTACAATCCTCTGTTTCTGAGGAAGAGCATTCCAACTATCAGACGGGTCAAAGGGCCTGGACCCCTCTCCTCCCCAAGCAGGGACACCTCTTTGGTAACACTTATGCCTCTGACTTTGTTGGATGTTACCTGGGAATTACTAGCTCAAGCTCTATTTTTGCAGTAAGTGTATTTATCAATGGCAATTTCAAACTTGTCATATTTGTCACCTTAATAAATCACCTAACTTTGCAAACCTGCCTCAGTGGAAGTCCTCAGCAGGGCTCCAAAACAGGCAAACGTGACTCTGATAGGTGACTAACCATTTGAACATAACCATTTGAACATAACCATTTGAACATAACCATTTGAACATAAACTGTTGACCAGGCCTGGGAGTAGGACTGGATCTGGTTGCACCTAGGCTCCTCTTTAAGAAAAAGTTTAGAAAGAAAGTGGGGTTCTTTCTGAACCTCATGACTTGACAGGAGGGCTTTCCCCACCGCCTTGCAAACCTGTACCCCTCTTCACATGACAGAAAAATTGGCATCATGCAGAGGATTGTGTTAGGTGACAGGTACCCAGTCCCTGAGCTGAAAGAGGGACAAGCAGCACAGTGAAGCCCCAGTAATGCAGGGAGGGAAGTGAGTCCTAGGAAAAAAAAAAAAGCTTTTTACTGCTGTCTCCTGAAAGGAGGCTGTAGGGAGGTGGGCGTCAGTCTGTTCTTCCAGGTAACTAGTGGTAGGGCACGAGGAGATAGCCTCAAGTGGCACCAGAGGACATTTAGGTTGGACATGAAGAAAAACCTGCCAAGCTCTGGGACAGACACTGGTGGAGTCCGCACCCCTGGAGGAATTTAAACGATTTGCAGAAGTGTCGCATATGGTTTAGTGCTGGAACGGGCAACCGAAATGATTCTGTGACTCCACGAAACGCTGGGAGAGGCACGGCTGCGGTCAGGCCCTCAGCGAGCCCGCCCTCAGCCTCTGCCCGCCCTCAGCGAGCCCGCCCTCAGCCTGAGCCCGCCCTCAGCCTCTGCCCGCCCTCAGCCTGAGCCCGCCCTCAGCCTCCGCCCCGCCCTCAGTCTCTGCCCGCCCTCAGCCTCCGCCCCGCCCTCAGCCTCCGCCCCGCCCTCAGCCTC